>AIET01000333.1:600000-1094174 GCA_000292665.1 Helotiales sp. EF0021
ATTTTGGGGTGTCGTGCCTTCCACATACTAGAAGAAAATCAAGCGCTTTTCTCCACCATCCAACTCACAACGCCAAACTCAACGACCCAACGACTGGCATTACCAAAAATAACACCATGATCTTGATTGGACACTGAAGCCAGTACCCAGCACGGCAATGTACTATGCATTGGCTGAACAATGTACTCTTAACTTACTCAGGTGAGCAACGTTGAGTTGGGCAGAGAGCTCATTGGAATATGAAGGGGAACGAGGAGTTTGAAGGGCAGCACCTTCTCATGCACTACTCATCGGGCGGCTTACTGACAATGTACAGAATCATGAAGGCTCGGTGCAAATCATCTTCAGCCTGAAGAAGATATTCAACACTCCTCGCAAGACAACCGAACGGATCTAAAATGGACTATCCACATCTCGAAGGAATATTTGAACACAAGATCGTGCCAACTTTCGGTGTTCCCTTTTCGTAACGGAGACGCCAGACCGCCGTCTGAGTAATGGAAATCAACAAATTTTTCTGAATCACGAAATCACGTCACTCACAATACTGCATCCAAGCTATTGAAGTACACGGACAATTTGTGCCTTACCTTTTTGGTGTAATTGAATGTAAGCTAACATTCTATTCTGAGAAAACGTCCAGCTGATGTGTCATGGGAACCATTCTCCTTCCTGTTCTGCTCGAGGCATGATTCTGCACGTGTGGGCTCAACGACCAAGCACTTTGAGCCGGAGCTGTCAGTGTTTTGACCTCGACGGCGCAGTTCGGCTTCTTTTCCAATGTTATACTTGACGCCCAGTCTTGATCTGGGGACTGGAGCCATGTATCTGGGTACGGCGATTCCGAGCTGTCAATCAAATGGAACGGGCCCATATGTCAGTCACGGCGTCGTACTGTAGTCTGGGCCCCGCTGTAGCCAAACGGGAAATATTCTGGAACCCTTCTAGAATGCTTCTTCCATTCCTTCCAGCCCGCAGCCAAGAATACTCCTTGGCATGATAGACAGGATCGTATTCCTTGTCGCACATTCGGTGGAGCCAGCCGGGAAAAGCGAACAAACATGGAAATATTCTCCCTTACCTCATCATGCATGCTTCACTGACTGGCTGGTTGTGGAATGCTGGAATCGAAAGAACAGCAACACTGTCATGTTCCAGAAGATTTCGACGACGCTTCCGTGACCACTCGGGCCCTTTTTCAAACGGTTACGGCGGGCGATCTTGGTCACATCGAGACACTGACAAGACTTGGGAGCCGCGCGCAAAGACTTTAGAAACCCAACATCTGCTGTCAAAATCTGACAGATGGAGGCCCAGAAAGCGGCTTCCCCGCGGCACAGTGTTTCGCTAGAAGATGATTTCTCGAATATCTCCAATGACAGCATTTTGCGCGAGGCTGTAGGATTCCCACCGCTTCCTCTCCTCAAAATTCAAGCTGAAGTGAGGATACCATACGAGATGCTGAAACTCCTATCTTGTCGATAATTTGGAGCAAGGGTCAAGAGCGGCTGGATACAACCTCGGCCGGGAATATCTTGACAAGCTGATTCGCTCCGCATAGGAAAAGTTGCTTGTCGAACAGCATTTCTCGTGACCTGGTCTTCTCTGTAAGCGGCACATCCGGATCGAAATTAAATGAGATTATGGTTATTCGAAAACGCGTTTGGAGTACGGTCGCCTTTTATTGGTGTTTCGGGTAAATGATGCAAACAGTGCAGGCAAAAGTAGACGACTACCTTCCAAAATGGTTACTGGATTATTCAAGAAGCGCACTGGGAAGGTCATCGTTGAGAAGGATGATGACAGCCGCTTGAACGTTGTACTCGCTGTTCGTCGTTTGAACAATAAGCTTCATGGCTGACATTTCAATACCAAGGTCTTGGGCTACGGCGACTGTTCCAATAAGGCGTATCCGCGCGGAGAGCCTCCTCACCTCGAGACTGCTCTTCGTCGTGGTTCGACGATTGCATAGCCTGATCTACAGCTATACACCCGGAAATAACGCCTTCTAAGTTGTGGTTTTGGGCCGGTAGCAGGCCTCCCGATGCATACCAACAGAGTACAGAGAGGTAAAGACAGATGGCCAAATGAAATGCAATGGATGAATGTCGCGCATAAGGGGATCGGCTGTTAAGTCGTCTACATATACCTCCGGATCGAGGGTCGGGCTGCGATATGATGCCACAACGCTCTGAGTGCCGTGCTGTCCCCACGATACTGGCTCGAGGCTGGTACATGATTCCTGGCACCCTTCTGCAACGACTGGGTGCATCGATTACAGTTCCTATCATGTATCATGCACTAATCGACGCAACTGAAGTCTTTGATACTCGGCACTTGCGGGTGACAGCGAACATGTGGCTACGGCAGATACGCCCAAGTGGGAGAAGTGGCTTCATGGAAGAGGGGTTTGTTCGGTGCAAGAGTGAAGATCTCCATGGGCCAAGATAAACTTTGAACCGATGCTCCCGATTTTCTACTTGTTGATCACTACAACGCTCCCCAGTCCGATAAGGAATATTATAAACCAATTGAGTTGCCAGAGAGCACCATACCAGCGCCACTTCGAGATTCTTGCAATATGAAGAGCAGATTAGTCGGCCGCAAGTTGCAGTTACCAAACTACAGATCGTTGAGGGTTCGATTCTGGAAAGATATCATGGCACCAGTTATCGAGTGGTGCTGAGGCTGTTCTGATGGCCTGTCGAGTGGGCATTATTCTGGAACGGAAGCACAGCTGCAGCTCAAACTCCTCAGATTCGCGATCACTTTATGCAGTCATCATGGTCCGTACCAGACAAGAGAGGGAAGGTGGAGAAGAGCTAACGTCAAACGCAATATCTGGTTAGCATGATCTAATGGGCGGGGACGGCGTCGCTGCTTGATCAGCTCGATCAGTCCTCAGTTTTCACCCCGCCGTTTTCGAGCTGTGACGAATCTACTGCTCGCTGTACTTGGGATGCTGATTCCATCCCCTCTCTCTCGTCCTCTTGTCATGAAGCACCGCTGCTTTCGTCCTTCCGGACCTCGCTTCGTGGATAGTGCTATGATGATCCAGAACTAGCCTCTTTGGTGGCTGCGATCGGCCATATCTTATCCCGAGACAGCAGGCATGGATGGCATGGGTTGGGCGAGAAGGGAAGCTGGGAAGCTTGGCCAAGAGCTGTTTTGTGTAGGGGGCGCCGGCGTCGTCGCGACCAGGACCAAGACAAGCGGAGTCCAGCAGCAGGGAATTGATTGGTCATGCTGTCGTCATCCCTGTGAAGAAGCATTCGCTCCTTCGATACTAGTCTCAGAGCGGCTGGTGGAGCCAGATGAGATCATGGTGTCATTGGCTGAAACGGGCGGATTGCCGTCATGTCTGATTCGCCCCCTTTTCATTCTCTCTCTTGGCCGGGCTTCTAGTGCAGGCCCGCAGTCTTCGCCGCCCTTCTTCCTGACTTCTAGTGCGCGCTGCTGGGATCAGGGTGTGTGAGCACTGGCGTCGTCTTTCCCGTTGCTCAAGCCACTCCAATCATTCGCCATTCGCCATCCGCCATCACCGGCCTCCCAGCAAGCAGCATCCTCGTCTCGCCGCTCTCTTGTCTCTCCTCTCGTCTCTCATCTCGCGTGCTTCTTACTCGTACCTGCTCTGTGTATGCGACCTCGCTCTCCGATTCAACAGAACAGAACAGACCAGACGCTGTGTGCCCATTCCCATTCCCATTCCATTATCCTTCTCGTTATCACCAGGAGTAGCACTAGACTGCGACAACTCGACCTGATCAGCCGGCCTACTGTAGCAGAGCAGACACAGGGCAGGGGAGCCCGCACGACGTGTGGATCGCTGGTCATGGTATGGGCGGCGCGCCAGGTCGTTGCTTGAAAAGCTCCGCTCCATTGTGTTCTTCCATCATGCCAATCATTAGATCCACTCCTACTCTGCGCCTGCTAGACTGCTCTGGAGCTAATTCAAAGAACTGACGCCGACTCTCCCTCTCCACTGTGGCTGCCACGCCTTGCTGTCTTGTTCCGTTGAAAGTTCCTTTGTTCTCGAATCTCTTCTCGAAAAAAGGAACCACATTGAAGCCATTCACGAGCAGACTAATACCGACAAGACACGGCAAGAACGGTCCCTTACTCTCTGGCTTAAATTCCACTCTCGATTAGAGAACATTACGACCAAACTCTCTACATCAACATTGGCCTTAAGTCACCTGTCATCCACGCTTTAAACTTTGCCCCAAGAGTGCACTGCCTTCCCACCATCACCAGGTCTCACCTCCCAACCAATTCGACACTCACGACCACTTATTCCTCACCATTCGACACTGTTTCGTGCAATTGTACGCGGAACATCCGGCCTTGGACATCTATCCTACAACTAACCCGACTCTCCTTTCATCGAGATACCCGAAGTTCTATCGCCAGACTTCATCCTGTCCTTGAAAACCATCTGCTTTGATAGCTCTCGACCTGTCCAAGAAGGTCGCACTGTATAACCCGACTTCGCTCTTTCCAAAACACAGCAGGCTTTACCGAGTCACTCAGCCTTCCGCCACTGCGATTGCCTTTTCTTCTCGTCCACGTTCCTGTACTTTGGGTGCACCAATTCCAGAAGCATTTCGACCGACATCACAATCTGCCACAAGCCGTTTCTGTCCGGCAAACAAACATCATCATTGGAACATTACCTGGGACGGAGTCGGCAGCACACGGGTACTTGCAGACCACGACGTCGCAGCCTTCTGCCACACGACGGGATTAGAACCGGAGCACAAAGACAAACGGGCGGTTTTAGGTTTCGGGACCATATTGGCATAAACAGTTGGGCTTTCGACAAATGATTTCGACACGGTAGCAATCACTTTCTTCTCTCCGACCGATTTGTATACAAGCCGCTGGGTGGAAAACCTCAGGAGTACCTCCAGGGATCGTTTGCAATCATCCTTCGAAGGAGGGAATTGAGGAGAGGACTCCTTCCGTGCCTATGAAATATCTTCGAAGCGCAATGCGAAGGTCGAAACATCGCAAACCGCCTTCACTGCACCTCAAAACAATATCGAGAGAAACGTCACCACGCTGTTCGTCCGTCCTCTCGGACTGGGACGCAGACGACGAAGGATTCATGTCGTCTGGGGATTTCGCGCCTTCGAGGCCATTGAGCTTGACAATACCCTCAGGACCATACTGTCCCCGACGGCCAACATTACAAGAGGTCCTGAATAATGTCGCACCACCGCCATGGACACTCACAGCATTCATGGCATATCTCTCACAAAACCACTGCTTGGAAACCCTAGAATTCACCATGGATGCCCAACGATACACAAAGCACTACCAGGAACTAGTTACCCGCGACCCGCATACCCCATTATCACCTAATACACCAGAGAGCGACTATGTAAGAATGCTATGGCAGAAGTTGTTGGATGCTTACATCGCGCCAAATGGACCCCGAGAAGTTAACCTTCCATCCGATGTACGCGATCGTCTACTATCATTGCCGTTCACATATTCTCCACCGGATCCATCGGAACTGGAGCCAGCTGTCAAAATAATATACGAGCTCATGGACGAATCTGTACTCGTACCTTTCCTCAACTCTATTGCTCCAACACGCGGGGTTGAGTACCAGTCAAGTCCGTGGACGTCGAATGAGTCTATGACCGAAGCATACATGTCTGCGTCTCTGAATGAGCGGTCGCTGTCGCCAACGAAAACACGCACAAAAGATGGCAGCCCCTCCGCTGGTGAGGTTATGGGTGACATCGTTTCACAGTCTTACGGCGGTCCATCGCCACGACTATCTCACTCGTCTCATCTGACAGCTGCATTCAGCCGGGGAGCCGCACGCCTGTCAACACATCTTTCCGGATCTTCTGGAACATCGGCAGAAGCTTCTGAGAGCTTGACAGATGACAGTGCTGACTCGCCATCTCCTTCCGGATCTGCATTAGAGCCGATGACCCCACCAAGCACGCCACCAACATCTCACACTGAGTTTGCTGATGCGTCCCCTGGGACTAGTCCTCGTACAGGTCGCGGTGAAGGCAGCAGCTGGAAGAAGATGGGCGTCAAACTTGGTTGGAAGAAGAGTCGCTCGGGTCATAGTGCAGGCTCCAGCACCAGCAGTGCTCGTTATCCTACGGGGCGGGATACGAGTGACGAAAGTGCTGGGAATGCTTTATGAGGGCGACAGGTCACGTCGTCACCAAATGATTTCTTTTCTATTCTCCCCGTTCCAGTCATAGCTCCCATGGAACATCCCATCGCTGGATTTTCATCGAACCGAGACGCTCGCAAAAAGCCAACGGCTTTGGTGCACGGTGGAACCAGCTTGAGGCTCAGCGAAGGCAGCCAGTCTCCAGTTCTCGAGGCCCATCCTGGTTCCCCAGTTGATATAACTGGTCGCCGTCCGTCTCTGTCAGCATCGATGGCCGCGCAGCGTCTCTATCATGGTACTGATGAGGAGATCTCGAAATTCGAGAAGAAGAATATGGGGAGAAAAGAAGAGACGATCAAGAGGGATGGCGTGGCCGTAAAAGGAATTTACTGTTTACCAGGCAGGAACGACGACGAAAGAGATGCACAGAAGTTTGGGAAAAAGAGAGGATTGCAACCATTTTTCATTCCTGCCAAGGTCCCAGAGCAAGAAGAGGTCACCACTGTTCATGTGCGACCCATTTCCGCAGAGGAGAAAGTTGACACGTCTTTCGAAGCCACTGCGATGGATTTTCACTTCGAGGAAGAAAATGGAACTTGGATATCTGCTCATCCGGTAGCTCACGAATCAAGGACGAGTCTCGCAACGACAATCACCACAGCAAGCACTCTTATTGATGACCGGATGAGCAACGCGGCTTTGACTTTAGACACAAGCGTGGCAAGCTCTGCTGCTAGTATGATGTCTTCTGTTGGCAGCATCCAGTCCGCTTCAACAACCACCAGCTCAGATGTGTATGGATGGGAAGAGGAGTTGGATCGAAAATCCAGCATCGAAAGCCGTGCTGCATGGGAGAGGGAATTGGCTCGCAGACTACCCAGTGGAGGCAGAACGATGGGACCCCGGACCCGAAATATCCAGGATCTTCAGTATAAACGTGGAGAAGGCAAGCGGAAAAGCTTGCTGTACAGAGTCCTGAACCTTTCCAGTTCACGAGAACGACGTGGCTCGGCAGATGATGTTGTCATGTCCGGCACGGAGCTCAGCACCGCGAACGAGATTTCTACTACGCCTGCTTGAAACGAAGCAAAATTGAGCGAATTTAGCATTGTGTTGGCGTTGGAAACGATTTGAATTCTTGTTTGATTCTCAAAGAGGCATAGGGACGGGTTTGGGTAAAGGGTCATCATACCTCGTTTTATTTTCGAGGAAGGGATTCGCACACGACGTCTCAGGATGTACGTGTGTGATACATTTTATTCAACGTTACGGATTTGGACGGGAACGAGGAATGCATGCATTACTGTCATCTAAGAAAAAGGGACAAAATGGAGGGGCTTGATATGATTGTGTTTGTCTGTTGTGTGCTTGCTTGTTTGGCGCTGGAGGCGATGGTTACTCGATACTCACTCTTACATTGGAAGGCGTTGGGAAGTTTGGGCTGATGTTTTGGGGCCTATTGATGGGTGCATTGTATGCGTGGATGTTTATAGGAGAGATTGTGCATGAGTGGTGGGGGTATGATATATTAGAATATAATACGTCCTGCTACATATTATGATGTTTGCATGCGGATGTGATTTGTGAGAGCAATCCGGATGGATTAGAGGTCTTTCGAGAGGGAGGTTCTGCTTCAAGTCAAGATTGGTAAGCCATGTTCGAATTTTGAGGGGAACTTGATTTCAAAGCTCTGAATGCACCACCTCAATACGGAAGCAGTTGTGAATTCGCCATCTGAGCTAAGCCGAAAAAGAGTGTTTGTCTTCGTCACAATACAATAGCAGGAGCAAGACTTAGGCGATACTCTTTCTTGTCTGCCAGCATTAGACATTCCTTTGTTCACCATAAAAGGAGCCTCCGCATCATGGGACATCCAGTTCCTGCTACTTACAGCATATCAATTTTAGAAACTACCATCATTTGTTCTTTATGGCACATCCAACATACCGAGGCGAATGACCTTCATGAAATCATGTCTTCAGAGTAGTTACTGACTATCAGGTAGAAAGACGTTTGAATTCAGATCCTCTATCGTATTCATATATGTATGCATTAAACTCATCGCTTCTCTATATGCCCTTCTGTGATGTGATGCTACCAAAGCGCCTCGCTATGCAAGTTATTTATCCTACATCCCATTCCCTTTTCGGACCTTTCAATCCCATATCTGTATCAGAAAACTTGAAAAATTTCCCCATAAACGCCAAATCACCAGCTATCTATCCAGATCCGCCTCAACTTTCAAGAACTTGCTTCGACCAAATCAGGTACCGTATTACCGTTCTCAGCAGCAAAATCCTCAATATACCATGCTTTAACCATCCCATCATCACCAGTAGTGACAATCATCTCCTCATCCACCCTCCTCTTCCCAGAATCAAAGCGCAGACACCACACCGCGTGATTAATCTCATACGGCCCATGCCCTCCCTCCATCACAGCAAGAATAATCCATTCCGTCTCAACCGCTCCCCCAACTGATGTCCGTCCTTTAGTTCGTTCCTCGTATACTGCTACTTTGCTATCAGCTCCCGTGGAGATGACTCGTCCTGTTTTCTGGCTCCAGCTTATAGAGTATATAGGTAGATCATGTACTCTCGGTAATATAGCCCTGCATTCCCACGTCTCGTCCGCGGGCGGCGGTCTCATCGTCGACGGGATCCCGGAGTTGAAATATGATGGTTTATTCGGTGGAGGAGGAGAGGGGATTTTGGACCAGACTCGAATCGTGCAATCTGCTGAAGCGGACATGAGCCTTGGTATCCTCGGTGAATGGTCGTCTTCTTTTTGTTCGGGGGAGAATTGATTCATGCTGATTTCCGGCTCCCATTCTAGTTTCCAGACTGTACCGTCGTGGCCTTCTAATACGGATATACAGCTCCATTCGCCTTCGTCGTCGCCTTTCCAGAGTCGGATGCTGTCGTCGTAACTCCCACTCGCTAATACCTCTCCATTTCCGTCGTCTTTTCTCCAGACTACGCATTTGACATCTGCCGTATGTTCCTGTAGTACCGCGATGGTCTCGAAATCATCTTCTCCTTCCTCTCCTATCTCTTCCCAGATCCAGATACTCTTATCCCGCGAACAACTCGCGAGCCATTGTCCAGAAGGTGAGTACGCCACATCTTTGACCTCGGAATCGTGGCCTTCCAGCACAATCTCAAACGCCCAATCATCACCATCATCATCATCTGCGTCCTCGTCCGGGGAGACAAGTTTTGGCGCACCTCTCTTCTTCCCAGTCCTCGTAATCTCGACCTCCAACCCATCATCCACACCCTCCTCCGAATGAACCTCTTTCTCCTCTACATCCGCATCCACAAACCCGCCTTCCTCCTTCCTCCTCCAAATCGCCATCGTAGAATCAAAACTCCCACTCGCAGCCGTCAACGTCCCACTCCTCCTCGTCTCCGGTTTCCACGCCACTGCTCTTACACTCCTATTATGTCCCCCCTCCATCTTGGAATGTAGCGTGAAGTTCTTCAACGAGTAGACGCGCACAGTCTTCTCCGAGGTCGCGGTCGCGATGAGGGGTACGCCATTTGGATTCGGGATCGATACCCATGCGCGAGAACCAGATGTAGGTTTAAAATCCGCGAGGGGTAGAATCTTGATCTCTTCTGTGGAAGCCATTGTTGCGTCTGCGATTGAAGAATTTGCAACGAGAGGCGATGGTAAAGAGGACGGCGAGGAACCGAAGATGTTGTTGATGGTGGGGCAATTTCTTTTGATTTTTATCGATAAGATCTCCGGTTCTGATATCAGACGCACGGACCATGTATATGGAGCTATATAAGCGAGTTTTGATTGGGTGGGCGGAGCTATTCTTCCTCGAGTGAAGCTCCCGTCTCCTTTAACTCTTTTTATTCTGGATAACCATCATTGGAATAAGTCTCCGCGATATGATGGAAGAGCACACAATGGGGTTTCTGAAATGCGGTAGCGGAGGGGACAAGTGTTCATCTCTGCACGATTCTCATTTAAACTACAACAAATCTGAGCGTATTTATTCCTGTCTTCCAGAACTACTTATCAATCCGAGATTTTACATCATTTCAGCATCGGCATCAGCGTTCTCTAAATTCCTCATTCAATTTGCGTTCTAGATTTATACTGCCAAGAGTTAGACTCTGCAATACAACAAAATGCCGGAAGGACACTGGGAGCGGAGAGATGGAGCATTCCACTCTTCCGAACCCTCACCGCAGACACCGTTATATGCATGGGAATCCGCCAGATATCGCGCTCTCTCCAACTCTCGGCTTGTTCAGAGAGAAGAGGTAGAAAATCTAGGAGATAGGAACAATCTACAAACTACGCCTAGCCAACTCAACCCAACCTCAGAGGACGTTCGACGCATAAGACATCCGATGCGAGGTCGTCGACATGGTTCTGGATGACTCGAGTAGAGCATAGACATCAATCCTCAGCTCTAGAAGCCGCGAATGAGATACCGATGCCTGATTTTGGAGACTTTGGAGACATCCCAGAGGGGGTTCTAGCCAGCGCAACGAACGCCATAACTGGAGAGGACTTCTTTTGGGATCCCAATTCATATCCATCACAAACTCCAGAGATACCAGCAAATCTCTCGAGGCTTTTCAAGCTACGGAGCACAGCTCAGCACCTGCTCCCAGCACTTGCTTAATACAACTTTGGGAATGGTTCGTTCAATTGCGACCAGCAGACCGTAGATATAGGTGGCCTCAGTTGACTACATACATCCAACGATCTCTTGCAAGTATTGCAAGTATTGCAAGTATCGCTGGCGAAGCTGCTCCCTTAATACCTCCTGAAACTACACCAGAAACTTATACTCCAACCTCGCAACCTCCAAGACCAAGCATCATCATTCTTCGATCTACAAGCCCCTCGAACGCTGATCCGCGATCAGACAATACCAATACGAACAACCCAGCCTCACTCGCCACTCTATCCCAACATCTCGATTCCCTCCCCGAAACAGACGAACGATTCCTATCCACCTCCTCAAAACCCCCAGAACTTGTCGCCAGCTACAACTCTCACGCAGCAAAATACTCATACCACATCTACCTCTACTGTCTCACACTCTACCGCCCCTCCACCCCCACTTCCACCTCAACCTCAACCTCAACCACCACACCAACAAGCACCCCCCCTCTCACCCCTTACCTCCTTCCCCTCCCAACACCAGAAGTATTCAGAAACATAGGCTCCTACTTCCAAACCCCATCTCTCATCTCCCACGCAAAAGGGATAATAATCCTCACATCCTTCATCCGCACCTGGCGTTCCCACTACCCCGAGAGCCCTCACCCACATCCCATTCCAGAGGGAATCAAGACGTATCTACAGGGCTCCTCGGAATTCAAGAATTTACTAGAAAGGGAAGAAATGAGGCAAGAAAGAGAAGTCTGGAGAGAAGTGATCAAGTTACACATGGGAGTCTCTCTTTCTATTTCTCTTTCTGCAGTAGACTACACCGAAATGGACACGGATTCGATTTCCGATCTGGTTTCGGAATCGGGAAATGCACAAGTAGACGATGAAGCATGCCGTGGCCTCATAGATGAGGTGGACATGTTTGCGGACCATCAGAGATATTCCCGCGGCTCTGATTTTGATTCCTGCTCCGATTTTTTACCAGACTCCGAGTCCGATGTTGATCCTAGATCAAATATCGGGCCTTTACGTACAGATACTCCCACTGCTCATGTTGCAGAGGAGACAGATGAGGGGGAGGAAGTCCATATACATCTGGAATGGTGAATGAATCTGAGAGGAACGATGCGGATCGGGAGTCTGGCTCTGGTGCCGAAGGAAACAGACCAGAATCTAGACAGGAGCTTCCATTCGCAACGCGGCATGTGGGATTCTCATGGATGTGGTAAGAAATTTAGGGCGTGACATCAGAAGGAGTAGAATTTATATAACATACCTATGCATTGCAAATACCTTAAAAAACAGTAAAACTTGATTTCAAACAGATATTGCTAATAGTGTTCAGAGGTGAAAAGAGTAGATTACTAGCTAGGGTGAGACACTTGCATGCTATCTGACTTTGTTTTCATTTTTCGAGATAGCAAATCCAATCAGCAAGTCAGAGCCAGTGCAATCTGCTTCAAAAGTTTCACTGATACCCACCAAACACCAGAGTAGCTCAACACAGCAATAAAGCAATAATGGGTATCAAGCCTGCAACGCCTCCTCCATCCCTTCGTCACTCATACATGCTGTCTGTTCGTGATAGTCGTCGTAAATAGGACATCAACGAACGTCAACGCCTCTTCTTCCTCCTTGCCGATCTTACTGATGTTGCCGTTCTTGGGATTCTGACCGTACTGCTTCATCTCAATCCGAGGACTCAGGGTCTTTGTTGGACTATCATTCCTGCTGGGCCGAGGTGACGGACTATGCTCTCTTCCAACCTCGACGCTGACCTCCTGACTGACCATGATATTGCCTATTGGATTGCTTTCTGTTGGCATCAACTCAACCAGATTCTTCTCTGATGAGTTATCACCTCGTAACTTTTGTCGAGGTGGTGAAGGTCTTTCCCAGAATCGGATCTTTGACGGGCCTCGATCAGGTTGCTGCGATAGATTGATGGGATTCCCAAACATGTCTAGGTGTTCGCCGATTGCGGCATCCTGTCGGCTTTTGCGGGAAGAGGAAGCTGGAAATATGCTTGAACCCAGTGAGCTTCTGCCCTCTGAACTGGTTGGACGAGCGAGCTCCAAAATTGACGAGAACTCCCGATATGTCTTCCTGGCGAATGCCGCGTGATCTGGAGAGTTCTTGTATACGTGCTGCTGCATCTTGAAGAAGTTCAGTGGCACGAAGGCCAATTTCTTGCCAGGCGCTCGACTATGAATCGGTACAATAATTCTGAAGGTAATGAGCATCGCCACTCCTGGAGCTGAAATCTCATCGTGTCCACGACATGGTGCTTCCACTGGCTTCGCAACCAGTAGACTGTCGTTGAGGAACGGATCTTCGATCTCATCCTTGAGAGCTTCAAGAGACTTGAAGAGATGACTCGCAAATTCTCGTTCCGCTAGTGAAGGATTCTTGAGACTCTTTGCCTTGACTAGCAACTTAAGGATCGTGGAAACCGGTTGGTTGTTCATGGTCATGAGATATTCCAGTTGCCAATCTTCTAAAGAGTCGATACCAACTTGCATTGTTGGCAATTGGTTCTTAGCGTCCTTACGAGCAAGGATGTCGAAACCGTGGCGGCCTGCTCCAAGCGAAGCTCGAATGGCAAAGCAAGCTAGATGAACACCTGGATCGAGTATATGCGGTTCGGTAGCATAGTCTTTCATGATATCGAGACGTGTTGCCAGAGTATGCGGGCCTGTTTGTAGACTATTTGCAAGAATCGGAACGACGAAGCTGGGATTCGCGAAGCGAAAGCCGGCCGCTTGAAGACGCTCTGCTTCCCGTCGATTGACTCGATTTACAAGAAATAGAAGCTGACCCTTGCCCATAACCGCTCCTGCGTTACGCTCGACGTCTTGCAAAGAACTGGCCAATGTGCCGGCGCTAGATTTGAACTTTGACTTACTCTCGACTGGACGAGTGCCCGTGCTGACGATCTCATCGTAGAGTATGCCAACCCTTTCGAGGGGAACGTTTAGATCTGCCGCCAAGTCTGCTGCTGCGATGCAGAAGAGCTCTCTGAATACCAGAGAATAGTCGTCGATGGGGGCACCTTCGTCATTAAGAAGGTTGCCGTCCGAGGTAGAGGCTAGGCGACCTTTGATGCCGCTGCGGTGAACATGGCTTCTCATTCCCTGAAGAAGACTCACAATGCCACCCCAGTTGCGAGTAGTTCTGAAAATCCATAGGAAGACAGCATGAGAAGTGCTGAATACATCATCAAGAGACTATCACGTCAGTTATGTGTAGCAGCTTATCGCAGATATGGACTAACCCGCTCGAGCCAAGTATTGGTAATCTTCCGCGTAGGCAACAAACCTTCAGGCGTTACCAGTAGCTTTCCATCTATGTCGAAGACTGCCGCCGCTAGGACGACTTGCTGCGCTCTCTTCGCAGATTTCATGGTGCGTCGTTGAGCAAGTAGAGTAAATAGGAGAAGAGTGAGACACCCGGTAACGGACTATATACTATTAGAGATCTTGTGAAAACAGCGGACACGAGGTTGACTTACCAGAACAATCACCACAATGACTGTAGACGTGCTTGAGAACGAATTATCCGCGTTCGGGCCAATTCGCCTCAATCGATATTGAGTCCCAACCGAGGCAAGCCAGTGCATCCCCGAGACAGCTCCTGCGAGCACATAGGCGCTGATCAGGCGCTTCCACCAGGTTGTGTTCCATGAGGATCTGAAGAGGAAGAACAGGCCGAGCGCTGCACCACTCGCCGTCACAGCAATGGCGGCTGCTCCAATAACGTACGCAACGGTGTAAACACAGTCATAGTTTGAAATACCAGCCTGGCCGACGTAGTGCATGCCACATATACCAAATCCTGCAAGAGTGCTTCCAAGTATGACTCTGCTAATGCTGATTTTCTCGTTTGACCCTACTGCCCAGAAGGCCAGGAAAAGGACGATGACCGGTAGGAAGAAAGACAGGGCTGTGAATCCGGAATTGTACACAATCTGCAGTTGGCCTTGACCTGCACCCAAAAGTATGGCACGGTTACCAATGAAGTGCATGCACCAAATGGCGATGCCGCCCATAGACAACGAGGCTGCTGCAAGAAGAAGCCTGGGATTGATTAGAGGGATTGCCATGGATTGCGGGAAAGGTACAATACCAATTATAACGACCTCTCATCGACGTCCGCCGATTAATGATTTCCAATGTCGTCCATGCTCCCACGAAACTGACAAAGTATGATAGAACAACATATCCGGCTCGGAAACTTCTGGGTATGAAATGCCCCTCGAGATCGTGTAGGCTGTCCATAACAGTCAGGTCTTCGAGATAATTTGCATCTGCGGGGACAAAGAAGCTGAGAGGGTCTTTAAGTCAGTAGATAGTCCTCCAGTTTCTCCAACCTGCTAGCATCGGACTTCTAACCTGTATGGGCAAGACGACAAAGGGCAATGGTTCAACGGCAGCCCCGGAGGAGACTTAAAGAAAGATTATCGTTGCAAAGGCCGCCGCATTGACATCCACCTTCGTTGTTTTGGCAAGGCACAGGACTATGTAGAGTCTAGGAGTATTAAGCTTGATCGGAGGAGGGCCGTGAGTCGGCAAAAGATCCGTGGATGGGGAGGTCGAGACGAGTTAGGGAGTCTTAGTCTTGCAGATGTTTCCAGCTTGGACACGTGCTGGAGGGACCAACTAAGGTAGTGGGGTCGAGATCGGGAGAATTTGTGTTTGTGATCGGTTCAGCGGCAGGGACCAAAGAGCTTGGAGTGAATCTCTGGCGTCAAGAGCACATGCGTGCGCATGCAAGCCGTGCAAAGACGTGGTAGCGTTGAACTACGAGTGTGGCTTTGACAATCTGGTGGGAGGGGAAAGGAAAGGAATGACGAGAGGATGGACTCGAGCACAAAGGTCGTGCAGTAGGCCGGGGACGACGAGAGGGCGATTGTTTCGAAGGAGAACGTGCCGAGTCAGTGTCGCATGACGGAGGGGGAATTGAGAGCTTTCATCGTAGGAAGGGAGAGGAAGGTCAGATTAGTTTAGGTAAGGATGCAGAAGCATTGCTGCTTGCCCTCATCTCCTGCCCTCTTGCCGTGCTAAGAGGGTCTGGTAGATCATAACCAGCCTAGCGCCGATCCACCTCGACAATTCCAATCCTCTGGGACCCAAAGAGCTTCTTCCAACAACAGCATCCCATCCCCATCCCCATCCCCAGCACGGCAGCAAACTCCGGAGACATGAACAAGACTGTCACCCTCCCCAATACTACGTTATTGATTGTCTCACGATCATCAAGAGCGGGCAACAGCATCGGCTCGGTCTCTCGATCGGGCGCCGGCAGCTTCGTGATAGGTAGTCAAACGCATTGTCCCTGTCGCCGCAGCTGAGAGAATCTCGATGTGGCGCTGTCAACTTGGCCCATTGACGGTCCGTGGGACGACGCCACCAAGATAGACTCTTCCTCTCGGACGCTGCCACGCTCAAAGCTTCTGCTGCTTCCGGCCAGATGGCAAGATGGAGGAGAAGTAAAGACTGTTTGACTTTCGGGGCAGAAGGTTGATGCCGGTGACAGGTGAAGCACACTCGGTGATGCAGTTCCCAGCATCTCGACAACCAGCTGTCCCACCGAACATCCTGGTTCGAGTCCAGGACCGGACACGGGAAGAGGTTTGTAGCTCAGTCGGGGTGGTGATCGTTTGGGTCTGGTTCATCCCACCGAGTGAAGTCGTCCAGATTCTGGATGGGGTATTCCGATAACCGAGCAAGATTTTCGTCCAGGTTGTGCCCTGATCCCTGGCAGATCCAAGCTTATGCTGATCAATGCCATTATGATCTAGAGGTGGGGCTCGGTGGTGGCTTCTGGACGATTGGGTGTGTGTGCCAGCAAAGGAAATATGGCTCTGGAAGAATCGTCCCGCTCCTTGGGATGGCTGAAATGTACGAGGTTCCAGGGTCACGAAGGAGATGAGATGGAAAAATTGAGACATGATGGATTTGTCAATGGAAATGTCACCGAGTTTGCTTAGAACCCTGGCACATGTGAGAATCGAGTCAATAGTTGACATGTGGCTGATGTAGCACAAACCGTTCTCGCGTCACAACCTCTGAGGACATGCGGTACATTGGGTGAAGCCTTGAAGACTCTATTGTATTATAGCAATACGATGCTCAACATTGTATAAGTACATCATTGTGTAGCTCAACATTTGACTTCAGATCGGACTTTACTAACCCTGCCATTGTCCATGTTAGACTCAAACAGCTACTTCTGCCCTCACAAAGTACGAAGTGCTTGACTTCTCTCCCTATCAAGAAGAGACTGTAGCCTCTTCTCCCAACCTTCTCGCCCAACGTCTACAATATCTCTGTCCCTCTTCGTGCACTGCACCGAAGTGGATTCGGCTGCACCTACTCCAAACATTGGATGTGCAGATACGCTAGTCGGGAAGGTCGTCTCCTTGGTCGGGGCCTTTCCGCGTTCTTCTGCTGCCTTCAACTTTTGTTCGTACTCATCCTTCAATGCCTTTAGGCGTTGGTTGACATGCTTGTTGACATTGAATGCGATAATCTGTTTCGCGGTTTGATTGCCTGATATGTAGTCTCGAATCTGAAGATCGGTCGCGTTGCTGGGAAACGCATAATTTGCCTCCGTCAGCTTCTCCTCAAACTCGGCTTGGATTTCGGTCCTGATTTCGGACATATTGTCCTCATACCGCTGTCGTTGAAAATCGTCGACAACCTGGATCGTGACTGGTTGAAAACTCCCATTGGTTGCAGGACTCTGTAAAATTTCTCGAGAGGCAGCCTCGAACTTCGCCTTGAGTTGTTCTTGCATGCGCTGTCTTTCGGGGTATAGATATTCATCGGTATACGAATTAGAAGAACCGAGTAGATAGAGAGTACCCTCTTTGCTGAGCCCACGGAGTACGTCTGCCTCACATCTACCTCAATCTTGGATCGTTCTTGCTGGAATCGCAAAGTCATCCTTTGTTGGCCTGCGAGGAAAACCATCTCGGTCAGCATGTCTCTTAAAGCATCGAGCGGGTCGTCTTCCCGTAAGGATGGATTGCAGGAAAGACCTTACAAGCAGCAATTTCTTCCGCCATCTCCCTCTCCTTGATACCCCAAGCCTCTTTCTCCTTTTCAAAGTCATGCTTCAGCTTGGCTAGCTCCGACGCAAGATTGGCACTGGCGCTCTCCTTCACAACCCATAGTGCTCTTTTCTCCTTGACTTTATGTTTCAAGTCCGCCAGTTCCAATTCGGCTTCTGCGAGATCCTCTTGAACTTTCAAGATAGATGCCGGATTCGATGTTCCTGCAGTCACTGTAGGAAGACGGACTCGTGGCGAAGCTTTGGGATCGTCGTCAAACACGAATATTGGACGGTCGATGTTGCCTCCTTCGTCTCCGGCGTGGATGTGTATCGAAATTTTTTGAAGCTCGGCTTTGACGATGGTTTGCGTGCTGTCGATGGGTTTCTGGCTTCCTGATTCGATGATATGTGAAGGTGGTGTCTTGTTGTAGTGCTCGAGACGGAGCTCCTCAGGCGATTGATCTAACATCTCAGGGTGAGCGCAGATGTGCTGAAGAAGTTCACATACGTGAATCTTGTTCCCATCAGAGTCTGTTCGACATGCACTGTATGACTGGACTGAAACCATCCTGTCCGAAGTGACTGAATACGTCCGTGGTAGCGCATGTTTCCTCGATCTCGGGGAGTGGCATTTTGTTAGAGTCCACGGAGAGGAAAGCCGCCAGGAGTCAGACTATCTGGCATCACTGATATCAAAATGATGTCGGTGTCGGGTGGATGGGGAAGGCGGACTAGGTAGGTGGTTTCAACGCGCTTGCACTCTCAATATCAACTCGCCTAAATCTTCACGTTGCAACTTCAAAAACATTAACTTCCAAACTTTCCGCAAAGCTCAAGCGCTGCTAAATAATGTTAATCTTAACCTTTATGTACTCCTTTGCAGCCTTTAGTCTATGTTCGCCGTTTGATATGCTTACATTCTTATCTGCAGTACTTTCCAGAATCTTCAAAACCTCCAACACCGACTCTTCGTCTACGCTACCTAGACCTTCCCAATTTCTATGCATCTCAACCCCAAGTCTTGATCTCCTTCATGCTTCCGTGAAGATCAAGAGCTTTGTGCATATCGAAGCTGTTCCACAGCAAATGCGGTTCATGTCCCCACCCTCTTCTCATACATTCGAATTCCGCCTTTGCAAAGTAGTCCTCCAAAATCGGCCTGTACTCCGGATGAGCACATTTCGCAATGATGACCTTTGCTCTCTCCTTCGGACTTAAGCCTCTCACATCCGCCAATCCTTGCTCAGTAACAATAACGTCGAGATCATGTTCTGTTTGATCGATATGTGTGCACATTGGTATGATACAGCTTACACCATGAGGGTCCGTCTTCGAAGGTCGAGTGGACGGTGTGTGCATGATACTGTACTTAGCTGAACGGAGGAAGTCTGCTGATCCTCCGAGACCGTTCAACATTCGAGAGCCCATTACACAAGTGCTGTTCGCATGAGCGTAGATGTCGACTTCTACCGGGGTGTTCATGCCAATGACACCGAGACGACGGATTATTTCGGGAGAGTTGGATACCTGTTGCGAGCGGAGGAGTAGCTTATTGTGGTATTGATCCCAATTGTCATAGAAGCGTTTGAAGCCGTCTGGTGAGAATCGGATAGAGGTTGCCGTGGCGAAGTCGAGACGGCCAGAATCGAAAAGGTCGAGGAAGGTGTCTTGTAAGACCTAGCACAACTTCAGCTTTACTTGAAGCCTCAACTTTTCTGGGAAACGTACCTCAGTCCACACTTTCAGGTTCTGGAAGTTTGACTCTGCAAGTCCACCAATGACAGCATTGGCGATATTTCCAATTCCTGATTGCAGAGGTAGGAGGTTCTTTGGTAGTCGATCATGCTTCACTTCATGCTCGAGGAATTCGATCAGATGTTTGGCAATGGCTCTGGACGTGGCATCCTCGGGTGAATTTGCGACTGTTTGATCTTGATAATCGGACTCAATAATAGCTACAACCTTCTCAGTATCTATGGGAATTGAGGTCGTGCCAATGCGATCTTCCGGAGCCATGATTAAATAAGGTTTTCGGTGTGGTGGGAGCGATGTCATTGTGATATCGTGAAGTCCTTCCATGGAAGGAATGGCGGTATTGACTTCTATAATAATCTTGGAAATTCTTAGTATCGAAAGACCAAACCATAGAAAGCTGGGCAAGTTACCTTGTCTGCCATCTGGATCAATTCTGGACTGGCTCCGACGGAGGCTCCAGGCACAATTCCACCATCTTCAGTAATTGCTGAGGCTTCCACCACGACTACATCTAGCTTCTTATTTGGCCGATCCTTGGTATAGAAACCCTGAATAGAATCAGTATGAGCTCATGAGTGGTTGATGTGGAATGTTCGACGGTGTCCCGAGATCCGTCTGGACATTGCCAATCAATTTGGCGGGGTAACAACTCCCCTCAATGCCTAGACCTGACACAAGAATTCGGTATAACCTACATAGACCAAATCCACTGGAAACATTGACAAATGCTTATCGAAGAATTTGATGTTCCCATTATTTATGCCTTTCGCAATCGACTTTCCGACCTGGTGGGGACTCCTTCTCTCAATCATATTGAGGGCCGCCCATCGATTCTCGGTTTCCGCTCCAGAACTGGCTCCAACGAACAGAGTATACTTGAGCTTACCCTCCAAGCCATTCTTCTCAACATGGTCTGCGAGCATAGTAGGGATTTTCCTATACAACATACATTAGCACAATGCAATCCCATCAAGCTTCCTGCAGCCGAGCTGCCGAAGCTCATAAAGCTCAGAAGAACAACCAGATGGCTTGACACGTACTTGGGGTACCCAACTCCTGTGAATCCCGACCATCCAACATAAGCTCCATTTGGAAAATGCGGGATCAAATCCTCAGGATGGGCAAGCTTCTTTAGCAACGAAGGTCTTCGCACTCTCGACTTCAGCGCAGCAGAAGCTGTCAGAACAGCGGCAGACGCCATTGTGAAACCACGAGCAATTGCTCAGTGTCACCAAATAATACACGATTCCAGGAGAAGAGTCAAGGCCCAGTTCGATAATCCAGTGGAGGCGCAAAAGCTGGCACGGAAGGACAATGGGGATGTAATCGTATTTAAATCGTATGATGCTGTCGGAAGCTTCCTTGAGACAGCTCCATAATGCCCCGCCTTTACATCATTCCAGGGGTATGCCACTGCCGACAATCGCAGCTTTTTCGGTTATATCTGGCAATGAACTGAAACATTTACTATGTTGGAAGCCTCATGAATTTCCACTTCCGCCAGACCGAAGAGAAGGTTTATAGCAGTAGCCGTTGATGCACCGGGCAACACTTTCCGTGCTTGAGTCAGAACCAAAGACCGGCGTGGTTCTTACCGAGCCCCTTTTTGCTTTGCCTGTACTTGTCATGAGGTTGCTATCTTCATGTGTTCGTTCATTCATACATTCAAACTGTTATGAGAATATTGTGATTACAGTGATTTGACAATATATCCAGATCATGTCCTCTGCTCCATCTCCGGAGACGCAACGGGCCTTGCAGCTTCCCTCGCCTGCCTCATCTCGCTCTGACTTAATCTTAGATCATCGGCGTAATCTCCAAATGCTGTGATCAAATCACTAAGTCCATTCTTCAAGGCAGCCAGGACTGCGTCAACTTCCGGGCTTTCTTGCTTTGCCATCACATCAGTCCAATGCACTCCCAGCCTGGATCTGAATCCCTCTAATTGGAGTATTGTGTTTGTGAGTGTCTGAATGATGAGCTTTACGTCTCGTTGAACGTTCCCATACTTGTCCTCAGTGAGACTGCAGACCGCAAGTCTTATCAGAGAATCAATTGCGTCGACGATGATTCCTACATCACCATATGGAGAGCCCAGAACAACAGCTGCAATTCTTCTTCTGTACTCTTGTCGAAATGGCCATCCTACTTTCGATTTGATCACCCACAATGCCCATTCTTGGAACAGTCCCGTGACCCCTTGAGCTGCCATAGTTTGCTTTTGCTCTGGCGTCAATACAGCACCCTCAGCCTTCTCCAACAGCTTTCGAGCCTTCGGAGATAGAGCACCTGGGGGTGATTGGCCATGGTCTTTGGCATATTTTCCAACAGCTTCAAGAGCACCCTCGCTTGCGGACGCAGGCCTTGGGGCTGCACCGAATAGATCACCAGGTTGGTGCAGACCATTTTTGATAGGTGGAGCCAGGCGTGGCAAACCCGCGATGGCATTCTGACTCGATGCTGTAGTTGAGGTGGTAGCTGCTGCTGGTCGTTCGTATTCTGCAATACGATTCGTGATACCACCAATGGTCTCGAGACAAACCGCAAGTATTTGAGACCAAGTCGAGCCCCCTTTCCGGTCAATATCTTCGAAGATAGCTCTGCGTCGACCTTCAAAGCGTTCGGCGATATATGCTAGCTCCCAGAAAGCAAATGCCTACAAACTGTTTAGCTTGTTTACTCGAATCCACTTCATTTTAAAACTCACTCGTGTCTGCAGCTTCTTTCCCTTCAAACCCGTCAACAAGCTGCCATTCGGATCTCGTGACTCGTAAGTGATGGGTCTTTCGTTCTTTAGAGGCTCTTGTGCAACATATACGGAAAACGCTGCATTGCCGACTTCCCAAAGCATGGTAAGGAGAAACCCGGCCATAATTGTGCGGAAAAGGACCGTATAGTGGAAGGGCCGTGTACTTGGGAGAGAGCTCGACTTGGGCAAATTCCAAAAAATCTTTGCCCATGACCTGGTGAAGCTCCAAGCACACTGCCTGACCGAGTATGGATACAAGGGCAAGCTTATGGAGTATATGATAGGTGACACTAGAGCGGCTGCGACTGTCCTCTTCAATGCGTTCAGTGCTAACCCCGGAAGTCTTGTCCGAACCTGGATGACAGGATGAATGAATACTGGAGCAGGGTCCGCTGTTCCTCTTGGTTTCGTTTTGGCAATTGGCATATCGATTCGATCGTAGTCACTGTACAAATGGAAGCCAGCTTGGACCAGTGCCAGAAAGAAGAGAAAGCTCGTGAGATAAATTGGCTTCTCGTTCAAAGTGGTACGTTCCGTTCGTTGAATAGCCTTGATCCTGTATAGATCTAGATCCTTTGGTGCAGACCAGATGTATATCTCGCTGAACATGTATGCTGAGAAGAAATACCACCCCACGGTCTGCACTACTTGGAAACTGGCGCCGTATCTTTTGAAGGTGTCCCATCCCGAGTTCGAAGTTCGTATGCCAACATGTAATTGCGCAACTCGAAGGATAAAGACCACGAAGGCCGGAATGAAGAGGAGACCAGCTCGGATGCCAGCCTTTCCAAGTGGGAACCAGGACCAGAAAACTACAGCAGATTTAGCTAATGGTTCCCCAAACACAATCATTAGTCCATACCAGAATTCCATTCGCCTATCCATACGGACTCCAAATAACAGAGAAAAGATAGGATTGCGGTTGCTCCTGCGAATCTTCTGTGCATAAGAGGTGTGAGAAAGTCCTTGTAAGGACGGATTCTGGACGTTGGAGGCATTCTGCAGATCGTGATGACGGGATTTTCGCAGAGACTAAAGAGATTGATAAAACGATGATATCTCTTGCTACACAGTGGTAGGTTTCATATCATCGTTGTGGGGTAGTAGGAGCACAAATAAAGCTTGTTGACATTGTGGTCACCAAGAAAACACACCCGAGCCGAGCCTGGAGACGCGAGTGACCTTCTGCGAGCCTTGCCAAGCCATTTTCTAAGCTAGACTAAGCAAGGTACGTACGTCAACCTCCAACCACGAGATAGGATCAACAGGCAACTACGATCACAAATACCATCGTTGTACCCGCTGGACGACAAATGCAACTTTGCTCATAGCCTCTGAAGTCATGTCTTTCGATCAATTATCCTCGCTGGAGTCGCAGCCCACGACTATGCGACGGCAAGATGACCCGCAATATGCAGATGATCCCGAGTTCCAGCGCCTATCGCAAGATCTCATGTCGAAGCTCTTTTCCTTGACTGGCAATATTTCACGACTGTCGAATGAAGTGGCATTACTGGGTACCAGGAGAGATACTGAGCGAGTGCGGGAACGGGTGCACGATCTACTTGAGGATTCCAAGGACACATTCAAAGAGGTCGGCGAGGGAGTGAAGAAGATTCAATCATGGGAGGATGTCAGCGTAAGGCATTTCCGAGAGCTTCACTATATATTACAAGCTGACAAAGCCAAAGCCATCACAGAAGTACACCCAGCAGAAGCTTACGAGGGAGTTCCAAAATAATCTATCGGAATTCCAAAACGTACAGCGTCAAGCTCTCGAAAAGCAACGATCATCAGCTTCAGCTGCACGAACAGCTTTGGAGGAACAACAGTCACCCGGTGCCGAGGGAAGCAATACATTTGGGCAGCAACAGTCCCAGGAACAACTCCGATTAGCCTCTCAGGATGAAGTGGACTTCCAAGACTCTTTGATCGTGGAACGAGAAGCTGAGATTCGCAATATCGAGCAAGGTGTGACCGAGTTGAATGAGCTCTTCCGAGATGTCGCGCACATAGTCAATGAGCAGGGCGAAATGCTGGACACAATCGAAGGCAACGTCGACAGGACCAGGACGGATACGAGAGGTGCGGATCTGGAGTTGAGAAGTGCTGCAAGATATCAGAGAAATGCACGCTCGAAGGCGTGCTGTTTGTTGTTGATTCTGGCGGTCATTCTGACAATAATTATTCTCGCAGCAACCTTGGGATGAATGGTAATGAACTTCCACGTTGGGTGTGTACATTATTCTTCAGGCGTTGGGGCGTTTTTTCGACCAGCATACCAGTTCTTAGAGCTTCCATTTGTTTTGTCTGCTACGGCATGGTATTGGTTGGTCGAGAGATAGTAAATACATGCGACGGAGGCTTTCACGATACTGTCGCTGTATCTGCTTACCGGGTTCTCAGTCCGAGTCAGGGTTTCCATCCTTTGCTCACCATATCTCGGGACAATTGTCCGAGACGGCAACATAACTCAAAATACCTGACTATTGCCATTCTTGAAGTATTAAGCGTTCTTGATTGCAGTCATGAGACTTGTGCTCGTGAAGTTGAGGTTGCCCATTACTTGGTGAAGGTATTATGATAGACATTCAGAGCATGAGACAATGATGACACTGCTATACATTACCAATACCAAACATCACAGCTCAACGAGGTGACACTTATCAAAGAATAGAAGAAATGATAAATGAAGCGATAACAAAATGCTGCAAAGAAAATATATACAATGGATCATAGCCTCCCCCACGTTATTGACAGGGGAAGGAGTTCCTAGGTGACTCTAGCCTCCTATCGCGAACCTTCAGTTTCCACTTTACCGAATCGCGTTCTTGCGCGTCTCCTCAACATCTAAATTATGACGTTTTGAGTACTATCCTTCTTCACTCTCAAAATGGCCACATTAGACGAGCAAAGTTTGCAAAATGCTTTCCAGAAGCGACCTGATATCCAAATGGCCATCCGGGCTGCATCAGCTGGTAAGCTCAAGTTTCAAAATTCAGAGCTTCATATCTGACCATCTACGTATAGCTGGTCCACATTACACAGAACTCTTCAACGAAATCAGCCGCCATGTATGCACTTATGTGGCCGATACCTCAGAGCCTGTGACCAAAAAACGCCGACTGGACGAAGGTATCGTGAGCCGACCTGCAACGAACGGAACAAATGGCCATGCACAATCAAGAGGTGGAAGTGGAGCTGCAGCAACTGCAGACGATCCAGTACTTCTCGAGATCAAGGAGATTTCAGTTGTGATACCACAGAGGAAGAAGTACACCCTCTGCTTCACGTCCTCGCACCTCTATGCCCGATTACCAGATTCCAAGGAACCAGTTCCAGGAATCAGCTTTGCCTGGAGTGATATAGGTATGTCCAAATCACCTACATGCGAGTGCCTACACTGACATTTGCCTCCCAGAATATGCTTTCTGTCTCCCAGTACCCGAAAAGACACAGAAGCAATACAACTACGTCCTCTTCCCCCGCGACTCCATAATATCACCCTCGAAACCCCAAGCAGGCGTACCTCCTATACCCGAACCCATCGTCTTCACCATTTCAGACACCGCACCCAAGCCAGGCACAATCAGTGGCCTCGAATCAGGCGCCGCCTCAGCAGTATCCGATGACTACAAAACACTCTTTGATTGGGCGATCTCCGCACGACTAAAAGCTGCTGGGAAGAGTACCAAGATCGTACAGGCAGATGCGAAAGTATTCGCTTCAGAACAGAGACAGTCCCATAGGCCTGGCGAGAAAGCGGTTCACGTGAAAGCCTTTAGAGGCTCGAAAGATGGATATCTATTCTTCTTGCCAAACGGGATATTGTGGGCGTTCAAGAAACCATTACTATTTTTGCCACATGAACGAATATCGGCAGTATCTTATACCAGCGTACTACAGCGAACGTTCAATCTCTCGATTGAAGTCGACATGAGTGTACCTGGGGGAGAAGAAAGTCTGGAAGAATTCGAGTTCTCAATGTTAGACCAAGAGGACTTTGGCGGAATAGATGGATTTGTAAAGAGGCATGGCTTGCAGGACAAGAGTATGGCGGAGCAGAGAAAAGCAAAGAGACTGAATGTCAACGTTGTGAAGGACGAGGATGGGAATGTGGTAGGGAATGTTGAAGCAGGTGAGCTAGAGAAAGCTGCTTTGGAGGCTAATGGCCAAGATGATCTTGACGAGGAAGACGAAGAGGAGGAGGATTATGATCCAGGTAGTGAGGGAGATAGTGAGGGGTCGGGAACGAGTAGTGATGGAGATAGTGACGATGACGGTGGTGGAGATGGAGCAGAAGGAGATGAAGAAGATGAGGATGAAGATGCTGAAGAGGCTGATGATCTATGATATGTAAAATATGTGTCTTTGCCAGAAGTAAGCTCAATATTAGTGGGACATGTTTGAAAGATCACTACATCATTCTTGTCAATGGATGTGTCAACTTGTAATACGCTTCTGTGACAAGCCATTTCTCAGAAGCAATGTGTTGGATTGGCAGGATATACTTTGACAAGAACCAAGGAAGCTCAGGTCTACTATCGTTTCCTAAAACCGAGTATCAAATGTTCCAAGATTGCAGGACATTGACTTGATATGAATTGATATTTGAAGAGATGACAGATTGAATCAGTGCTGTTGAACAATAGCTTTAAACGATCCTCGAAGGTACTCCATTTCAGGACTCCCAACTCTTAACATGTTGTCAATTTCATGTTTAGCTTTTTCTGTTTTATTTGTTTTGAGCATCGTAAGGATGGCTGTATATATGCAAGAGACTTGAATTTCCTAAAGTCATTAAAAATAAAGGTCTATAGAATAATAGCCGCGTTTGTGCTATATTATGCCCGGCTAGGATATTGGTAAGTTGAGGCTCATAGGCCCAAATGATTATGAAATTAATTTTGATACAGTTCCAGGTTTCTGAGAACATCACATATTACAAGTATCCATATATGCAGAAGATCGTATTCTGCATATGCAATCCCAACCTCTCCTCAAATCATTACAATACTATACAACTCAAAAGCTCAAAGATGACCATCGCCGGGCCATATAACCACCGTGAATACTCCAGAATCTCCGTGTGAATCCATAGTCTATCCTGAAGACGCAATCTCTATTCCCAATGCAATTTCCTGGTACTTGATAGAGTCTCCAGTACCTTTTGTGGCGCCAAATCCAAACTCAACGCCTTTATTCTCTCCTGATCGCTGCAATTGATTGCTTCAGATCATCTACTCCAAACGCCAAACTTTTGAGGGTATGTCATCCCTGTTAGACTCCATCCACCTCTTTACCAAAGCAGAAATGTAAAGATCCAGATCGATAGTACAATGGTTGTAAGAATGAATAGCTTCGCCATTCGCTCATCGGGAGAAGGTTGCATACGTCGTACTTTTTGTGCCTTTCTGAGGAATAAGCCCTCGAGATTTGCGACCTTGTAGTTGGTGATGTATTTCAGATCGCAATCCCGGACCTTGTCTCCAGCATAGCCCCGGTACTCTTCGATGATTGATTCCACATCCCAGCCCGCGACTAGTCTCATGACTGCGATTGCACAGCCAGTGCGGTGCTATGATGAGGTGAGCTAGATTTAGCTAAAAAGTTCGGAGGAGCTACCTTTCCATGATTGCAATGAATGAGCATGGGATGGTTCTCCTTATTGAGCACGGATTCCATGATTAACTCCATGGTAGTCTGTGGTATATCGACCTTTTTCGTTCCCTGCATGTCCACGACTTGATGCCGGATGTTATGTTGTTTCATGAATGCCTCAAACTCTGGATGTGAATCCTTCTTCACAAGAGACCTGGAACAAGTCAGATCTTGGTTTCAGCTGGTAGAGTTGGACGTTATGACTCACAGAACCGTTTTCAGTCCTAGGGTGCTGAGGTAGTTGAAATCTTGATCTCTATAGCACCATCATATTAGCATAGCTCTTCTGCAACTGTGAAAACCAGGCCCACAGGATATGGTGTGCGATAGGAAGTTGTGAGAACGAGATAGCTCCAAGCCTCAACGCTTTGATACAGCCTGAGAGGAATATTGGCCACTTACCCTGGGAATGAGCTCCGATATACACCTGGAATAACGTTGCCAAAGTTTATAGGCACTCGAGCTTTCTCCGCCTTGTCAGGTGAGCGCACACTCTGAAGTATCGACATGACTATTTCCATTAGCCTCATTCATCACGGTGTACTTCTTGTGCTCAACATACCTTGTTGCTGCTTCTCTTCCAGGGTGGCTGGAAACAAGCTACTGACATCCATACCAAGATCAACCGCCACAGGTCGAAATAAGATTGTTGTAGACACTCTTCTTGAGGCTCTGGTTGACTCTCCTTTGCAATTGTCTGAATCCATCTCATCTCCGCTAGCACCACGTGATTCTACAGTCGGTCCAGCCTGTCCGTGATTCATTATCTCCTGGTTATGTTCTTCATGGAACGTTCTTGCGCGCCTGGAGACAATAGTTTGCGCCTTGTCTCCTCCCTCCCTCGGTTGCCTAGAATTCATCTTGTTGCTCAGGTATCGTATCGTGTAAATCTCCCCGTAGTCGAGATTGGAATCGTGATCGCGACCAGTGGCTGGTCACAGTCCGTCGAAACCGTGTCTCAACGAAGAGCACAATTGTGCTGGCTGTTCATGCGGGAGACGAACATCTTGAGTGGCGTTCTCCTGATGAAGGTGAGGTTTTGATGATCGGATGATGGTATCGAGGTCGAAGGGATATGAAGATTGGAAGATGAAGGCAAAGCCGACGCGCTGGTAAACTCAGTCCTCAACGTAAGGCCGCCGTCTGGGAAGTGCTAGAGTTTAATGGTCGAAGTATGGAAAAAGTCGGGAGCCCGGGCCTGGGCTTAAGCTTTAAAGGCAAGCGTGGTCCGGATCGTCATACTGACACGATCTATGTTACTCCGTAACAGCAAAACGTGAGCAGAACATGGGAGTTATTGAAGACTCAGAGGCAAACGTGGAAGCAGCAATGAGTTGTACAGATTTTTTTATTCATGAAGCCGCAGCGAACATTTGCAGGTCTTCTTCCCCATAGAGATTCCCATGCATGCACGACATCTGCTAGCGCGCCGGATATAGCAAGTTCAACCGGCTTACATTGGGGAACAAAGCGGCCCTCAATAGAGATCTCGAGCCTCATTGTATGAGGGTGAATATACGAAAATGAATCCCCAATTGCCATATAATCTAGGGACTTTCAGCATTACTTCTTGAAATGCTTCCTTGTCTACTTTTACTTCACACGATCCCATGCTAAGGAAGGCTTTTGCCACCACTTTCATTGCATGGCCCGGGATCAGTGCCGCTTTTCTGTTCATTTCACCATGCTGGAACTAATTTCAGATCGATTCCACGCCCCCTCCTCCTCTTGTTGAACAGTCATGAGAATGTCATCTGAACATAGTGCCTCCACAGCCACTTCAGAGGTGAATCCTTGTCTTACATTTCAGAGTTTACATTTATGTGTACAGTCATAATTACACTGGTCCTGTGACCCAGTCATGGCGCTTCTCAAGCATGTCATGAGAGTCAAGTATCCGCTGCAGATTGTCCATCACAAACTCCAAATCTATGTCGCTAGGATCCCATTTCGCCCTGATTTCCTCCCAAACGGCTATGGTTCTAGACTTTCCCGAGCACTTCGCAAAAGCCCTGAGCAACCATGCCACCAACCACTTATTTATGGACAAACTTTCAATATTGGCGTCCAATCCCTCCAATAACGATTTGTACACACTCTCAAGTCTTTTCTCGGTCCACTGCGTGTAGCGAATGCCACCGTGAAGAGCAAATCCTTTGAGAACGGACAGGAACAGGTCACCATGAACTGGAAGTTTGAAGATGCTCATTTCAGCCAAATATTCAGCTGTCTTGTCAAGATCTCCAGCTTCGATAGCAGTGTAGTTTACCAGAATTCGAAAAGTCCGTATATCAGGAGCAATGATGGATTTTCTCTGATATACTGCCCTTTTCTTCGCGTCGTGCTTCGCAATCTGGGTCATCCTCTGCAGTGCTACCCTGATCCTGCGCCGAGCTTTGAAGTCTGTAGGCTGAAGTTGTGAGCCGCGGCGCTCCAAGTGGGCTTTTTTCATGCGCTCATAAACATTCTCTGCTGCTTGCGATTCGTTTGACATGATCAATGCAGAAATCATGGTGTTCAAGACAACCGTGTCCACAATCTCGCCAGCTTCAATGAGCGCCTTGTAAGCTGCTCGAGCTCCGTCCCCGCTTCTTTTGAGGCCGTAGTAAAAGATCATGCTCCCGTGGTGATAGCGACCGTACTCATATCCTCTCCTTTCCATCTCCTTATATATCATCTCTGCCAGTGTAAACTTGCCAGCTTTACAAGAGACATCGAATAGGACGTTGAAGGTAGCGGCATTGCTTTTCACACCTGCTATGTGCTCCATCTCTCTCCACATTGTCAAAGCTGCTTCCACTTCGACATCTGTAGACCTTCTCACGTATCTAGAGACGAATGAGAGCGCACTGGTCCATTCCGAGACATTTAGGGGAATCGCAGCTTCCTTCATGTCATCAATGACGGACATGTATCTCAGCATTGAAGCTTCATCCTTCCGCTCCACGACCGCGATATGGCGAAGCATTCTATGCCGCGTTTTGGCTTCGAGGTAAGGGGCGCGGGGTTCGGGAAGGGCTCTGTAAAGCTCGAAAATGTATTCAGAGGTATTGGACCAATCTTTCAACCCTTTGTTGAGATTGTCAAGCTTAACCTTGGTCTCTTCGTCCGCGGGCCAAGCATGATGCGGCGGAGGCCATTCTTCCTCTGGCTTGTCCGATACGGTAAGATGTGGCCCATCACTTGGCTGGTAAAGGGTCGGGAGGTCCAACAGAGGGAGCTGGTCTGTATAAGACTCCCCAGTATACTGGTCGACCAATTCTAGTAGCTCTTCTCGGGTCCTGTTGGGCTCTGCTTCAATCCCATCCAGCTCCGGCTCAATTTCCTCTGCTACCTCCAGCTGGGCATTGCTGGAGTGGTTGCGACTCTGAAATGGTGTACTTCGTGTCAGAGGAGTCTTCGATCGCATGGATGGCCGTCGAGAGGAGAAAAATGGTGTTGGTTGAGCGCATGCTGAGCAATTTTTGTGGCAACGAGCAGCAGTCGTTATAGCATCGAAGAACCATGCTTGAAAACTTGTGGCAGATGGTATCAATCGAGAAAATCGTCGGCAGCCAATTGGTCTTTCTCTAGAAGTGGTTGCTTTCAAGCAGTTGAGAGGATATAGGAAAGGAAGGCACTGTCGAGAAGCTACCTTCGACAGGAGAGATCCGCTTGTCGAGGGAAATGAGCTGCAAAAGAAGGACATGAGCAGTCTGACATGTTGATCCTAATTGTCACCGTCCTTGCAGAAGTGGCAGCATCGCGTGACGGCGCAATGATGGGACGAGAGGTTGTTGCAGCTTGTAGATTGAAGCTTGACTTTGCCTCGAGACATTTTTTGGTTGGCGCACGGAGCTTCCCGAGGCTGCTCCTCGAAATATTTACAACGACATCCAAAGCAAGCAGCGCGCAAGCCTCACTCTTTCTCTTTCTCTTTCTAGTCCCCCTTAGGTATGTACTCAATCGATGGTCTTACATCGTTCAGACTAACCATATTCTTCCAGATTCTCTTTTATCCCGAGATGAGAGGCCTCAACCTAAAACCCTCACGGGTATACCAAATCGCATCCTCCCTCCTCGAATCGAAAAGCATAGCTCAACCACCACCATGGTACAGCACAATCGGGAGAATCCCTCCTGGAGAGATCATGACCCGGACGCAACCTATCCAGCACCGAGAGACCGACCGCAAATCATCTCGAGTCAGGAAACCCAGCAAGATGTTCAAGCCACAATTGATCGAGTATGAGGAGGACCGTCTACGACAGAAGTTTTACCGTGACCACCCGTGGGAGCTGGCAAGACCGCGGATTGTCCTAGAGAATGATGGTAGAGATGGACAGAGGTGTGATTGGAGTACAATACAGCAACCAGGACGACCATTGAATGGCGAGAGGTAGATTTGATCAACCCATACTGGCAGCACATTTGCTAATACGGGCTCAGTGTTGTACAACGGCAATTATGGCTTCTACATAATGTCCCTGATATGACACTCAACCAATCCTACGATATAGCCCGGAAGGAATTCTACGCGCTGCGACACGAGGAAGAGGTTGAAAGAAGAGTTGCAAAGGAAGAGGCTCTATGGACAGGAGCATACTTTGGAAAGGGATACCTGGAGATCGGAATGGAATTGGAAGACAAGACCTATGAAACGTGGAAGACTTGGGCAAGCAAGGAGATTGAGGGTATTGAACGACAGAAAGACGCTGCGTATACAGGAGTCGGCACTGGGGAGGATGAGCTTGAGATTGACACAGAGCCTGTTGCGGAAGTGCCGTTGGTATCATCGTAGAATGAAGGCTTGGCCTGGTAGGATGTATCATACTGTAAACAATTTAGATGTAATAAAAGCACATCAACAATTCAAGCTGTATTGGGATAGGACCAAGTGAGAAATATCCTTAATAACATATCAAGATACAAGAAACCCCTCCCAATCAACCCTTTTCCTCCCACCATCCCCATTAATAGCCTTAGCCAACCCCTCCCACTGCACCAAAAACCTATCACAAACCCCCGCCCCCAACAATATCCTCCCACTCAAACTCAACGTCCTAACCCTCGCCCAACTCTCCACATAAACAACCCTCATCTTCCCCACCGGCGCCACACCAACGAGTTTCAACAGAAAAGCAGCAAAGATGACGATGACTGCTGTAGCTGGTCCGTTCGTAATGATTACGTCTGGGAACTGGTTTGGAGATGCTTTCGAGGTGGTTCGCATGTTTAGGAATAGGGATAGGGAGGTGAGGAAACAGTAGATGGATGAGAAGGGTGTTGTGTAGAGGGGTTGATGGATCTTCCTCGCTCGAGGAACAAATTTTACTTCCCAGATCCCTGTAACAGAATCCAATTCTCCTTCTTCACTAGGTTCCTTCTCTTTCTCTTCCTCATCCTCATCCCCCTTCTCATCCTCACCCTCACCTCGACAACCCCCCTGCAACACCCTCTCAATCTCCCCCGCCTTCCCCCTCGAGAACCCATCCCCAGAAGAAACGACATACGTCCTATGAAAATACCTCCTCGGGTCAATATCCCGTAGTAAAGCCATCATCTCAGCAGTATGACCACCTGACCCGAGGACGATGACTAGATGCGAGGGTCCGGTTTTGGGGGGATGGGGTTTGGTGTGGCGGTGGTGAGATATATTGGATAGGATGTATGTGAGTCGAAGCTGGGGGTTGGGTTAGATGATTCTTTGTGAGTTTTCTTTTTGGGAGGGGGACTTACGAAGGTGGTGGTGAGGATTATGAATAGGGTGGCCGTGACAAGGGGTAAGGATGAGAGACTCATAATGAAGATTTTAATAAGACGGTCCTTTATTGGTTTATGAGTAGTACTGAGTATTCGTTTCCATTATGAGCAGTGCCACAGCCTTCGTGCACTGCATCTGGGAGCATATGGCGTTTGAGTTATAAGAAGTTCTCAATCTCAAATATAAGAGTGCTTTTGTTACACCCATCTTGGGGGCGGGTCGCACACCGCCTCCCGGTTCGGCATAGCGTGGTAGTCTGCCAAAACTTCAGCTGTATCGCAATTACGAGAGGCAAAACAATTTATTGCAGGACAACTACTAATTTGATTAGCTCGAATGTTAGACTGAAAGACACGCCTTAATTGCAATTTACATATACTCGGAAGACGTATGCCTGCTACAATTACGTAGGAAGTGCAGCTGTATACTGGCTGTTTTAAAGTTTTGGTGTTCCTGTATGGCCTGTGCGTAAGCTGGATTAATTCCTATTTGGGACGGGTTGAGGCTCAACCACCTAAATAGGAACTAGTGGTTAAACCTCGGCGCCCCACCCCCACGTTGGATTCTAGAGGTTCTTTTTGAAGGGACCCCCTTAAGAAAAAAGTTCCGTCGGTACTCCAAATTGAGAAGTTCTTGAGACCAGATTTCTGAAGATGCGGAGCGGCCGACGACGCACCGACAGAGCTTTTGTGTGGGAAAATCTTACCGCTTTTATATAGAGTTTTCTGCCTCTTTGGTGCTGCCGAGCGCATTTCCAAATTCTCGCTCCCAAAGTTTACTAACCGAACAGCTATGTGCAGTTAGGCTGCAATGCCTTTTTAGAATGTCTTCGGGCTGAAAGTAGAGGTGGAAAATAACCGTCATAGTTAATTTATTACCAAATATTTAATGACAGCGTGATTTCTGACTGCTGCAGAAGAAAAACGCTGGTATGGATAAAAGCGCTAGCCAAATACAGTAGATGTTTCCAGGGCTCTTATTTGCCAAACAGAGAGTGCTGGTAGCTTAGTACTACACTTACTGATGGCCTCCCGCCATCGCATTGTTGCGGAGGCGAAGCATGATCAATTCAAAGTCGTTGGCGTTGGCTCCTTCGCAGATGTTTATCGAGTAGTGGATACTGAGATAGCTTTCAAGATCCCCTTCGAACCGGAAGAACCCGAGCAGGCAACCGAGAAGCAGATCTACGAGCGACTCGGCACTTCCCATCCATTTATTCTACGAAGTTATGGCGAGGCTGAATAAATACATGGCAAGGGCTTGATGCTTCAATACCTGCCCACAGGAATACTTGTGAAGCATCTAGAGCTGGAGAAGTTTCCCGTAGAAATGACGCAGTAAGTATCAACGAGTTTGCTCTTCGAGTACCTATTTTGTTAACCAAAAGATGTGTATTTATAGGTGGCCTATCCAAGCTGCCGAAGCTATAAGATATATTCATTCCAAAGGGGTTGTCCATTGCGATATTGGCGCCCACAACTTTCTCATCCAAAAGGATGGTTCACTGGCACTAGCAGACTTTTGGGGATCAAGTCTTGATGGCTCAACAGCTATAGTGTCTACATCGACCCGGTATTCAAGACCCCTCTCGCTGGCAGAACGGTTGTTAGACCAGACTGAGACTGACGACATCTTCGCGCTTGGCACCGTTATATATGAGATTAGCGTCGGACATCGGCTGTATGCCGAGAAAAGTGACAGCGAGATCTATCAGCTCTTTCAGAAACGGGAGTTTCCAGATACAACTGGTCTTGCTTTACGTACGGTAATCGATAAGTGTTGGCGAAATCAGTACTGTAATGCCGAGGAAGTCAAGTTAGATTTGGGTAAGAAACATCTCTCTATGGTATGGCTATTCCATTAGCCAAGCGCTGATATGGCTTTCTCCACAGGTTTCGAGCGTCCTACCCGTCAATCTTTGCTTCAATATTTCGGGTTATCGCTAGGGGTGCTGCTGGCCCTCATTGCAATTGGAAGAAACAGCACTAGACTCTCCAAGGCGGTGATTTATTAAGTGAAGGGATTAGATATCCGCCGGCGTGCGTAGCAACAAGAGAGATGGTTTAGGTGAATAGTAGGAAGCTACATAGACTGAGGGCTTGGGGGTGCGTGTGAACGGATTGCCTCTGCAGGAAAAGCAGAACAAACCAAACGCATGGTGCAGGGCGATAACTATGAAAGTAGAAAGTAAAAAACATATTCGTGCCATCCAGTCCCATCCTTTCGACTACAGAGTCACTATCTACAGCTTCCATACCCACTTGACCCCTCGTAAGCATACGTACTTGAGAACTCACATCACTCCCGTTCTCCTCCCCGCCCTACGCCAGTCCTCGTCTATCTGTCTAGCTTCGTGCCTAGCACGAGTGAACAAACAAGCTTGCCATCAACAATCACATTACAAACTCACAATAGACTTTCTTCTTGCAATTGATTGGAACCAATGGCGAGGCAATGCTATACTTGAAGGAATAGTCTCTGGTGCAAACGATACCGACTTTAGGTCGTCGACTGTCTCGCGCGCATTCACCAGTTCAGATTGGCGAGTCTCCACTTACTCACGAGTCACTCAGAATTGTATGATAGATATGTTTGATTTGATTCTCATTTCTTTCCTCTGCTTTCTCTTCTAAAACCACATCAGGATAGACATCCTCTCTCATCACAACAATCCAAGACTGCGCTCTCCCAGATAAACCCAAGAGGATTGAAGGTAATAGCCGCCATACACACACGAGAAAACTTTCAGGCTCTGAGCCCAGCATCCATATTCTCCTCAGACAAGGCGTCTTCTCTATGACGCCCGATATTTGTACACATCCTTTTTGCAAACCAAAAGATGCGCCTTTCTTCCAACCTTTATATCCCAGACCAATCCATGGTCCCAAGGGTCTAAGTACCACCATTCCAAGCTCCATAAAACAATATGTTGTAAGATCTAACAATAAGTAAGGTAAACGGGAAAAGAATCAAACAATTCGGCAAAGCATTTTCAAGGAGCGTAGCTTGCTAAGGAGCGTGGGGTATCTGATACATGAATAATGAAAATGTACAGTCGTGGTCGTCGTCAAGTGTACAGTAAGAACATGAAAATCAACAAAAGAAGTGAACATCCGCAGCATATGTTGCGGGCCTAGGATCGTCCGAGTCCAACCGGAAATTTCTCAGCGAAGAATTTCATGATCTTGGCTTTCTTGCTAGGGCTGCGCTGCAGTCGAGCGGCGGCTTGCACCATTGGCCCGACAATATCTTCGTCTCCCATTTGTGGGAATTTGCCACCATTTCGAGGGTCATTAAGGGATGGGATCTTCGTCATGATGTTATTATTATTGTCGTCGCCGAAAGTATTGTGTTTTAACGTCGCGAATGCATCGCTACCATTCTCCACCGTGTTCGTGATAGTGATTTCGTTGTTCCTCCTCCAGACGGCATCTGTAGCAGTCCATTTATCCTCAGTGAGCTTGTAGGTCTTCGAAGTAACTCCATAATGCTCGCCAGTGCGTACTAGATGTTTGGTGTAGTTGCAACGAGCTAAATCCCAATTAGCTCGGAGCTGGCGACAAGCTTCGAGGTCGAAGCTTTCAGGAAGGTAGGGCTCCGGATAGATATTAAAGTTGGCGTGGCCGAGTTTGTTAGCCCACTCATCGTTGGGGTCCGCAATGAGAATGGGAGGGATCTCCGAGGATGGAACAAGATGTCCGGGTCGGTTGGCGTTATTGCGGTGAAAGGATGAGATTGATGGTTTGGTACTCAAAGGTGGTGAAGGCATGCCGGGGAATTGAGGCGTTGTGATAGCGTCAATTGGAGTGACAGAGACAGAACCCGAAAGCGGATCGTTAGGTTCAGCTACCGAAGGTGATTGTAATGGGGATTGCATGGATACTTGCTTGTTGGCGGAAGCATCCATCATGAGCGGCGGAAGGAGAGGTGTAGAAGCGAAGTGCGCATCGGGTTCGTCAACATTCGCGTTCGCCTTCAGAATATCGATGGCAGTAACAACTGGTAGCTCGTCCCGGCCATCAAAAACGCTCTTTGTGGGCGTAGGTGGAAGTTGAGGCTCGAAACTCTTGTCCATAGTCTGGCGCGCAGAGTTGGATATTGAAGAGGATCGACTAGATGCTCCTCGTGAAGCAGCACTCTCTCGTTGTGCGTCTGAAGTAATTGTCGCCGTGCTTGACCCCTTTCTCATCCGCCATTTTCGAGAAAAGGATGGAAACCTGGTTCCAAAGCGACTGGCCAAGCCGGTCAAAGGAGACTCCACGGCGCGTCGCTTCTTATAACGTGGACTTGCAGAGAATTCTCCATCACTAAAAAACCCATCCGTCAAGTCGTAATCGAAGTCTTGTGCAGTGGGCAGTTGTACGGAGCTTTGCGCCAGGGATGCATCACGATGCAAACACTGATTGCCGTCGCCTAAGTTATTATTACAAGCATCAGCTTCAACGTCCATAACTCTAACTGACCCCACTGCCGGAGCTCGAGTGGAGCACTCACATAAACACTCATAGAGTTCGTTGGCGTCATCGAACATGTCAAAGTCCTCATCTCTTTCGTGCGGCTCTTCTTGCACGTCGGGTAATGATCGTTTGCCAGTCTTGGAGCTAGCGAACGTGGGCGAAGATGGGCTGTCGGTTGCAGAGTTGTGGTAATTTGATTCGAGCGACGACGCTGAGCTCGGATATCTCAGGTGTCCGCGATTCGAGAAAGTCGGCGTGACGGGTGATGGAATCTCAGATGCCGAGGAGTTCTGGGTGTGGAAAGAAGAGGACAAGTCCATCTCGGCGTCTGACATACTCTCTCTCTTTCTTCGTTCCTCCACCAGTTGGGGTAGTAAAAGTGGCTTGAGTTTGGGCGACATGATGGTTGCGTTGCGAGCGAGTGGTCGTTTGTTGTGCCTCTTGTTTTTGTTTACCGGGAAGTTATCTCGAGCTTAAACAGTAATTGACGACGACATGCTGGAGTCTTCTTTCGTGACGGGTTTCAATACGGTGTAAGGGCTGTCTGTTCACCAGACATACGTGGTCGGGGTCGGTTGGCGTGGTATGAGAGGTGCTGCTATTGAGTGACACGTAGGGCTCTGGTCTTCCAAAATCAGAAATTTTTGACCCCGAAAGATGCGAGCGTGGGGTAGGGACTCACGTGAAGAACGAATGGAACGTGCTTGAATGATGGAACGGGCGAAGTGACGAGGTTACGTGGACAATTGTCTGCAACGTGATGGAAATGAATGGCGACAGTTTGCACTGGGGAATCGACGGTGAGGGCGGGCTGAGAATGAATGGGATGGGGATGGGAAGGGACCAGAATTTGAGGATGGTGCTCGCGCACAGTGCCCACTTCACTTCACGGTGCACCGCCGTTGAACTCTGAACGGCGCGGGAGAGCCTGGTTGCCGCTCAGCAGCTAATCTGGTTCTGGTGTAATGGCTCTTTGTCGCCCGAAAGAGGAAGGGGACAGAACCCCGAGCGAGCTTCCTCCACTTCGATCCGCGGGCCGTCTTCCAGGAGACAATGGATGGGATGGGATGGGCCAAGGGCGAAGGGGAAGATCATGGATCATAGATCATGGATCATGGGTACGAATTATCGATGCTGGGACCTGGGACCTGGCTTGAGCACAACATCATTTCTTCCCTGTGCTGGCCAGCCGAGCTAGCCTGTAGGGAGCACAAGCTGCTGAGAGCACAGGGGAGAGGACGAGAGAAGAGCTCTCCGAATGCGACGACTTGTCACCCCAGCATAAGGTATGGGACAAGGTCCAGTGGCACAAGGTTCAATGGCCCTCGTCCCTGCGTTGGCCAAAAGTAAGGATCTCGATCCGGGCGTTGAGCTCCCCTTCACCAGTGCTTTTGCGCGCGGAAGGCTAAAGCTTCCCTTCCCTGCTTGTCATCCTAGTGTGCGCCGTGGTGCACTGCTGGCGCCACTTTGCACAAACACCGGTGCGAAGAGAAGGTCGGGAGTTGTCGTTCTTGGGAGCGTGATCAGTCGAGGGAGTCACCAACTCACTACGCCCAATGCCTCGGGAGGTCAACTCGACCAACTCGTGCGGTGTAAGGTGGACAGCTGTGGCCGAAAAGAACGGATGCATTTTCTCCCAAGGACACCAAAGGAGGCCCGGCTACAAAAAGTACCTTTTATGGAGTCCACAGGGATATGGACAGGGTCACAGCAATGTTGTGTCGGTCCACGCCCCTCCCATGCCAGCAGGGAGCAGGTCCCGTTGCTCGTCCAGTTGACGTGGGAGGTGCGAGGTGCGAGGTGGGAGAGAGGAGAGGAGAGGTTGGGTCGACGTCGACAAACGAAAACAAGTCGATGGAGCTCGAGCTTAAGCTTAAGCTCCAGCCACCAGCTCATGACCCCGATGTCGTGCGACAGACCTTCCTCCGGGTCACTGCTGCCAATGCCAATGAAGGAGGCAGAGGCAGAGCCTTCCTCACTCGCCTCTCTCCCTGTCGTTTCACGCCAGCCCAAGCAGTGTGGCTTGTCACATCTCACGATACTCGTAGCGGACCACGAGATTGATCAAACGAGCCCTACGGTAAGGAACTTCGGCCGTCGTATGACTTCATCGCACTTTGGCTGCAGTGAGAAGAGGGTGTGCTGAAGCCTGGCAATTCGTTGAGCCATATGCAGGCTGCCCGACGCAAGTGCCGTATAATTGGCCATGACAACCAGACCTCCGTCAGGGCCAGGAACGGAGCCAATCATGGTATGCATGGGTGTTGTGGTGCGTGGAAGGGCCGCCTGCATCTCGGCTGCTGCCACCAACGGAGTTGGGCAAGCCGCATCCAACAGATGATGATGCCCCGAGTGATACTCGAACCGATGTCCATTGGGACGTCCATTCCCCTTCGCCATAGGCACAACATCAAATGCAAATGATATCGCCCCCGTGCCATGCTCCAATAAGGCCTTGATTCATGTGGGAGTACCAGAGGATCAGAGGACACCAGCGAGAGGACCAGAGGATCAACCGCAACACAACGACGAAGCGCAAACCCGAAGAACGCTGATCCACCACGGCTCGAAAACTTTGCTCGTGGCCCACGGCCTCGGGGCTTCGAGAGCCTCAGACTACCTTTGCCGATCAAGTGATCGACCAGGTCCAGACCTCAGGGCAACTGGGCAAGACCCAGTGTTACGGAGTATTCCTTCCACACTAACTTACTCCTGCATGCATTTCGCATCTTATCGGTCATAGCCACCAGAAGAAACCGATGTTAGCTGTTTCGCGAAGGTCATACCAGCAACTAATCTGCTTTGTAAACGCATCGTGAGCTGCAAGGAACTGACTACACCTCCGACGGGGGACAATGTATTCACCATCATGATTCATTGGAATCTGCAAATGTCGTCTTCAATCACTGAGACTTTGCCGCTAGCCATACCCAATAGCCATGGCCACTGCCGCCATGCGAGAAACGGTATTGCAGACTTGGCAGGGCAGACTCCCAACAAGAACCTCACACAGCAGGTCACCCTAAGCATGCCACCAATAGACACATGCCTTATAGTTCTCGCATCATTGTTGCTCTGCATTCATGATGGAGACACATGTAGAGTATACATTCCGCGGCTTTCTCTTCCTGTCCAGGTAAGAACATGCATACCATCCTTTCCTTGTGCCTTTCAAGTCCAATGTCGAGTCCAAATCTCGCGTTCCACGTCGCTTCCAGTAAACTGCATGTGAGAATCATATGAGCAAGTCTTGATTGGATAGTTGCTGCATGTTGAGAGCTCACCTGAAATGCCACTTCCGTGATGTCCTGGAACCCTTCGTTGAGCTGCGGTCGTCGATATCGAGAAGTAAACCCCCTGAATGCTGCACTGGGGAGGATTGGACGTCTCTCCGGGTTCATCTGCATTTCTTCTTAGCACATGCTAATTCAAGGTTCTCATGGCACTCCAATATCGCCACTTTGTTGAGCATGCGGAATAGAAGGTCAAGGCATTGCATACGCTATCATTCAATGCTCGCACAGCATCGTTGTGTTCACAAACCTCAGTCCGCGCAGTGAAGAGCACGCAACGAACTGGAACATTGTGCTTGGCACCGAGTTCAACCCATTTACTTCGGGTGTCGGGATCGGCGTTTGTATTGTCTGAGAGGTATCAGACACAGTTATAAGCCCATCTGAATTACACTTCTCCCACGAGCCTTGTGGGATGTAACTTACCTACGACAACCGAATTTCGTTCCTTTAGAAAATCATCTGCGACTCGGATGCATTTGTCTCGCGACTTGAGTATGTCTACAGATTCAATCAGGGTGTATTCTTGTGGGTTGTAGCGCATGTCCTTAGTGATACTGACCTTGGTTGACTCGTGCATACCCGAGAGGCTCAAGCTGTTTCCAATAGAACGTCGACTTTCCAGCCCCTGGGCTTCCACAAAAGAGGACAATGTCGCACTCATTCTTCTTTGTATAGGTATGGCGCACTAACGAGATCAAATCTGCAATTTGAATGGCCCCAAAAATAGATGGATTCGTACCTTCGGATGCAGAGGCATCTGTCAAATATTCTGACGGCTCAAACATGCGAGTGAATGGTCTGGGTTCTTCGCCGAGAAAGAACTCTTCCGGCGTATGGAAATTTATACCGACATTTGCGGCGAAGTTCCTATTCTATGTCAGCGTCCCCAAGACATAAAGACGACGTCCATGATATTACCTATCTGAGCAAGAGAAATCTTTTGGCTGCCCTTGACTTGCTTGTCGACCAGCGGCGTCACCGACGAAAATGGAGTGTTCGAGATCCAAATCCTTAGGAGATATGTTGTAATCCTCAAGTAGCTCTGTCCACATACCCGTCCTTGGTTTTCGATAGATGTCCTTTCCGGTAGCTGCGTAAATGCTGATTGGTATATCCAGATGAATGAACACTGCTGCAACCTTCGTCTTAAAAGCATTCGCCTTGGACAAGTGTGCCTTGGGTATCTTGGTATCGGGTTTCAGCGCGATGCCACCTTGGTTGCTAAGAACGACGACTGTGAATCTATTGGGTCGTCAATAATATTTGATGTAAAAAGTCAGGATCACTTGCCCATCCTCAAGGAACATCTTTCGAAGTATACCCGGCACAGAAGGATGCCACCATTTCCAGTCTTGGGCGTCGGACGCGAACTTCTTTCCAGACAAGGTTTGAATAAGCGTGGAATCCTATGTAGGCTGCTTAGCAAAGTCCCAATAGACTGGCCGGGGATTTTGCCTTACGAAATCGAATGCTGCAATCTTGTTCCTCTTCTTTTCGGTCATAGCTGAGCCCAATTCGGTCGTCATATACTTACCGACCAAAAGAGTGCTAGGGACATCGTCGTTTGGAGCTCGTTCTTGCCAGACAATCTTCTCAGTTAGCTTCTGCGACACTAGAGTGAAGAAGGATGCTACTGCGTTTTCTTTCGAAATGTCAACATAAATCACGAATTAATCCGAGGTCTAAATTCTCACGTGTGGTGGTAGATTGCACTTTGCGCCGCAAGGGAGGTGGAGAGATTGGGCGATCGTGGTCGATTTTGCGCTTGTTAGGCTTTGAAGAGCTCGCCATTCTGCGAACCGTCCTTCTTAACGCAGTTGACAAGATTGCATGGTTAGCCAGATTGTCGTGTAGAGTTCTCAAAATTTTGAGGTTGGCGACGTTCGTTGTTGCCCTGGTCGAAGCTTTTCCACGTCAGGCAGGCGCGGTGTCAGGTGAACAAAGCTTACCTAGGTAGGTATGCGCCGCGGCTTGAGATCTTTGAAGATGGCATAATTAGTATAATCGTGAAAGCTTCCTAAGCGGCTCTCATGTTCTACGTATATTCTATCAGTAAAAGCCTGTTAAAGCATTCTTGCACGTTCTGAAGTTTTTCGAGGGTGTTTCAAGGTCATTTTATGAAAAACTGCTGTACAAGAGCCACGCCACGTAAGGACAATTAAAGTCCATGGATATGCTCGCTGTTTGAGCATCCTAACGCCATATCCCAATATAGACACACCAATTCGCTATCACTATGCCTACATCTCATCATTCATCAATCATAATCTTCGCCTCGCGTACCTCAACCACCAAATGACACCAGCCATATTTCATGGATTAACATGCCACCAATCAACACAATCCCAAGCGACGCGAAATTCTCAACCTCGCCTCTGCCAGCAAGGATTTCGACAAGTCCATAGCCAGCTCCTGTAAGCTCAAGACCACCCATGCAAGTACCAAATGCATGCCAGAAAATATCCCCTTCCTTTCCTTGGTGCACAAAGACCGTGTTATCAAGGATAGACCGAATAGCGATGCAAAGACAACAAACCATGACCAGAGACATAATAGACGTGCCTGCGTCAATACTGGCACCATGGATCCAGGACATCAACCCTCCCATCAGCGCCAATGCTTGCCACATGTGTCGTATCCTAGCAGAATGATTATGTGGAATGACTGGGCTAGCTGTCTCAGCAGAGTTGAGAGAGAACCCGGTGAGGAGGTCAGATAGGAACGTTCCAGCTTCGCTAGGGGCTTCAGGCGGGAAGAATCGTTGCTGCGCAAGATTCATCTCATGCTTCTGTCTGCTCTTTGTCGAGCCAGATATTGGTTCCGAGGTAGAGTCCCGCCGAGCAACATTATTAAAAAAGTTTTCTTTGACTTCCTGTGACGATACTCGCAATCGTGCTTGGTTTGGAGGGTTTCGGAGTCGATGAGCAGGTGATATCGGTGCTTCAGGAAGACGGCCGTGGAATGGAGATGGCTGCTGGCCACCAAACGGATCATTGAACATATATGGCTTGTTTTGTAAGGTTTGAGTTGGATTGAACGTGCGTGCTTGAGTTTGAGGAACTGAAGGTGTCCATTCCATTTCTTCACCGACGGGCTGCTCGTAATAAGATGTTTGCCCTTCTCTTCCCTTGAAATTACTGTCGACACTGTGGGAATCGTTGAGTAAGGGGGTTGAGCTATCGAGTGGTCCAAAGAGGTCATTCGACTTTGTTTTAGGAGTGAGTTTGAGGGATGGCGTGGGTGTCGGAAAGAGACTGGTTGGTCTCGTAGGCACATAGGTCTGCGGTCGGTAACAGGCAGCCCGTTGTTGCAGGTATAGTGATGGCGGTGAAGGTTGGCGGGGGATTTTGGAGGAATTCCCTGCAATCTCATCGAGTGCAGCTGACATGCCTCCCGTGCTGTCCTGGCTGGAGCTTCGAGACCTCGGTCGAACATTGCGTAGCTTTTCGGGGGTGTTATTCCACAACGGGGTCATGTCGACCTTCAGCGCACGCTTGGACTTGAATGCGAGCTATACATTGTCAGCTAGGTCCAAGACAAAATCAGGGAAGATTACTTACCAGCGCAACAAAGATAGGAACCATCAGATGAGCTCCAGTTGTGGCGGGGGAATATGGATCAGAGAAAATCCCCGAGCCCATGGTATAATAAAATAGTGACCGAATGGTAATATGCAGGAGCTGAAGCTTGTACCAATCTCCATATCCTGTGATGTGGTTCATGAAACCGTTGTTTAATTGCTTGTACATCGGATTCCACCATACCGATAGCAGGCTACAATAGAAGCTGTAGGCTGCCCATCCCTTCGACGTAGCAAGTTCGGTCGCGGGCGGCAAGAGCTCCACAAGTGTCCCCAAGTAAGGAGAGAATGGTATGCCTGCTCCATTAACTTTGCAGATAGCAAGAAGAGCCATGATGTTCCAGAGTAGTTGTCCGACAAGTCCAATATACCACAGCCACCTTCCCAGGAGAAGAACACCGTCGAACACTGTGTAATGGGGTTTAGCGGTAGTTCTTCCCGTCCGAGTCCTTTCCAGCATTCTGCGAAGATAATCCGCCTTTGCAGTCCTGCCTGCTTCGTTCAAGCGTCCCAAGACTTTTGGCTCGCAGTCTTCGCATACTTGCGGGTAGGTCTTCTCGAGCGTCCTTCTAAATTTAAAGTACAGGCGCTCGCTCTCCCTGTAGTCGGGATCGGTAGGGTCGAGGATAAGATGGTATTGCTGGAGTGAGGCGGTAAATAGATGTTGGTTCTTCAAGCATGTCTCGCAGAACGGGATCGAATCGGAGGGCTGTAGGGTTGGAGAAGCTGATCGCGTTGTTGTATACCGCAGATTGTAAGGCGCTGCAGGTTCCGTCGTCGCAACTGGAGGATCGGTAACATCGCCATTCTTTCGAGCTTGTTAGTAGTTTACTATGGCAGGAGGAGGGTGCAACATACTTCGTCAAGGTAGTTCACAGCCTCGCATGTGGGGCATGGCCATTGTGTGATTTTCCCGTCGTACCTAAGATCCGACTTCTTGTTGCAATAAAAACACACAAGTTTTTTCCGTGGAGGCATGTTGCCATGTCTTGATGTAAAGCTGAAGAACCTGTTTCGTTGCGGCTGCAGACTCATCGCGGGAGACACGACGTTGATGTACGGTCCGCAGGGAGGCATGGGTCCCTGGTCGACTATTTTCATGGTTGTGATTTGATGAAGTTTAGTTGCAAACAGTCGATTTGGACACAGAAAATTTCCAGAGCAATGTGGAAATTCTGATTAAATCGGTAGGAGGCCAGAGTGAAGTTCAGTAGGCTAATGGCGACTTCACAATACTATGCGCTTCTATTGTTTACTCGGCTCGAAAACACCCAGCAAGCCTGATGAGGTTCTGATAAGCCAATATACACGTGACTTGTCTTATACTCGAATGGGAGGTTCTAGGTTCTTCTCTCTATCTTCTCAAGTTGGCGCGCACCGTTGGACCTCTCGATGGTCGTCTGGGTCGCATTTCAACACCGAGAATGCCCGTGTTGCAGTGCTCTACCAGGCTGTAGACCCACCAGTTATAAACGGTGTGTGCAAACCACGCAAGTCTGGAGGTATGGCTCTCTTGAGCTGCGTCTTGCACGCTGAAGGCTAACCGCTCATTCGTTTAGGATATCAAGATTCTGGTGCAGATATCGCCTATACATTGCGCAAAAGATGTAAAGTGCTCGTGATTACACCTGCAGAGCACCCAGATGTCGCGAAAGACAGAGTGGGTGGTGCTTCCCTGACACCGAAGACGGAGTCTTGTCTGCCATTGATTTAGGCGTCACGCATTCGTGGGCAAACACTATTATATTTGCTTCTCATCCTCTCCAGTCCTCTTCTTCCCTCCAACCGCATCAGAGTCGGATCCGAGTGATGGGCCAGCCTCCAAATCTGGTGGAGAAGTTTGATATCTCAACCGGTTGTTACGACAAAAGACCGATCATCCATTCCCAAGAGCTTGGACGGTGAGCGCGAAGCGAGATATTGCTACCTTCCTAGCAGCGACCAATCTACCTTTACCAATTGTTGGGAAATCCATCCGGGGACTGGGAAGCCATGGCGTGAAAGTCTGCCAAACAATCGACATCTTATATAGTCATATGATAGAGCTGCTTCAGGAGTCACCTATCATTATGCTCGAGGCATTTCTAGCAGGGGAGGAAGCTACCATAACAGTCATGCCTCCGTCGCCAGGAAAGAGTGACTATCGGGCTATGCCTGTCGTTACCCGCTTCGGTCATATGGATAACGGCGCGCTGTACAACGGGCCCATTGTTGTCACTGCAAACTCCAGGGTTGTCACTGAAGAGGAGCAAAAAAGGACAAGAGCTACGAGATTGCTGCTCAACACTGTGAAACCGTTGCGAGACTAATAAATGTTACTTCGCGCCAATCCTCACCTTACTTTGTGTGCGCGCCAACCCACGGCGCACGTGACCCTTGGCCGCTCTGCTCACCCTCGCTTTACCTCAACCTTACCGATCCTCACCAGCCTTCTTGTGCACACTCCGCCACCTTACATCTGCTCACCCGTCTTGCCTGGGATGTGCTCATCCCCGGTCGCGCGGCTGTCGAGAGCGTCAACTCCTGGTAAGAAGGATTTAGGGGAACTAGAACGGGCTCCGGGGCCGTAATGGGCCCCTAGGACCAAGATAGGCTCTCAGACTCACTATCCTGGTGTTGTACTTGATGCTATTACAGAGGTGGAGTTGGAATTCTACCTTATAATACACTTCTAATTCTATTCTTTACTACGATTCTTGCCCTTAAGTTCTTTTTCTTACTTTTTCTTTTTATTATTTGTTTAAACTATTCTTTTCTACTTTTAATACTCTACTTTTTATTATTAAAAGTCTAACTTATTAAGCTAGTAATTGTTGGAGGTTTTGGATTGTTGTCAAATGGGTTCCTTGACTCACTCTTGAACCATATTTAAGGAGCTTGGAGATAAATTGTGTATCTGGTTCAATTGTTACATTCTAATTTATCATCTGTCACAACTTGATGGATGCATTTACGGTCCATTCTTTACCGATATGTAGAGTACATAAGTACTGAAATTCAATAAAGTCACGGCCTCATGTCCTCTACTCAAAGTTTCGGACTCTCGGGTGCCTTTTACTTGATTGAACCGCCCCACATGCCCCAGACTCTTGGTTATAGAGGGTACATCATGCGTCTAGCTTAATGATACTATATAGATCTTGGCGCCTACATAATACATCAAATGTTGCGGCAGTACAGGTAGGAATACCATATCTCTCAAGTCTCACTGAAGAGTCCTTTAAATCCTAGCCCCCGGCTTTCAGCCCTTCGTACCACTTCTTTTTCTCGGCTACCAGCACCTTGTACTCAGCCAAGTGTTGTATCTTCATCTTGACGAAGGCATTAACCTCTTTCTTCGGGACCGCGGCAACAAGTTTGTCAAAGTCAGGTGCCGCGGCTCGGAGCTGTTCGAAAGGGACATTAGTGGGGCCGTTGAAGCCTTCCCAAATGATGTGGTGAAACCACATCCAACCCTCTGTCTTGCATCGTCTCATCAGTGTCGAGGGCCTCTCTTCTGCAAGCATATTGTCCCCTAGCGTCTTCCCCTCTTCCTCTTCTAATATTCGCATAAACATCTCCAAGTACCTGTTGTACCTAGTAAGACTCTCGTCGGTGACGCTCCAATTGTTGGGTGTTTCTATCAAAAGCCATCTCGGCGGGGACCAGAATAGTTGGTGAGGTCCAACATATGACCACTCCCAGTCAATTACCGCGATGATATTGAGGTCCTGCGCGTTATTGACGATCATGTTTGCTGGCCCGAAATCGTCGCAGATGAGCTTGAATGGCCCCTCGTCATACTTTGTAGAAATAAACCGAGAGATTAGGGCCCTGAAGACGCTCCAGTAGATATACTTCTCCCTTGCGTCGTCCTCATCGTCGACTGAATTTAGCTGCTCGTGGAGATGTCGCCAGTCTTGGCCAGCCACGTAGGTGAAATAGTCGGTAGTTGACGAGAATGTCGTAGTTGGGGCACCTGGTAATGAATAGGGATATCAGAATTAACCTAGGTAAGGAGAAATAAAAGTGTTGAACGTACAGAAAACATCAACTCCCCCAACATTAAGGATTTCATGTGCCTTCCATGTCATAGGTCGCGAATGTATCGTCGCGGCGTGGCTACCGTTGCCCTTCTGGGACGCTCGGGACAAGCTACCAATCTTGGAAAAGTTGAGCTTTGAGAGTTGCAACATAAAATGAGCAATCTGCCGGTAGATGGTCTCAATATCTCCTTCGCTAATATCTCCTCGTATAAGTCTAGCATCGGGGCTCCCGGGGTCTTGAAGAATGTCACCCAAGCTCACGCCTTCAATAAAGGAGGCTATAATAAACGGGCCTAGCCCAAGCTTATTATCAGCAGCTAGCCCTCAGGCTTTGACTTCAGGGACGGGAATATCAGTCTGCTGATGGATGATATTCATTGTAGCCACTTCGATCTCGACTTTCTCATCGGATTTCTTGACCTTCCCACCTCTAGGGAACCGCACCATCCACTGCTCCCCGTCGGTAAAGAGCACTTTACAAGTCCAGTTAAACGAGCCACGAAGATTGTCGGATACTTTATCGTTGGCAAGCCTGCAAGGCAAGTTGTCCTTGTGGAAGGTCGACACCCAATCTGTCAGCCGTTCTCCACGACATTTTATAAATTGGTCGATCCATATAAAGGACGCTACCCTGTTCTCGATTTCGGCACGCTCGTCCCAATCCATTCTGTCATGTGCGCTTGCTTCGTTCGACTGAAAATTTGATTCTCGAAATTTAGAGCAGGAAGATGTGCTTATTCTGCAGCACCAGATAGGGTTCTAATAGCCGAGAACTCGAGGTACAGGCTTTCTTTGTACTTGGAAGTTGTTGTCAATGGCCAGGGACCTGCCATAGAATAACAGACGATTCCCTAGAAGGAGAGAAGGGGCAGCGAAGGGCACCCAAATCCAAATTCCACCGCAGAGAGAGGACTGGGTCAAGGGAGATAGAAGACCAATGAGTGAATGGAAGGGGTGGTGTGGTTCGACACATATTCCCGGGAAGAATGATGTTTTTGTTTTCGAGTCTAAGGCATAACACTGATTGACTATACCTAATCGGTAAGTCACATGCGGACCTCAACCAAATGGCCTAAGTGCATGTTCCTAAATTTCCACGAGGAGACGGGGGCACTGGTGTGTGAATTCGGCGAACAGGTGGGGTAAAGATAAGGAACCCTTGCACGGATCGAGACTCTTGGACGCTGGTTGGTGGCATGCCTAGAGATCAGGGTCCAACAACTCGAGTTGCTTGCTGCAAGTGAGCTCAAGTTGGGCCGCTGGATACGGCGGTTGGTCGCTAGCAAGTGTGTATAATGGAAACGATTATAATATTTGAACTTTCTTGGCCCCATGGTGATGGCTAATTGGAGATCCACGTTTATCATCTTCTGGAAGCTAAATTATTGACCTAGTCGCTAGCCTCTGAAAATAAAGAAACGTACATTATTCGTTACTACAAAAGTGGGGTACACGTTTTGTAGGACAAATGGACATTGGAGAGTACAACAGTGATATGTTGCCTCACAGATCAGTTGCAGCGCTCAGTTAAGCGTCCGGCACCATGAATCACTATTGAAACCGATAACTTGGACAAGGTTGCGATCGGCTCATCCTCACCCTATCAATACCTCCAAGGCGCCCCAAACCTCATTGGCCAAGCTTGCCGTCAAGGCTGCATTTTGTGTCAACCAAGGTTTGCCAGCATCTGAGGCCAGAGGGTGTTCCGACTGGCGTATCGCCGCGCAATGCGTATGCACCAATTATTCAAATGAAGGCTCCATCGCCTGTACATAATGAAGCCACTGTAGTCTCGCAAAACTCAAACATTGGCAAAGGTATCGAATTGTTAGTGAGGATTATTAGGTATGTCTCTGAAATGTATTATTGCAAGAGAAATACTAATTTATATCCTGTTCCTAGTCTCGCCTCCGCTCCCGCAGTCGGCAAGCTCGGGAAGGCCAGGATGGTGCCAAGTTTGCTCCCACCAGAATAATGAGCACAACTTTTACTAGTGCGAGGCTTGGGTTGGTGGAGGTAGGAAGAAGAAAGGGAGAGGCAAGGCTACCAGATGCCCCAACGAGTTCAGCATTTGCCAGTCACCGGCTCATGATGGCTACACCGTCTGTGGAAAGTGTCATGACCATCCAGGAGGCGGGCCAGGAGGAAGTGAGCCGGGTGGATGGATGAAAAGCCCTGACCAAGACGACAATGGGGGGGGCGGGGTAGCAGTGGCGAGTACTGGACGTGGGACCCCAAAATCAACAAGTATAAGCACAAAGAGAGTGACGGTAGCTATACATACACTGATCCTGCATGACGTGGAGCACAGGATGGCTTTGTGGATTATTGATAGTCTCTAGTATAGCTCGTCAAACACAAGCTTTGAAGCCAGTCCAAGATTTCACCATGCTAACCTTCCTTCTATATCTACTCCACTCTCTATTTTGGTCGTGACTTCTGGACAATCGTGGGCGGACACACTCCTGCAGCCAATCTAAGACCTTTTTATCACAGCAACGCCCTCCCCAATTTTCGCCCCTGCTCCCTTCATCAACTCCACTCTCGACTTTCGTCCTGATAGAACCTTCTAACCAAGGGTGGGCAAACACACTTAACCTCTCCCCCTTAGCTATTTGACTCGAGGCCCAGTCGAATATATCTCCAGTGGCCTTCCTTAACGCCACAAAACTTTCATCGATCTGAATTTTGGAGCCGCTTTGCAGAAAGTTAAGCCCGGTGTCGCAGTCAAGTACACAGCTTCCTTGCTCACGAAAGTCCTGTTTGACGAAGCCCGTATCTGTTGTAGCGTCCCTGTCGTGCCATACCCAATATCTGTACTTCCAATGGTGGTGTTTGCATGATTTAGCATGCGAAATAGCCTCATACTCCAAATCTTTCAAGTGCATGGCACCACAAGGTGGCCATGCGGATAAAGGGGTGCATTTAAATGGGAGAGATTCCAACTCAACACTACCACCGGCGCTGTAGTCATGCCGCAATTGCCACAGATCCCTTCGTAGAACCATATCATCCTTTTGCAAATAAGGACCCGAGCCATGGATATCCATGAATGAGTGCAGTTCCGGTCCAGATAGCAACGTCAGAGTTTGGCCCTGCCATAGGAGCCTCTGATGTCTTGAGGAATGGGGCTATGCCGGCTATAGTTTTCGTAGGGCCACATAAGGCCATGCCAAGCCATAATGGAGCCAGTTTCGGGCGGCGAAGTGCAAGCACTTTGGCAAGGAGCTCGAGGTTGTTCGGATGAGATGAGTAACTTTCAAATTGGTCTAATATTGGGGCAAACCAGGCGTTAACCAGGTTGCAATCAACGCCTGGCTCCCAGAATACACCCCAAAGGGCAGAGCTGAGGACTGTCGGACTTGCACTGAGCGTCATGTAGTATGGGAGGCTCTTATACTGTGGGAGGGGTCCTGGCGTGCATGCTTCTGGAAAACATTTGGTCGAGTTCGGCTTTGGGAGCTGTACCGTCGAATGCATATAGTTATGTAGTGGTAGCGTAAGTACTACTGTGGATGCCGCGGCAGATTGTATCAGGAGATGATGTCGATGGTAGAAGTTGGAGAGGTACCCTGCAGCTTGTTCTGAAGAAGGCGGAAGCTCGAGGCAAAGCCCTGCAGGTGGTAGAGCCGACGTTCCTACTCGGAACTCCAAGCTCCCGTGATATTCTATAGACCAAGGTGGTTGAGATCTCGATGATTTTGCTTCGAAAGGTGGTGCATACCATCCACGTCCACGTATTAGGATCTGACTCCACCAACGCAACTCCCTAGTTGTGGCGTCACCAACATCAACAACCAGACTGCTTCCGATACATTTATCATGGCAACCGTCGACAACTACCACGGGAGCAGAATTGGTCGAATATTGGATCATTCTGCCTTGCCTCTGAAGAAGTTCTGAGCAGAAGATATACGCCCATGCGAACATGAGGATGGCGATAAATTTCCAGATGAATGCTCTGTTGGCCCACTCCCCATGTCGTCGCTCCAATGTCGAAAGTCTTGTCTTTGTGATATTTCGCATCTTGTCGGTCCTGCGATACCAAGAGATATTCGGAGCTGACCTTCGGTCTTCTGTCGCAGGTCACAGCCCTCTTGAGAGACCGCATCCCATGTGGAATGTCCATCAACAAACCAACAGTCTCTTAAGTTGGTTGGAAGGGCGGGAATTCTATAAAGTAAATTTGAGGCTTCTAAGCTGTCAACAGGCAGTGATACCATTGACTGGGCCTTTTCAAGATAGATCTGCCAGATCTTCCGACTCTTTGCAAAGATTGCCTCGACTTTTTCAGTGCCGGGAGTAATGTCCCTTCCCCCTTTCACCTGAGAGCTCTGCAACAGTTTAGCGACTGTCTTAGCTCTTATAGAAACCTTGGCATGTCGCATCCGGATAAGCCTGGTTTCTATGGTACGAATGAGCTTCAGGACCTGATCTGAGAATACTGTGTTGGCCGCTGAGGATCTGCGGTTTTCCTTGTTCGAACTCGGATCTGCACCGCCCGAAGAAACTTACTCTCCTGGAAGGGAGTAAACATATTCTCTTCTTCCAGAAGAGCGAGTAGTGATGGGATCAGGTCCATGGAAGGATCAATGATGTAATCGTTCCGGTTCAATGTATGCAATGAGCTCTGCGAAGCTCCATGGTTTGGAGATGTGGGTATTGCGATCCGGTTGATGACATCTTCTGGGACATTCATAGACCCGCTATCTGCCCGCAAAATTCCAGCCCGTAGATTGAAGGCCGACAGCTTGTGAGACGGTTTGTATTCCACGACCATACACAGGTTCCGTGTGCCATCTGCCTCCTTGTATACACAAATCTGATCGGCGTTTCGCAGTTTTGGATTCGAGCTCGAAGATTGTTTGCACGAGATGTGAAGATTCTGCAGAGTCTGCAGGACCTCTTCGTTGCTATTGCTTAGGGTGTTGGCATGATTCTCGAAAATTATGCCATTGCCCAAGTTGAACGCACGGCGATCCTGGCCGAGTTCCTTGAGATATTGAATAGAGCTGAAATGTTTCGCGTCTTGAGGAATGAATTCAGAAACTCTTTCGGAGAGTTGCTGCTGCATTATTGGAAAGTCCGTCCATGGCATTAACAAGGTCGGGCAGGGCTTGTTCTTGGGACTGGCGATGGAGCCCTGCGTACTGAGGCTCTTGTCTGTCTGGATACGGAGCGGCTTCGAGAGGGATGTGTGGCAGGCATATAGGTATTCTTCGAATGTGGTAGGTTTCGTCTTCTCTTCCTCGAGTTGAGCGCGAGCCTCGGCTTCCTCCGCACGTCTTCGCTCTTGTTCTGCCCGCTCGTCGACTGCCTTTCGAGTTCGCCGCTCATCCTCCGCACGCTGTCGCTCCTGTTCTGCCCTCTCGTCGGCTTCCTTTTGATTTCGTTCTGCTTCATCAGTGCTCCAGAGCTTCATGAGCTCGCTTGACTTTTTACACCACAATAGGAAATCAAATTCAGGGCAAGTGACACAGCTTGCAGATATACATCTTGTTGAGCATATACTAGACAATCAGGGGGTACGAATGACCTGCAAAGCCTAACAATAGAAATTCACACTTGAACCGAGCACAACTCAATGGCGTGTTTTGTGCCCTTTGTGACATGCCAACCAACTCTCATACTCATACAATCATTAATGTACGTCTGGATTCAGCCAAACGGCTTCTGCGCACGAGGTGGAAGGCCATCCACACACCAACTCCCCTCAAACGCCAATTTTCCATGCCATATTTTACACATATGGTAGCACGATTAGAAGTCGTGATATGCTACACGATTCGGGCCCCTTCACTTCTCTACTTCCTTGCTTCGTTGACCAAATGCATACGTGATGCCTCCGCCGACGAGGTTCACACCAGCCAACACCATGGCTGACCCCCGAGTCAAGCCCCTGGCTCCAAAACGGCTCCCAAGCCTAGCAGTGAAAGTTCTCCCAACGTAGCCTGTTCTTCTCCTCGCAAGCAATAGATAGAGCCCGGACCACGCAGCAGTAATACCTGCCGAATCAACGGTATAATTCGAGAGGTTCAAGTAGGTGCTGAATAAGAGGACTGGTGGAAATAGCATTGGAAGAGGTTGGAAGGGTCGTGCGTGGAGGGACGTTATGAGAGTTGCGAGTAGCATGGGAGGCAGTGGTGATTCTACACAAGTCAGCGTGAACCGTGTTGTTTATTTGTACAGAACTGCTTACTGCCCCAATCCGATGCATATGAAATTGCCGTCCTCTTAACATCTTGAGTCGTTTTGTCTGACATTCTTGCGAGGTCAATTGGGGAAACGAGGCAAGAGGCAGGTTGAATTTCCGAGTTCGTCATTATTTTGCGCACGGACTAACCTGCTTTAGAAAGCAGTCAAGAGTCGCGCTATCTGTTCTTTGCGACAACACGCTTACCTCCAACGATCGTCCAAAGTTCCTATACAAGCAAATCCCATAGACTCCGATTCTACTACCTTGCCTGTATTGCGTGATGCCCTCAGCGACCGCTTCGGGGTCGGATGCGAAGTCCAATGCAAAATCTCGAGACCACAACCAGGGCAACCAGGACAGGAGTTGCACACCGGAACAAAAGGCTGAAGTACTGAGGATACGGAGGTGCCAGCCGACTGCCTTTTATGAGATCCTGAATCTCGAATCCGTCAAGACGACCGTTACCGACACAGAGATCAAGAAGGCGTATCGGAAAATCAGTCTGCTCACACACCCGGATAAGAATGGCCATGAACATGCGGATGAGGCATTCAAGATGGTAAGCAGGGCGTTTGGGATCCTCGGAGACAAGGACAAGAAGGCAAAGTTTGATAGATTTGGAGGAGATCCAGATAGTAGATTTGGTGGAGGTGCGCCGCAATCAAGCCCGTTCTCAGGATTTGCAGGTCGGCCACAAAGCTCGAGGGCGGCGGGAGGTGGCAGAGGAGGTTCAATGTGGGAGGATGAAATCAGCCCAGAAGAGATGTTCAACAGGTTCTTTGGTGGGGGAGGAGGGTTCGGTGGATTTGGAGGTGAGCACAAAACGCAGCTCCAAGCAAACATGTATTAACTGTGTCGCAGGTGGAGGCTTGTTTGATGGCGGGCAGCAATTTGTGTTCAATATGGGAGGAGGACCTGGCATCAGAGTACACCAATTTGGTGGAGCCAGACCGCGACGACGGCCACGAGACCCAAATGCGCCAGCAGAAGCTCCAGCTTCCCTTCAAACCACACTGATGGGACTGCTACCTTTACTCTTCATCTTGGTACTGCCCATATTATCTTCATTATTCTCTGGTTCTGGCTCGACGGCAGCAGGCCCTTCCATGCGATTCGACGCTCCTGTCCCTCCGCATACCCTCCACCGTCACACCAAGCGCTACAAGGTCGACTACTACATTAATCCTACAGACGTTGAGCACTACACAACTTCGCAATTCACGAAACTGGACCAGCGTGCTGAGGTCAACTTTGTACAGAGGCTCAATGCCGAATGCCACCAGGAGGAGATCGCTAGACAGGACTTAGTAAATGATGCCCAAGGCTGGTTCTATCAAGACTCTGAGAAAATGCACCAAGCCAGGAATATGGAGATGAGAAGCTGTAAGAAGCTCGATAGTATGGGAGCAGCTCGGAATTACTAATGACAATGATTTGATTCTCTGTACATTTCAATACTGTTTCGGGAAGCATGGCGTTCGGGGTGTGCTGCATCATGGGCGGAGGGCTGTCGTTGAGATTTCAGGCTGTCAGAATAGACCAAGCGTTCACTTCAATGCCAATTTGACGGGACGCAATGCCATGAGCCTTGATAGACTCTAGCATAAAGTCTAGACTTGATGAGTGAAATGGAGCCTAGCATGCCTGAATTTCAAGATCCAGATCTTGAATGCTTCCTCTATAGAGCATAGAGAGACTAAGTGTGCCAATATCTAAGAAGATTATTTTAAGTACGCACATTACCTAGTCTAACCATCCAGAACGACTTGCTACTATACCTCGTCCATGACTTATGGACAGTAGGGGACCGGGTAAACCTCGGAGCCTCGTGAGCTGCTCGGTCTACCTAGGCTAGCTCCCACTATATCCAAACTCATATGTACTCCCAAGCGGTTCTTTTGTGACAGTAATACTGTGAGGAGCTGTATGAAAAGTCTACGAGGCAGCAGTTGCTTGACCACCCAACAATAAGCACGCGTTTGCCTTTCCCATAGATTCCATCTCTGCGGAAGCTTCGAGACGATGAATCCCTGTCACTCTTGATTACCTTATCGGCTGCCTCGTCTTCGTCACAACAGCATCAAAGCTTCGAAAGGCTGTCCCCACTCGATACTCCAGATTCCACATCTCGATCTCTATTTTGAGCAGCCTCGAGGCACCAGATATCATGAGCGACCCTCAGCCTCCCTCAGGGCTTCCTGACGCCCCAGACAAGGAGAAGATGGATGCTATTCGAAAGCGACGACTCGAAAAGCTGGCGGGACCATCAGCTCCCAAGCCAGAGAGCAGCGTATCCTCTACAAATTCTACACCTACTCCGACTCCTACCCCAACTGTAACACCGATCGAAGATTCGAAGCCCAAAGAGGCGCCAAAGCCAACAATTAATATCACCAAAACCTTAAGTCCTGCCTTTGAAAATCCATCGGCGCAGCTCAGTGCTCGTCCTTCCAGTGGCGCAGGCACATCCACTGTAAGAAGCCCAAGTGCGGCAGGCATCCTGAAGCGACCCAGAGCTGAATCAGACGGACAGAATACCCCAAAGACTACTCCACGCCGGCCGACTGCTCCCCCAAGCGACGAGACCATCGAGGATTACGAGAACAGAACACTAAGTGGTATCTTCCGCATCACCCTCGACCCGACGCAGAAGGTGGATTCATCTAACCATAGGCTAATATACTTGCCAAATTTGAGGCAGGAGCTTGAGGATGAAGCTGTCCCCATCCTGTTGACAAAGGAGAGATTGGATTCTGCTATTGTGGAAGCAGCTTCATCTATACCTCATAACAAGTCCGTTTTGGATTATCTCCTTCCTTGCTGGAAAAGAGTGACTAAGGCTCTGAAAGGGCTTCGAGGCTATGCGAATGCGAAGGACATTATCTTGAAAGAAGCGAAGAGGATGTGCATGAGTAATTGCATATTTGCATCGGAAGTCCCTGAGCTCTTCGGGTATGTTGAGTTGTTCCATAAAAGCATCCCATGTAATATACTAACCTTTTCTAGCCGGGAGCCAAATGCGTCAACTGATTCTCTCATGCCTTACCTGTTGTTGGAGGGTGAAGAGGAGAAAGGGATATGCTCTGACTTCCTCACCGAGATTGTCTCGAGAATAGACGAAGATGAGACGGTGAAGCCCATGCTAACAAAGGCCGTCGTTCGCCTGAGCGAGGATCTTGCCACAAAGACCATGAGTGATAACTACAAACCACACGTCAATGTGGGTTTATTTCAGTATTATCATCAAATATGTGCTAACATCTATGGCAGGCCCTCAAAATATTATGTCACTTCCCAAAGTTGTTAGATGCAATTGCCCATGACCCTTTGTTTCAAATGGCCACATCAGCACCAGCTATTGAGAAGCTTACCATTCTGGGACCCTTCTTTGCAATCTCTCCTTTGCAAGCCGTAGTCACCAAGGAGTACTTCTCAGGACCAAAAACCATGGACAAGAGACGCATCAACACTGCTCAAGAAGCGCTGCGGCTAACCTTGCAAACCCATCAGAAAGACTTACTCGACATTGTCAACGCGTTCGTCCGTGCTAGCGTACCCGCAAGAGGTAAAATCTTGGATTGGTTTGCTTATATCGTCAACTCCAACCATATGCGGCGAGCATTACGGCCAGATCCCGCTGAGCTATCAAGTGACGGTTTCTTGATGAACGTCACGGTAGTGTTAGACGGACTCTGCGAGCCATTCATGGACACCACATTCTCGAAGGTCAATCGTATCGATGTCAACTACTTTAGATGCCACCCAAGAGTAGACATCAAGGATGAGACGAAGCTGAATGCAGATCAGAGTGCTTCGGACGAGTTTTACTCAGTCGAGCTTCCTGGGACACCTAATTTTATCTCCGAGGTGTTCTTCTTGAATCTAGCTGCTCATCATTATGGTAGCGAGGCCACCAATAGTATGCTGAAGACGCTTGATAAAGATATCAAGTATCTTGGTGAGAAAATAACACAAATAGAAGCAGAGCGCCCAAAATTCAGCCATGTAAGTTGTGTCCTTCAGCTTTCGGTGCAGTGCTAATAAATTAGTCTCCTGTACTCATGGCCAGATATGAAGAACAGCTCAAGCGCTTCAATGAAATCTTAGAAAAATCCATGTCACTCAAATATGCTGTTGAGGGTGTTCTTTTCGATAAGGTCATGCAAGCAAAGTCTTTAATGTTCATGAGGGTTGTAACGGTCTGGCTCTTGAGGATTGCAACAAACTCGGATTATACTCCGGACAAGACAATCAAGTACGGTTTCTCGAAGCTTTCACTAAGTTTTCTTACTGACATCTGCCAGACTACCTCTCTCGGACGAGCAACCAGCAGCATTCAAGTTCTTGCCGGAATACGTTCTTGAAGACATCGTTGGCAATTTCAATTTCATCTTCCGGTAATATCTATCCAAGTTCTAAACGTGGTCAGTAACTTGGTCTAACAGAATCCAGATTTGTACCCGAAGTCATGATTTCGGCTGTTGGTGACGAGGTTATTGCATTGTGCATCACATTTCTAACCAATTCCGAATATATCAAGAATCCGTACCTCAAGGCAAAGCTTGTATCTCTCCTGTTTCACGGAACATGGCCGATCTACCACCGAACAAAGGGTGTGCTTGGAGATGCATTGACAGGCACGAATTTTGCGAACGACCATCTTCTCCACGCGTTGATGAAATTTTACATCGGTAAGATGATATATCGTTCTGCTCGTATGCTGTCCATTTCTCACACGATTTAGAGGTGGAATCAACTGGTGCGCACACACAGTTTTATGATAAATTCAATATTAGATATGAAATCTTTCAGGTAAGATATGCCCAAGGAGGGGCTTCTTTCGGCCCTCATTGACTTCGGACAGGTCATCAAATGTATATGGACGAATGATATCTACCAACAACGCTTGACTCAGGAAAGCAAGTAAGTTCACCTCATCTAAGTGAGATTGGTTGGCAGTACGCTAATAGTCTCGCAGGACAAATATCGATTTCTTCCTTCGATTCGTCAATCTGTTGCTAAACGATGCCACCTACGTCCTTGATGAAGCGTTGACCAAGTTTCCTAAAATTCACGACCTCCAAGCAGAGCTTCGTCAACAGCCTATTCAATTAACTCCTGAAGAACGAGCTACCAAAGAGGAGGAGCTTCAAACTGCAGAAAGTCAGGCACAATCATACATGCAGTAAGTGATCGTCTTTACTCCATACCAGGATTTTCGGCGGCTACATTTCAAATTATTAGCTAGCGTCTTATGGACATGAAACTGACTTCTTCTAGATTGACAAATGAGACTATTTCAATGATGAAGTTGTTTACCAAGACCCTTAGTAGCTCTTTCACCATGCCAGAAATTGTGGACCGAGTGGCGGCCATGGTTGACTATACCCTGGACACCCTTGTCGGGCCAAAGTCAACCAATCTGAAGGTTGAGGATCCAAAGAAATACCAGTTCGATGCGAAGACACTGCTGAGCGAATTCATTGATATCTACCTTAACCTCGGAGTGTCGAGGGCATTTGTGGAGGCCGTGGCCCGTGATGGACGGTCTTACAAGCCGGCAAACTTCACGAGCGCGTCTCGAATCATCACGAGATTCAGCTTGAAGTCTCCAGAAGAAATTGCTGCTTGGGAGGCACTGAAAGTCCAATTTCAGACTGTCAAGGATCTAGATGATCAAGAAGACGAGGACCTCGGAGAGATTCCCGATGAATATGTCGACCCACTTCTAGCTACCGTGATGGAGGATCCTGTGATCCTTCCGATGAGCAAGATGGTCATTGATCGAAGTACAATTCGCAGTCACCTTTTGAGTGACCAAACTGATCCCTTTAACCGCTCGCCGTTGAAAATCGAGGACGTCATCCCAGACACAGACTTGAAGGCGCGGATTGATGCATGGAGAGCAGAGATGAGGTCGAAGGCGAAGGCTTCCAGAGCAGAGAAAATGGATATGACGGATGGGTAAAGGTTGCTGCATAAGAAAGCGTGGAGCGGGACCCGGCGTTATGTGAAAAGCAGCGGACATTTGGGAGGAGCGTCTGGTATTGCGGCATAGATCGGAATGAAGTTCATGTCACATACGTTTTCCCTGGAGGGTTTCTCCCATGCTGCATTCACTGATATTGTAGAGTGGTTATGTACTAAGTGTTTGGTGATATTTTTGTTTACATCGGTCTATATGGAGGATTTCTAGAATACTAATGTTCATCCAATTGTTGTCCAGCAAAGAGATTCCTGGGAAGCTAAAAACCAAAGTATGCCAACCTTACGTGATAGAATTGAGTCATGGCAGCTTTCGGCTTGCCACGACTGCGATAGCAGATTTTGAGTCCCAAGACGCTGCAACGATTTCTCAGAGTCCCGCAATGTTCATAACACTTGTCTTTTGTGCATACTCATTTCAAGCATATAGTCATATGAATTATATACGCAAAAAGTATACCTCAATCCAATAACACATTTTCCAGAACATGTACAACAGACAATGAATTTGGGCGAACGAGATGCACCGAAAGAAAGTGGCACCATCCGTGCCTTTGGAAAAGGCTCAGCCTCCACTTATGATCTCTTCCATGTATTCGGAAGGAGTAAATATGTTGTAAACGAGTTCTCTGCAAGTTGCTCAAGCTCTCAGTCCCGCCTCCATTTGCAGCCAAGGATATTTTGAGACCCCACGAAGATACCTCAGGCTGTCTTGAGAGGCAACGGCGTGTGCAAACACCCTTGAACGGATGGGAGTATCCTTCATAAGCATAAAAGATGCTGAAAAATAACAATTTGAATAGATCGAACTTTTGGAGAACTACGGGTGTCTGTTCGTGGCCACGCTAATTATCGAAAGAGCTCGGAAAGGCAGGATATCAATTGCTAGAAGCTATTGTAAGTGTTGCGGGGGAACCGAAAGGCCGTGCCTTATCCAGCACCTCTTCAAAACCTCTTAAGTGCCTCAAAGTTCGAATGAATAGTTGACATCTCTCCTGACCTCGTCTATTTTATTAGACCTGGACTTTGGGGAATGCGGAGGAGGAATTGCATTGGAATGAAGCTGCTCTAAATGAATGAACGAAAGGCTTCTTTTTATATACCAGAGTATATTGAATATAACATAAACCACAAGAGTGGCAAGGGAGATGAATATGAAGTTCTTGAGAAACATGATGAAGGAGGTCGGCTCGCTTAGATAGTTCCCAATAAAAGGGTTGGTGATGCACCGAATCGTTGAGCCAAAAGTGGGGATCTCCATCCTTTGGATCTGTACATGTTGATCTTTAGGATATGCTTAAAACAACTTCACAAGAGAATCCATCGTGCAGTACTCAGCGAATTGATATTGTTTCCCTGATTTGACCGTCTTATCTATCGAAAATATAATGACTGAACAATCTTCCAAACTGGAGCAAGACTCTGAGACTCCTCGCTATGGTGTCTCCATATATGATACACCTTTCTCGAAGCTCCCAAACCCCAAACGCGTATGGCTTGGAGCTCCGGGCTCATCTCTAGAGGGACTAGGTAGACCTCTCACAAGTCCCAAGTCCTGACCACTCATTCTAACTTCAACAGGCCGCCTATCTCTCCTAACCCCAGAAATCGTCTCCTCCGCAGCAACATCCTCCTTAAAAACAGGCAAAAGAGTAGGTCTCGGCTGGGACATGCGAAAAGTCGAATATTCCCAATTCGGCAGACAGAAATTCAAGCACAAAATCATCCCACTCCAATTACCTGGAGCTGGCTTGGGAGCCTGTTTCGATGATGCTTATAGTATGAATCCTCAGCAGAGCAGTCAATGGGATGGATTTCGACATTATTCACAGCCGAGAAATCCTGGGGACTCGTCGAAGTCGCAGGAGAGGGTGTTTTATGGGGGGACGACAAAGGAGGAGATTATGGATCCGGGGAATCATCGCATTGGACTTCAGTATTGGGCCCCGGAAGGGATTACGGGTAAAGTTCTTTGCTTCATTTTGTGTTTTCTTTGGTTCTCGAAACACTTTTGACAAGATGGAACTATCTCTGCTTTCATCCTTTCGTCAGTCCTGACATCACCCTCCAGGACGAGGTATACTACTAGATTACAAGCTCTGGGCAACCTCACAATCCCCACCTATATCCTATTCCACCTTCTCCACCCACGCCATCCCATTCTCCGCCATCCTTGCAATGTGCAAAGACTTTCATATTCAGCCTCGTAAAGGCGACATCCTCTTGATCCGCACAGGGGTCATCCCAGAATGGGACAACATGACCGAGCAGCAAAAGCAAGAATACGCTACCCAAAAAGAGCCCCAACACGCAGGAGTCGAAGCTTCCTTAGAGCTCTTGGAATGGATTTGGGATAGTGGTATTGCAGCCGTTGCTGGAGACGCGATTTCCTGGGAGGTAAGTAACCCGTTGAATACTCATTACTGAGTGAGGACGTTAATGAAACCAATAAAGGTCTATCCTACACCCGGCGAGATATCTATGCACGAGTATCTGCTTGCAGGATGGGGGCTGCCCATCGGTTCGTTCATTCCCATGTATCCGGCTCATATTAAGCTAATTCTCGTTTCCAGGCGAATTGTTTGACCTCGAAGCACTGTCAAAGATATGCCAAGAACTGGGGCGGTATTCCTTTTTCTTCACTTCAATGCCGCTCAATATGCCCGGAGGTGTGAGCAGCCCGCCAAATGCAACGGCTATCTTCTAAGTGATTTACGACCCGGGTCATGAGTTCTGACGGCGAGCGTCCGGCGGCGGAGGAAGCAGCGCCAACGGTTGTGGGTTTGAAAGCAGAATTGGATGGTCAAGTGTGGGGGACGAGAGAGGAAGGTCTCGACTTACGTGAGTGACGGGTCACTCGCACACTAGATAAAATTCGATTTTCAATGTAGGGCCGTAGATCTGCTGCTCCATCTCGATACACATTGCATGCCCTTCCCACGTCGAACGACCAAATGCAGCAAGCAGATAGATCCTTCATCCCCTCAATCTGACTGCGGTATGCAAGTCTCCCGAATGTACCGCAAGGTTGGTCATCAGAGGCTCTCGGGGACATTCAAAAACGGACTTCTCTTTTCTCGGAAACATAAACGCTGTCTCATTGGTCGCTGGAAAGCCACCAGGTGCATCATCAGACAGTGCGAAACGGGTTCATAAGAAGCAGGTGAGCTTTTCATGACGACTCAGCTCATAAGACCGCAGGAAGAGAGCCAAATCAGCGGTCCCCAGAGTCGAGTACTTGGATTTGGACGACAATGACCACGCCAGTTAAGCACTTGCTTAGAGAAATGATTACAATGGGGCGGAACCACATGGATACTAGGACCAGTGGACCAAAATGTTCTTCTGAAAATGTTTGGACAAATGTGTCATCTTTCTGATTTCATGTCTCATTTTACCTCGCCTTATATGATCAGCTAAACTAGCTGTAAGCTAGCAGAAGAACACAACAAGCTTGTGTTTCCTCCGTACGCTCGCTGGTCATTTCCTTCCCATACCATAGACACCTTCCCAAACCCGCAAATCCTTGAAATCCCATGTTATCGTCAAATGCTATTGATAGGATGAGATGCCAAGACGCCATCGCAGTGCTGTATGCAATCGTCTTTCTACAAAAGAAAGATATATGCGATGCTGAATGAAGTGTTCTGAAAACCCGCCAATATGATGCGAAAACCACATGCAAATAAGGCACGAAATCAGTGAGCCGGGTATCTCGTATACAGCCGTTAAATGTCCCTTTCTTCGTTACTTTCGTCTTCCCTACTTCACGCCACTCAAGACTATAGCGCTAACTGCCAGCGCGTAAAAGCTTCGGGATTTCCTGTCTGATCCCGGGACACAAACTGTATCATATTTTATTGTCAAAAAAGACAATTCATCAACCACGACTGGAAAACTTATGTCTTCAGTACGTGGAACTTGATGTGAGTGCTCTCTCCCCGGTCGACTTTGAGCACCTTGCTCATCTTAGGTTGCTCGTGCCATAAGTCTCCCAGTTTGTCTGAGCTCCATTTTGTAGTTCAATGTAAGCTGCCTATATTTCAAAGGATCTCTTCCTCCTCGATTCTTCCCACGCGAACGCCGCCTGGGCTTACTCGTTCTGGACCCCGGATTGGTTCTGGAAGTGGTTCATCCTTCATGCAAGCATTCTCAAGCATGTTTGTCCACTTTCCACTCGTACCTGCGTGGCTGTGCTTTAGATGCTGTCTGAAATGGTCGGCTCTGAAAAACTTCTTCGCATGATTGCACTCTCCGAATTTGTGCAGTTCTTGCAGATGGTTGATGCGTATGGCCCAGTCCTGGTCTGTCGCAACGGCGATTGGAGGTCCTGACAAGGAAGGAGAAGAAATGCCGGATCGCGGAAAGTCTTCGCCGCAATATCCGCATGTATCAGCTTCATTAGGCCGTGTTGGTGAATTGTGGAAAGCGGCTGCGTAACCAGAAAGCGCTGCGCACGACCATGAATGGCGACGGAGGTGAAGAGAATTCTGGTGGCGCTCCGCTTCATTCTTGTTCTTGAAACGATTACAGCAATAGGCGCACTGGTACTGTTTCTCTTGCTCGTGGACGCTGCAATGAAGTTAATATCGATCTCAGAGGTGAGTTTAGGTGTAAATACTTTAAGTCTTCTTGTGAGTCAAACTTTTTGGGTTTTTTGGGGCAGCATTCGCACATGAAAACACCTTGCATCTTCGGAGTGGTACTGTGTTTGGGTTGGCTAGCACTATCAGACAGTTTCCGGGAAGTCATGAGAGGCCTGGTCTCCGAAAGCGTTCGTTGATGGGCTGACCGTGAAATTGAGGCGCGCGGACTAGGATTGGATGTGATATAAGGCAATTCCGGAATATCCATGATTCTTGGAGAGACAGCACCAGGAGATAATTTGCCATAAGAGCTCATACTCGTTATGCTGCTTCCACCAACGGACAATGTGGAGGCATAAGAATTATTCCTCGGGCCAGACGCGGTAGACGATACAGATCCAGAGGTCGAGTGAAATCGTGGTGATGGAGATGTGCGAGAGCCAGATTCACGCCGCCTAAAGAGGTCGCTCGCGCTGCCTACGGTGTGTAATGATGGTCCATCTATGTCTGCGGGAGGAGACGAAGCACGTCTCTTCTGACCAACAGTAGCACCAGGCGAGTACGTGTCTGATCGACTCGAGTAGTCATCTATGTGTAGACGCGTGAAGCCGGTCTCCTCCATGTGGAAATCAACGTCTTGATCCGGAGATGTTCTTTGATCATAGCTCTCCCGAGACCTGCTGGTAATACTTGAAGCATCGTCGGGCACGGAGCCACTCCCGGAACGCTTGATGTATGGATGCGGAGACCTGTCAGACTCGGCCGTGTCACTGGGCGAGTGATGGTCGTATTGGCCCTGACCTCCAAACTTGTAGTATGAATTTCCATTAGGAGACAGCCCAGAAAGTGGCGTATCGGTCGCCCATCGACTCAAAGGACTTTCCACAAGCCCGGGTCTACCTGTGAGGATCGGAAGGGAAAGAGGTTTCAATTGACTGAGAGGTCGATGTTCATGACCTATTCGAGAGGTGGGTGAGATATCGTTCGCAGATGAGCTGAATGTTGGTCTCGAGTAGCTTGGAGGCGTAGAATTATCAGTGCCTCTTCTAGCATCCAATTTCTGCAGCAGAGACTTGTCATAGGCCTGAGCGTTATTACTTCGATATTTGGCGTGCACCGAGCTCTGAAATCCCACTCCAGCCGAAGTCGATTCTTGATATCTTGAACTGAGTAGGCAAACCATGTCAGCAAGTTCTTCATGGATCTTCCAGGATTTGTGAAGAAGGCGCAAAAAAAGGTCGAGTGTGTCGGACGACAAGGGTCAAGCCATTGGTTTTGCGAAAGAGAATTTTAACTAACATATTTGACCCGATGCTGGTCCCAGACTGGCTATGATAGCCTTCGTCTAACCTAGGGTATGAGTTTTCCCTGAAGTCAGCGGACTTAACTGTCGACGTCGAGCTTGTCCGTCGATCAGGTCGCTCGTCACCTCGTCTTCCCATGTTAAAACTTCCATACAGACTTGATCCCGGAGCCACAGAAGATATTGACCTGCCCCAATCGCTACCATGCTCATGCGAATTGCCAAATTTCCAAGCAAGATCAGGTCCTCCCTTCCCATTGTCTGCGATGTCTGGTAGATGCAGCGGGGGTGGCAGCGGAGGAGGGGGACCCGGGTCCCTTGAGTTGGGAATTGACATTGGAATGGAGGACGTTGTCGGCGAGAGGATCGAATTGTACGAACTGGACCTGCTCGAGGCTCGAAATCGGTCGGAGTTCGAATCGTGGACATAAATCTCTGGGAGAGGGGCCATCGTCGGCCTAGCAGCACGTTGAGGGATGTCCATGGTGGAGATGGATTGCCACGAGCTGAAAGAATGAATATTTCAGGTACCGCGTAAAGTCTGAGTTCGTAGGTGGCGATGGTTCTCGGTACAGCCGACAAGGAAGAAAGAACGGAGGCAAAACATGAATGTCTATTCCAACAGAATATACAATACAGAAAAGAGAGAAGTCCTCCTGGGCAACGAAGCAAAGAAAATGTTGCGTTATGTCATTCGGAAGGTTAAAAGAGATGGCACTCAGCGACGAGCGATCTGGTGAACGGAGTGTCAGACTGAAGAACGATGAGGCGTCAAGGCGCGAAAGTGAGCATGGAACGGCCGACAGGGTCCAGCGGGGCTAGGAAGATCGGCTCAGGTTTTGGGCGCAGTGGAGTTTGGACCGCATCGACACGCAGATAAAGCAGAGGCCGGTGGTGGGGTGGGGGGAGGTTATTCGGGTCGCGTGGTAACTGACTGGTAGTAGTAGTAGTGGTGGTGGTAGCGGTGCTGGTGCTGGTGCTGGTACGAAGCGTGGTACCGTAGTAGTAGTAGTAGGCAAGCTAGGACGAAGTTGGCCTCCTGGGACTCGAGGGATGCGGATAGGAGAAGAAGCACTCTAGAAGCAAAGGTTCGGAAGCGGCTGCTTTAGGCCTGGTCGATCGGGAGCGCGCAAGCGTGAACTCGAGTGTGGTCGTAGCAGGAGCACACCGTTGCTGTCGCTATTCTTCGGCTGGCAAGGCAAGAATCAGCCGGGAGTGATGCACTTCTGGATGCGAGATGGACGGGAGTGTCTCGAGATGTTGAGCGTGCTGCAGACGGACGGCTAATATAAAACGCTTGTTCTAGCTACTGGTACAGTATCTGCAGCGCCAAAGACCCGGGCACCAGAGCAAGTCAGATTCGTATTTGTCAAATTGTCGCAGCAGCAGAGCCCTTTTGCCAAACAACGGTGAGCGCTGCAATAGTCATCCAGAGAGGGTGCTGATGGAGCAAGATTCTAGGACCACTCCATCTAACTCCATCGACCTCTGCACAGCTAGCCCTCTCTCAGATCCCTTTCCACGGCTTACTGTTATTACATATGTAGGGCTCAGCCAAGAGCTCAAGACACCAAGAGCATGCATGGCTCGACAGAGTTCGAGCTGGGCTGACAGCCGTGTCTCTCGATGGCAGTCTCAGAGATCGGATGCCATTCTTGCATGTTAAGACTATGTGAGACTCGAGTCGAACTCTCTCACGGCTTGACTCTCGTCTCTCCTTGCTTCCTACTTTTGTACATATGTGCAAAGTGCGCTACATCCTGCTATCACAGCTCCGGAGGGGAATCTTAAATCATGTTGCAAGGCAAGAAGTCACGGTTGTTATTCGGAGCATATGGATGGACACGAGGGATGAAGTAAATGATCTCCATAGTCATTTCTCGGTGATAGCTCCAAAGCCATCAAGACCATGGTCCCAATACCAGGATGTCTGGAGAGACTGGATAGCACTGTGCCTCTTCCTCTGTTCCCTTCGACCAACTTGATTTATCACCAGAGTGCCTTTCGGATAGACATGCATACGCAGACGGGCATGCACAAGCAGGGGTACGGGCCGAGGATGATACTTTCGTTAACTCGCTCTCATCTCATCAAATCATCAAATCATCAAGTTATCAAACTTTCGAGACGGCGGGGTTCTCTACAGGGGACGCAGCGAGCGGCCGCAGCAGGCACGTCCAGGATCCAAATACCAGTCCCGAGCATCGCAGCACGGTGGGCAGGGCGAATGGCAACCTAAGAGCAGGTTTGACTTACAGACTTGCAGGATGGGAGGGGAGGGGAAGCCAGAGGTCAAAGCGACATCTCATCTACTCCCGACAGTACAGTGGTACAGAGGCCAGGCCATCCAGGATGCCTCCACTGAGGCGTTTCGTTTGCTGCAGCCTGCACTCGCCATCCACATCCATCTCAGCCCTATCCCTCCGTCCCACCTTGGCAGCCCTTCGCTCCCTGCACAAGTCAAAGTGAGAGGTGACCACCAAGGACTGGTTCGTGGTTCGTCGCCATCTCCAGATCTGGAGTCGAGACTGCTAAAGATTCAGCAATGCATACGCCCGGACATCCACTTATGGCTCACTATTGGATTGTCTGTGGGCGGCTTCTTGGGCCTCGGCCCTCGTGTTGATACGTACTGCAGTACAACAATGCTGCCAGAAACCTCCTTCGAACCTCCGCGAATGGCCCTCAGACTGGTGAAAGAAGCCCACCAAAGCACTTGTGGACTGCAACCACGACGCTGACCGTGGCCGGCGCCATACAGTCATTTGCCTTCGATCGGGAGGGTGGTTTGAAACCGGCCTCCCCACCATCATTGGATGTATTACGATGATGCAATGCATCTACCAACCATTGAGGGGTCACTAGACAAGCTCGCTGCATGCAGACGTCTCTGATCTTTGCTGCGCCACCATCCCAAGCCTTGAACTGCTGAACAAAATTGGGTCCGTGTTGCAAATTCTCTCCTGTCGCTCGGTACACTAGGTCCAGAGAATTCAGTATCGAGACTCCAAAGCTTGGAAAGCTGAAGCGCACATGAGGGTACTAGGTCCTCCAACCTGGACGAGCGTTTCCAAAAACGTTGCACTCATCCAATTACCATCTAGATGTAATGACCGCGTGTACCGACTCGACCTACCACTTCTTCTATAGCAGTACTGACCTATTCAAAGAACAAAGGTAGGTCGACGTTGAATCCTGACCGGCCCCTCGTACATATCGGCACATCAAAAGCTCCGACTTCGACCTCGGGGAGCCGATGGTGGGTCAAGGTCATGGATGCCGAGGTCTAAAGTCTAGTGATTGGAGCTATCTTTCGGTTTACTCGCAGGTGTCTAGGAATCATTAGGTAATTGTTGACTTTGATCCAAGGCAGCGGTCGACTCTAGCCTAGGAACAAAGCATGCGGTTCGAGCGCATCCTACGAAAGTCGATCATCACCAAGCCGTCTTCTTCCCAAAACCCAGCCTCTTTGACTGACAGGATTGGCAACTTTCTACGTTGCACGAGTAACATGTTGATCGACAACTGGAAACGAGTCCAACTACCTGCACCTGCATACTCACCGTCTCATCCAGACATCTACCGCGTTTCCAAGAAAGCTTCAAGTTGAAACGGAAGAGTGGTAACGAGTACTCCTGAGATCTGCAGCCCAGATATTGGCCAGGGAATCTTTCCAGATGCGGGTCAACGGCTGTGGCTTTTGAAGTCTCGTCCGATTCTGGTCTGCCAACATCGTCGTGTTCGAACATACACGCACTATCGCCGAAGTGTCTTCCAGCAGCCTGCAGACAGCTCGGCTCCATTGTGGTGGTGCAAATCCCGTCCACTTGGTCAGTTTCCTACGCTTCGCAAGCCTTACCAGGCGAAAGTGTCGATAGCCTCAGTAGTGGGGGTCGGGTTCCAGAGGCGTTCGCCGTGTGACGAGCAGACGAGGCCTTTGCCAGCTTGGGGCTTTGCCAATCTACCCCAATGGCTTATGAAATTCTCACTGAGTTGGACATCCACCTCAGCCCTATACCCGTGGCCGACATTATTGCCTTCTCCAGAATAGGGTAAGAAAACGGCTGACTTCCCGATGCGTGCTGCCTATAAGACATTGCCCGTTTTTAGCCTTTCAATAGAGCTATACAAGGAAGCCAAAGAGACCTATGAGAACGGCGACGAAAGGGGTTTCTTCTCAATGATATATACACACCACCAGTAGAACTCTAGTACCGCGCGCCTGGGGAGATCCAGCAGCCGAAAATATCCACATTTGCCTTACCACAGCTTTTCGTGACGCATGTCCAATCAAAGTCATGCAAGCTCGAGGTTCGGAGCCGCTAATGCACGAGGCAGATATTTTAAGGCTATCGTGCAGCCCTGTCCAACTTAACTTCAGCTCGACCCTCGCGAGAGGCGAAAATCGTCAGCGAGTATACGACGAATGCATGCTTTGGAAGGCGAAAGCGACTACAAAGGTATTGTCTCCAAAGCATGCTTTAAATAGATTGACGAAAGCGTTTCTGTTCCGAGTTCAAGGATGATTCACGTTGAATATTGTACAGGATGACTGATATGAAGGCAGAAGAATCGTAAGGCTTCTCGAAAGGCTTCTAGGCCAAGCTAGGACACATCAGAGTTCGACTTTCAAGCCTCAACGCAATGCACACGCAATTGTTCGGTAAGGCGGGACCACGTGCAGTCCTCGGGTTGTGCCGCGAGGATACTAGTGGCTGAGTTGAACAATAACTCAAATTGTCAAATCCGGGTCTGGCCTGGTATAGCCAACCTCTCAGTGTTCAAGCCAAAGTCAGTCCAAGGACGTGTAGGAGAAGAATATCACGAGTACTTATGTATTGAACATGCATGCTCAGCAATGACTTGAAGAGACCTCTCTCTTGCTGGTTCTCCCAAGGACGCACATAATCCCACCATACATTTTTCTGGTCCTTACATCGAAAGCCGTTCTAGAATATGGTTTGGAATCACTCGCTGCAAGACGAAAGTCTGGGACCGGCGTCGACAATTCGCAAATCTAGCTGCTACTGGCTACACCTCACACCGTCTTCTTACGGGCCCCAAATTAGCCTTGGTCCCACGGAACATTCTTTCGCGATGCGTGCCATCTCTTGCCTCGCAAGGCGGCGGCGTCAGCCAGATTCTAGGAGTATGCCGAGGCGAGCGAGAAGAGTCTTGGAAATCTGCTAATCAGGACGCCTATTCGTCAATCGTGACTCAAGCCTGGAATGGATGACAGGCGTATTGAGTTTTGGACCCCTGGAAGCATTGGGAAGATTTCGAACAATGCAAGATCAGATCCAGCCTCGTCGAATCAAGGCCTGCTCGAGGCGCAGGATGGAAACAACTGTTTCTCCAGACTTCTCTACATCTCCTCAATTTCATAATCAAGCAGCCGACGACAATCGCATCTGTGTCGTGTCGTCTACTTCTGTGGTAGCAGCTTCTCCACGCGGAAAGCGCACCTGAATACGAGTACGAAGCCATGACGAGGCTAGCTGTACCAACGAGCCGTGCGTCAGTGCCGATATCCTACGATCTAGGCCTTGTCACGGCCCGTATCCAGACTAAGGAAGAACATCTAGAAGGCTGACGGAGCCATTTCCAGATATCTAGTCTCCGGGTGGGGGAGAACGCTGAGTCGTAATGGGCTTAAGTAGATTCCGGGGCTGAGGATTCAAAGTAACACCCTGACGGCCGCAGGGCAAATTGTATTTCTGAGCGTGCTTGATATCATTCTTGATTTGGGGTCAACCATTCGATCTATCAGGAGTATTTTTTGAGAGGCATATTGACACCTCGCCTTGAGATACAAAACAACGGCGGCATGATGAAGCGCCTCCTTGACCAATATTTCATGTCCAATGCCTGCGTCTTCGAAGTATCTTCGGTGTATCTTTTTCGTATCCAATTTTAAAGAGCAACGTAACATGAGATGAAAAAGAAAAGAGCATTGAATCAGCAGCCTCTCCCCGGAGACGTCGGCGATATTCCATCCCATCCCATCCCATCTCACCAAGATGCGGCTGCTCGGCTGCTGCTTCCTTAGAGTTCGAAGACGTCTGATGGATCATGGAAAGACTCTTCCAACGGAGAACAAGGTTCTTTAGGAAGGCAGACGTGGTCTATAACGGTAGTTGGGGATCAGGACGGAGAATGCTCCGTATGCATGTCTCAGGGGAGGAAATCGAAGTTGATGCCTGGCTGCCAGGCCGAAATAAGCGAGCGCTAAAGGGCCGAAATTCATGTTCGTCCATGAGCTCAACCCTTGCATAGGAACAGAGCACAACTCCACCTCCAATTCACAAATCACCTTTTCATCACCTGATCATCATCATCCTCCTTACCTACCTCTACCCCTTTTGCGCCGTTGGTTAAGCGAGAGCAGTAGGATAGCGTAATACGTTGTGCGAATTCGCCACACAACGTCAAGAACGCAAGGCCAGGTAGGCAAGATATTGATACGAGGAGTCAAGCTGGATTACAGACCGCCTCCATCAGATATGGCGCTCTCGCGCGTACCTGGTGACGATAACCTCTACGTTGGAGGGTGAGTCTCTTCCTAAGCACTCCCGTTAATATCGAGTTCTTAAACACGTGATACCGGGCTATTACTTCACGCAGCTGCTTTCGTCTTCAAGTTCGCTCTTCTTTATGTCATAGACTTTAAGACTAGGCTTACTCGTGTAATCCAGCATCTTCACCCTGCGCCGAAGAGCAGCTCTAGAGAACACAGGCATCACCCATATAGTCTCCGTGCTGAAGTATGACTTCAAGGACTTCGAGGACTGGGAGAAGTATCAGCATCTGAGTATCGAGGTCGACGATGTCGAGGATGAGAATCTTTTGGGGGAGTTTGAGAGGACTGGGAAATGGATTGAGGAGGGGTTGAGGAGTGAGAAGGATGGAAAGAAGGGTGGCGTTTTGGTTCATTGGTAAGTTGAGTTTTTCTGTTGAGACTTTTGAGTGCTGGTCTTTGAGGTATGGAAATCATGGCATATCAAGCTTTCCATTGAGTATATTTTTCCATTGCAAGATCTATAAGTGTGTTATTCCGACTCCACTTGCATCTTTCACGTCTTTCCAAAGCATTATCTTTTGGACGTATTATTTTTACAGTCTCAGACCAAACTACTACATCCCCCTTATAGCAAATACACCAGCTAGATGCTGACTAATTTCTAGTGCCATGGGCAAATCACGCTCAGTAACCATCATTGTTGCTTACCTCCTTCGCCAAAATCCCCATCACACGGTTTTATCCGCTATCTCTTTGGTTCGAGAGTCTCGTCCAATGGCAGAGCCCAACGACGGTTTCATGGCTCAGCTTGAGCTGTACAAAGAAATGGGTTGTCCTCGTGACATTGATGCCCATCCTAAGTATCAGCGGTGGTTATACCAGAGAGAAGTGGACTTGGCGCTTGCTGCTGGTATGGCACCTGATCGCGTTCGGTTTGAGGATGAAGAAACGCAAGAAGAAAGACAGAGCACAGGCAGAGAGGTTGAGCTTAGATGCAGGAAATGCCGGTATGTCAAGATACTATTTTCTCTCTTATGCGAAAGCTTTCAATATCTCCCTGTCCCATTGACGGTCCCTCATTTTCCTTGGTTTTATTATCACGATATCCCAGTTCTATCTCGCGTACATGCTGACACCGCACTCAACAGACGCACATTAGCCACGACTCCCTATCTCGTAACGCATCTCCCCGCACCATCGAAGACGCAAGCCGCTCCGTTCACAGAGCCGATATCCTCACTCGCAGAATCACTACCGCCAGCACCATTGCACAGTGCATGTACACATCACTTCCTGCATCCTCTCTCGTGGATGCGCCCAACCCTTGAGCAAGGCTTGTTAGACGGCCGACTCGAGTGCCCTAATGGCAAGTGCAAGGCGCAACTAGGCCGCTACGCATGGCAAGGCATGAAGTGTAGTTGTGGCATTTGGGTTTGTCCAGCTTTCAGCCTCCAAAAAAGTCGTGTAGACGAGATTGTGAAAAGGAGAGAGGATAGACAGGGACATGGTCAGGAAGATGGGACCACAAATGATGAGGCGCGTGGCACAGGAATCAGATTACCACCAGGTATGAAGGGGAAGGAAAACCTGTAAAAGACTACAGGAACTAGAGGGGGGTCAGAAGAAAGGCGTGGTGCTAGCCTGAGGAAGCACAGAACCACATGGACTGGAATTGATGAATCGGTAAACCGAATGACAGTCCCAGACAGCTGGGGTGTTCATGCAAGTCAGGTCAGCACAATAGATCGGAACGCGCCGCTGTTATCTAGGACCTCGAGAATCATGGATGACGTGAAAGTTCTCCCCAAATCAAAACCCATCTTGAACTGTGTCTCTTACTTGCATGATAGGTGCTTCTGGCACCTGCAAGACCAACGCAGCTTTGCATGTCTCGGAATCGGAACAGTAGTAAGAACTGGTGGAGAGACGGCGCAATATCCAGATTGGATGCTGCATTCACTTCCTCGCTATAGCTTCCTCTTTCTCTCGCAGCTCTATGCGGTTGTGGAGTATTTTGACGTACAACGAGTGACGCAATGCTTAAATACCGCGCTGTCCAATGGATATGGAGTAAGATGAGCTCAAGAGTTGGCTCGGGTCAGCAAGCACCGCACGAAGACTTTCGGTTTCTTGCAATAGGAATTCTGTGGCGCTAAGAGATGAGAATGTGAGTAGATGTGATACAGATAGCCTTGGGGGTCAGGCACGCACTTATGGCCATCGCATTTGGTTAACCAATACAAACAGCTTCACTTCTGCTATACCTGGAATAACCACACTCTGCTGCGAAACGAGGCTGGCATTCGTCTCTAGCTTGGAATTCCCGCTAATCTGCCACATACTTAGGATTATGTCCCAGTCCCTTAGACTCTGTAACTCTCGTTTCTGGGTTGGAGCAGGGTATTGAGCCCGAAGAACGAAACTACTTCTCCACATCATGAATTGAGACGGTTGCAGCGCACTATCGCAGCCGGGAATGTTAAGCGAGTGTTTGCTGACAGGCAGACACCTCTGGCCGCGGCGAGAGGGGTTATGAACGAAATACTGAGTCAAAAGAGAAGTGGCTGATGTCAAGAATTGTTCGGGGTGGAGAGTAAGCACTAGTGTACCGTGTCGAAGCGAAAATTCAAAAAGCACACCACTCCTACAAGGCTGGATTGAGCAGGTCAGTCGAACTTCCACTTGGTTATCGAGGTACATTTCGTTGAATATAATGGGAGATGGTAGAAATTGAGAGCTTTGCTCCAAAGTTTGCCTTATCTGATCAATATCCTAGATAACTTGGTCGAATAGGGCAGCAGGTTGGTACAATACCGGGTAGTGCATGATTGAGGGCCGCTTTAGCCTGAGGACTGCCGTGTGGATTGATCTGTGACCATGATTTGAAGAAACCAGGATACATGAAGTGTAATCGATCAACACCTGGCAAACACCAATACATCCATGTCGGAATCAAGACACATGGGAATCGGCTGACTTGACGGGTCGATCGTCAAGGGTCGGATCATCAGAGCCATGCAGTCAGCCCCGAGGCCCCGTGAACACACACGGTCTTCAGCAAGAGTGACGTGTCTGACAGCTCAATTTATGGCGGGGCTCAAGACCTAAAAGGTATCTCGGCCGTCACACAATCGGCCCATGAGCCAGTCCCGTAGCAAATCGCGGCTGACTGTGTCTGACAAGGGATAGCTTGACGAGCCTTGGTTTTGAGGACACTCGCGAGACTCGGTGTGACCGAGAAACCGGGGAAAATTCTTGTAATCTGATACAAGTTGGTGAGACTCGCCTTCCGGGAGGTAGTAGTTCAGGGGGCGCTATATCACGTGAGGAGTAGCTGTTCAAATTACCTGGGCAGGAGTGATATTGCTGGTTTGTCGAAAGGAGGCTAAGGCAGGCCTTTAGGAACCTGTGGAAAGAGGTTTGGGTTTTGTAGTCGTTCTCTGTTCCGCTTTGCAGCTTCCGCGCTCCTCTTCTTATCAATCCGCAGTTGATAGAACGCCTTCTGCAAACTAAAGACTCTAGGTTCTTCTTCTAATGCAGGGCTCGTAGGACCATCGGGCTTCTTGAAGGAGTCAGTCGAAGATCAAAGTTGGGTTCAGGGAACTGCATGCCTTCTCCTCAGTCTTCTTCTCAACTTTCTTTCCATCTTCTCCATCCTTTTCCTTCTCTGACTTCTCCTTTTCCTCTTTCTCCTTTTCCTTGTCCTTCTTCTTTTTTCGCTTCTCCTCAAACTCTTGCTTTACCCGCTGGACTTCCGCCTCCATCTCCCGCTTTTTCTTGGCCGCTATAGCAGCTTCGTCAACAATGGGGCTACAGAAGCCCTTGTCTTTCAGATGGGAAGGACAGACATAGAAAAAGTCCTGTCTCATTGTAAGTCTCGATACCTTCAGGGGGAGTAACCCACCAACCTTGTTCTCAGGGGTCACCATGACACTGGTGCTGGGTTTGTAGCATATCTCGCAAGCCTTGGAGGCGCTATCGGCAACCTTTCGATGGGTGTACACGTTGGGGAAGGACGCCATGAGTGTGGTTAATGACAACTGTGTTCTCTGCTTGATACTGTTATGGCAAGCTCGTTGCTACATACAGGAGATGTGATATTCAGTGTCGTTGGAGAGGATCGCACCCTTGTGATGCGATGACACGTGCGAGATCCATAAGGCTGCCCACTAAACTTCAAGAGGTTACGCCTCCCGATGATCCCTGACCGCGAATTTTCCCCTCAGCTGCACGGGTGAATTTTGTTTTTATCGGCTTATCAAGGGTTCTCTCTCAAAACATCAAATCAACAACGTATTTGTCTGCAAGCAAAACAACAATTTTATCTGTGTCTCGCCCACCCAAATACTATCAATTGGCATTAGATCATGGCGGCAGAGCAATTGAGAGCACCAGGCAGCAAGCCCGGAGAAAACATGCTCTGGGGAGGACGCTTCACAGGTCCGAGTCAACTTCCAAGCTAGAGCTTCACGCATGGTGCTAACCAATTGGCAGGCGGACTTGACCCTCTCATGGTCTCCTACAATGAATCCATTTACTTCGATCGAGCCTTCCACACGCAAGACATTTTGGGGAGCATTGCCTGGGCTCGTGCAAACCATAAGGCTGGAATTCTTACTGCTGCCGAGTTCTCTTCCATTGAGTCAGGGCTAAAGAAGGTTGAGGATGAATGGGTCGCAGGTACTTTCAAGATTATTCCCGGAGTAGACGAAGACATTCACACCGCAAATGAGAGGAGGCTGGGTGAAATCGTTGGCAAAGATATTGGCGGAAAGCTGCACACCGGCCGGAGCAGGAATGAGCAAGTTGCGACAGATATGAGATTATGGCTCAGAGATGAGCTGAGGAAGATTGAGACTTATCTTGTTGATTTCTTGAAGGTTATAGCGGCGCGGGCCGAGCAAGAGATTGATATCTTAGTCCCGTAAGGATCCTTCTTCTTCTTCTTGGTTTTGGGAATCATTGTCGCGCACTTGGTCAATTGCGGCCCAAGGTTGCTGATGGGACTAGTCCAATTCAATGTGGTCGAATTTTAGCTAACATACCTGATTTGTTAGTGGTTATACACATCTTCAACGAGCTCAACCTGTGAGATGGAGTCACTGGATGTTGTCATATGGAATGGCTTTTGCACAAGATCTAGACAGATTACGAGAAGTCATTGTCCGAGTAAATCAAAGTATGGCATTCGAATCTGGGTCGTTTTCGATGTCAACCTGAATATTGGTACTGACTCTTTTGTTGTCAGGTCCCTTGGGCGCTGGAGCACTGGCCGGAAACTGCTTTGGTGTAGACCGCGATGCTATGGCTAAGGAGCTTGGATTTGACGGTCTGGTAAGACTATTTCCTTCTTGAAGTATGCTCTAGTAATACTGACTTTTATGCTAGTTATGGAATTCAATGGCTGCCGTCTCATCTCGTGATTTTGTGGTTGAGGCCATGCAATGGGGCAGTATGCTAATGACCCATGTCAGCAGGTCAGTTCATGTATTCTCCTTATGTCGTTTGAGTACTGATATAGTGTAGATGGGCCGAAGATCTCATCATTTACTCCACCGGCGAGTTCGCCTTTGTACGATTAGCAGATGCGTATTCCACAGGAAGCTCCTTAATGCCACAGAAGAAGAATCCAGACAGCTTGGAGCTGCTCAGGGGCAAAAGTGGTCGTGCCTTCGGTCAGATGGCCGGCCTTATGATGTCCGTCAAGGGCATCCCAAGCACATATAACAAGGATGTCAGTATTGCCCTCCACCTCTCATGCACACAGTGCGCAGAGAAATGTCCTCAGAGTAACTAACGAGTTCGAATTCAGCTACAAGAGAGCGTAGAGCCAATGTTGGATCACGTAAAGACTGTATCAGACAGCATACAAATTGCCACCGGCGTTCTGTCTACAATGAATGTTAACTCTCAGAAGATGCTGGCTTCCTTGGACCCATTTATGCTGGTATGTGGATTGTGTGTGTATTCCCTGGATATTGACTGACAGAACATAGGCCACTGATCTTGCAGACTATCGTGAGTTTTGATTGTGCCCCTGAGTTGATCTGACATTGATATTACCCTTGATACACACCATTGATATATTGAGCTGAAAGCTGATACTTTGATTCAACAGTGGTACGAAAAGGTGTTCCATTCCGCGAGACCCATCACATATCTGGCCAATGCGTGGCTCACTCAGAAAGAACCGGTGTCAGCATGGATCAAATGAGCTACACCGACTTCCAGAAGATTGATTCCCGCTTCGAGAAAGACATTCTAGAATGCTTCAACTACGAGCACAGCGTTGAGCAACACTCAGCTATCGGTGGCACTTCCAAAGCTCGTGTCTTAGAACAAGTTGAGATCTTGAAGAAGATGTTGAAGTGATATTGGCTGCTGGCTTGTATTGGAATAATGACTTCTTACTGGATGTTTAGATGGCGTACAAAAGCTTTTGCATCCTGGCTATACCCTAGAATCAATAGAATCATGATATCTTCCAATCCATCTAGTACGGCTTCTTTCTATGGAATGACCGTATTGCGAAGGTATATATGACTGATACTAGAGAGTTCCATAGTTTGTCAATTTAAGTCCCAGCCTCCCGGGATCTTTTCGAGCTGTGCGAAGGCTAGTCGCCGGAATTCTTTCAAGATCTCGGTGTTCACCTGACATCGACACCTCCTATATTCTTTGCGTTATGGTGCTGTGGCGTTCCTTCCCCTCTCTACCGCGCTGGCCATTTGACTTGCGTTTATGTCTTCCTCGCCTCATGTTTCTCCTTGTATCTTCAGGTTCGCCCTCAGACTCATGGTCTTAAGACTTCAATCAGACTTCTGGTCGGTAAACTCTCGGAGCAAGGTGCCTAGCATTCCCCTGTGATGGCCTCAAAACCATTTAGCTGCTGTAGACTCATGGTCTTTAAACTTCACCCTAGTGGCTTGCGGTTATGGGGGATGTTTGGTCGCCAAACATGTACAGAGGCTCTAACTTGGCGCAGAATTCATCAACCTCAAACTCAGATATCTTGCGTCGACTGCTCACGGTGGCTAGTCATCTTCGCTACTAAGGACTCTGAACGAGATGGCGCTTTCATATTTACATTTGACACCAACTCTGAGGGAATCAATTAAGCGCTCTTGGAATATTGTCATACGGTTGGTCCTCTTACATTATCACACAAAAGTTTCCCCAGGCGCAACGACAGGAGAAAGTTTGTCATTCAGAAACCACTCGAGCTGGTAACATCCGCCCACAGAAGCGTGCTACCTTATACTGACTATATCACTGACAGGCTCATACAAGACGCCGAAGCTGTGCATGAGCTCGAGAAAGTCTCCGACGTCGATACAAGAACAGCTGACCGGTATCATCCATGGCTTGGAAAATGTATAACTCAACACAGTCGATTATGATGCGCTTGAGGTCATGTACTTGTCCCGAATTGGCGAGCTGTTGACGAGAGTGCCGAGAAGATGGTTGCTAGAGAGACAAGTGGCAGAGTCATTTACGGATGGGATGGAGTAGCAGTGTTCGAGCTGTAGCGAAGGCAAGATGGGCAACCAATGAAACATTACTTCTTGGACAGCAGAACTGATCACCATAGACATTTTACGAGAAGCTATGAATCACACCAGGTAAAGCCTGGCAAGGTTAGGAAATTAGTAAGATTACGAAAAGGTTCCGAGGACGTACGAGAAGTTTGGAGTTGGCAGTGAAGGACGTCGAGCCCGACAACGAACGCAAAGCTTGCAGATGCCTGAAAAAGAACGAGCATGCTGATGGCACTTTGGAAATATTGCTCTGGACAGAAGAGGACTGCGCCCAGTACTCAAAAGTTGACTCTGAAAAGACTGAAGTTGGAAATCTCGAGTCGTGAATCTCGAGAAGGAAGATACGGATCTGCAGAAGTCAAGCTGAGCGGTGAATTCGAAGAGGCAGGAGCTGGAACAGTTGAAAGTTGTCAGGCTCTAATTAAGTTATACATATAAGATTAAAGAGGGAAAATGTACATAACTAGATGCTTGGAATTGGTCATACTCTTCAAAACGAAAACAGACTGAAATTGCTGTGAATGCTGCCATAATCATGGCTTCCTCTCTTAGAAGGGGCTGTTTCTAGGTATGAGTGCGCAGGTTTTAGAGCATTTTTGGAAATGACAAGAAGTAACCCGATTTATCTTTAGATGATGAAGACATTCGAGTGACTGTTGCAACTCTCCGGGATTGAGTGAACTTGAATTTATTCCAGAGGTATTGATGTCTGAATAGAGACGGGTAATCGAACTCTCATAGACACAAGGATATCATATCTATGAACAACTAAGCAAGTATCGAGACATCTCATCTCTACTTCTTCAAAGGCTCGCCTGATTCCGCGATTAGCGACTCTTCTGTCTTGATAGGCCCTTCTCCCACAGAAGTCAAAATGACCCTGCTTACACCCTCCTTTAGCACACTTATGGCTCTTGAATCCACCACTTCGGCATTCTGCACCTTAATCTCTCGCCCCTGCCACCCATCCAGACTTCCCAGAACACTCTTCAATACACCAGCAACAGCATCAGTATGCTCCTCTTCAAAGTAGATGACAGCATTTGGTCCAGCATCAAACGTATAAGCCGCGATGGTTTTTCCAGCCTTCGTATTGATATCCTCCACAGCACGAATGGCTGCTCGACTCACATCATTCAAATAGAAAATTGGAGGGAAGGTATCCAAGCAGGTAGCGTGGAAGCTGTTACTCTCCATCATTGTTACCTTTGCAAATGTCTCAAAATCTTTCTCCTTGATAGCCTTCTCCATCAACTCCATATGTTTGGGTACCACGACCTCTGCTCTGCGCTGGAATAGCTCGGATGTTGCAACGGTGATTTGCATGCCAGATGTACTGCTTACACCTTTCTTCTCTGCAGATACAACTAGTATGAGAGCTCTCATAGTGGGCCAGTGAGAGGCTGGAGCAACTTCAACAGCTACGCTGTCTGAGCCATCCGCTTTGCTGCCCATTTGCCATGCCACATAACCACCAAATAATGACCGACAAGCACTCCCACTTCCTTGTCTAGCAATTCTTGACAGATCCGTAGGCGAAGCTGGCAATTCGTAAAGATTTGCAATGGCTCGGACCAAAGCTGCAAAGCCAGCGGCAGAGGATGCAAGACCAGCAGCTGTAGGGAAGTTGTTCTCAGAGACAATCCGCAGAGGTAGCGTAGAGAGCTTGGGTAGAGACGAGTCTGCAGCCTCGAGAGAGCATCGGAGAGCTCGTAGTTCGCGGAAACATGCTTGTGTTCGTGCGCCGGAGACGTCCTGCGGAGAGGAGTTCAGAAGGAGGGTGTCTTCAGTACCAAAGGAGGAGGAGCATGCTGCCGTCGTGTGCGTGCGGAGATCGGCTTGGGATAGAGTGACAGAAACGGAGGAATTCGTAGGGAGGTTGAGCTTCGGGTCTCGTTTTCCCCAGTACCTGGACTTGTCAGGAGGAAGACTGAGTGCGGGGGAGGGGTGCTGACTTGACAACTGCGATGTTGACTGGAGCAGTTGTGCTTGCTTGGTAGACTTTGTCTGCCATTGTGTAGTCTGCTGTTGCCGCCGATGGCAAAACTCCTTATGACGGGAATTGAAGCTCAAGAAATAAAATATTAGCTGTGTTTACTTGGTCTCGAACAATAAAATTGGCGGTCTGCACTTGAGTATGGGGCGGGGTGACTGACATTCATCTCATCCAATCAGAGAACGGACATTTTCAGGGACCAAACAAAATATTTATGCAAGGATCATCTCAAGACCGTCATTGAAGCAAAAGGTCCCAGGTCGAACTCATACCCACCTACATCTCAAAATTCCCGCGACTCCAATGGCAAAAGACACTGAAACTCCACCAGAAGTATGTCCAGTCGACCCTGCCACGCGAGCAGCATGGCTCAAGAACAACGGCTCCAAACCCGCCGTCTTCCCCGGCGCAACCAAAGAAGCCGCCCAAGCAAGTCAAGGAAATAGCTGCGATTCCAACACAATAGACCAAACGCCTCCTCCGTCCAAAGGCTTCTTCTCCCGCTTCACATCTCCAGCCCCTCCCACCGATACTCCCAAGATATTAGGTCTCGATCGAGAGATATCCACGATTCCAAGGGCGTCGCCTGTGAACAACGATGAAGCGGCGAAACCAGCGAACAGTGAGAAGGAAAGCGGTGTTAGTGAGAGTGGGAATTGGATATATCCGTCTGAGAAGATGTTCTTTGAGGCGATGAAGAGGAAGGGATATAGTAGTGATGCGAAGGATATGAAGACTATTGTGCCGATTCATAATGCTGTCAACGAGAGGGCGTGGAAGGAGATTAAGGAGTGGGAACGGCCTTGGGGGAGTGAGGAGAAGTATGTTCAACCCAAGTGGCATGCAAAGAATGAGAAGCTAATGTGAGTTGCAGATGTGGTGGTCCACGATTACATTCTTTCCTCGGTCTCTCGACGACACTTAGTCCCAAAGCTAGGTTCAATTCATTGCTGGGATATACAGCCCCGTTCGATAGACATGATTGGGTTGTGGATAGATGTGGGACAAGAGTGGACTATGTGATTGACTTCTATGCTGGGAAAGATGAAGGCAAGGGAAATGGCAAGCTCAATTTCTTCCTGGATGTGAGACCGAAGTTGAATACTTTGGAAGGATGGAAGATGAGAGGGGCAAAATTCATTGGTCTGGTATGACTGTATTATGACTGGCATATGGTATACGGGGAGTTATGGTATTAGGGAATTCGCCGCTTCGATGCGTTGCATGTATAGCGACTGGACTGTATGATTGTATTGTATGTGTTACTATATGTATCAATGTATCTAGAAACTAGAGGATCATCAATTTATGCCCTGCAGGTCAAAAGAAACATGGCAGTGTGGTCACAGGAGAGATGTTTGTTTCGGTCTATTGGACTTTGGGACAGTCTCAGAAAACCACAAAAGCCAATTTTGGTACCGTCCTTAAGGTAAGCACTTCGCTCTCAACTATCTATTGAGCGAATAGCCCTTCTTATCCTTCTGCCTGAAGACGTCTCCAAGGCAGCCACGTTCAGATCCCAACCCAGGCGCTCCAAATGATCCAAGATATCGTCCGCAATCACGTTGACATCATTGTGAGTTCGTTCCAACCAGTCTAAAACCGTCTCACTGCTTTTACTGCGGTGCTTGGCAAGATACAAACTACATAGCCCTATTGAGTATAAAGTATGAGCATTTATTTGCCATATGTTTCTGTATAAAAGAAAAACTTTGTGTGTTGAACTTACAAGCATGTAACTCATCTTTGGATTCGACGCCCTCCTCTAACACGATCAAGAACGTCTTCCCAGGCTCATCGTACCAAATGATGTATGGTTTCGAATCAAAGATCTTAAGCAGTCGTTCAAACTCCTGCGTCTCTCCAAAACTACCCGTGACTGCATTCCGTTTTCCGAAGCTTTGCAGCAGAGTGTGGAGACTCACTCCGATTTTACAATATCCAACAACCTCACCTTTCCATCTTAAGACGCCATCCCGCTCAAATATCCTCTCTTGCCGACGCACGTTATCTGGAGTTGGATATGCTAAGTTACCCAAATCAGACGTGCCACTCTGCTGTTCGACATGATCAAGAACAGTTGAAAATGCCAGGTTGGCACGTTGCCTATTGAGGGTTCGCATGCAGACAGCTCGAACCGCAAGGTAATTTGTCCCAAGATGTATAGCAAGCAGGAAAATCATAGCTGTCCATGTAGCCCATTTGGAGGAGATATGTGAAACGACCAGACTCCCAGCTAGCATGCCCAGTAACGAGATAACAGTCTCTTGACTTGAATCTTTCTGTCTCACATCATTAACACAATTTCGACAACACTAGTCGAAAGGTACCGCTTACAGCATTCAACTCTCCCAGGTTTCCTTGAGTAGCAAAGTGCGCACTCAAACTCGCCTTTGAACTTCCAGCTGCCACACCGCACAAACTCCTCAACACACTGCTCAGACTCAGTAATCCCACTCTTGACACCTTTGGTAGAGCAGGAGAGAGACAGTCGAGCAACATGGCTGCATCATTGAAGATGTCTGCTGCTAGGCGGTACATCTTGCATTCGGGCTCGAGGGAGGTACCGAGTCTGTGGGCAAAGAGGATTGTGGCTATTCTTCCCATGGATTCTCTAATGATACATTAGCATGGGTTTCTACACATAATGTGGAAGTCTAGCAGCTGTAGAGCTAAATACACTCCCCAGTAAACTCAGGAAGAGCTCGACTCCTATATTTCCATGAACTATAGAGCTAGATATGACTTACTGGAGAACGGACAATAACAGCGCAGCTGTGGGAGAGGCGTGTGAGTCTCCTACACCAATGCCTACAACTTCTGAGTACCAGGCAGCAAAGCGGCGGAGTCTCAAACCTACCTTCGAGAACCGCTCTTGATGACAGCATGCCAGCGATCGAGCTGGAGAAAGCTTGCAATGAATCCTTGTAGACTTCAGCTCAAGACCGGGGCTTCTGTTACAAGCAAACTTACATAAATTTGGTATCTGAGAGAATGTCAATTCGCTATTGTCATGCCAGGCCACAATGACTTACTCCAAATAATCACTGGTGACGCTGTGCGGATATCCTGGCGGTCAAGATCTTGGATTCAGTATACATCTTTAAAGAGCTTCATGAGTCGAAGAGCATGTCTGAGAAGCGCATCACTTGAAAACAGATGTACTCTAGAGTCAGTATGAAAGAGTATCTTACCCGCTGGCAAGAAGGCGTTTAAAACACTCCTGGCATAGCTAACGGAATGTTTTGGGATCTTCATACTATCAGTCTTAATCCAATTGAGTACATTTACTCCGAGTACTTACAACAACATCAATCCTGCTACCATTTTCCTTGGGGGAACTTGTGATATACGTTGCTACAAGGTTGCTTGCCTGGTCTGTTTCTACTATGATGGCAGTGCTGCTGTCTGTGAGGGGTTTCTGCGCCATGATGAAAGAATGTCGTGTAGGACTTTACATCTTCTCAAGTATTGAAGTGAGATAGATGTCTGTAAAGGATTTCTAAATACTGTGAAGGAAATGTTGTGAGAGGAGAGGCTACGTTTCGAAGCGAATTGGTAGTCTCATTTTGAGGCTCTGCTATCTATCGTACCTCGCGCTATCCTTGCACAAATGATTGCAACAATTGCGAATAATCTCGGATATTTTTCTCTTCCCTTGCAAAGGAATATATCGATATAAGTTGGTTGAGCCATCGCATCACGTGTTATTCACATAGCAGATACGAGGAGAGGCGTTGTTTGTTCAGCGGAGCTTGAATTTGATACTTTTCAGATTCCTGAGAGGTTCGCCATATGTAAAAGACAACCCATGTACAGCCCGTCATCTCATGATCCCTAGAAAGTATATCCGGCCCTTTTCTTCCTCCACACTCAGTCTTGGATGTTGTACCTCTCGTGAAAGCAATTGACCTCCCAACCCGCCCGTAATCACTCGTCTCATCCACGCATATCTCATCCTAGTATGCCATTGCCCGACCACTCGCTTACGCTAAGCAGTTCTCGTTCTCGTAGGGTATCGTTGCTTCTCGTTTTCTATCTCACGTCCATAATCCTTCACCAAGCTCTTCTCAGCACTCAGCATACCAAGGTAGCGCCTCCAGTCTCGATTGCATCGATTTCAGAGAGGTCAATGGCTTGCCGTCTAAATCTAGCCGGGAGTTCACTGCGGTCGAAATATTCCCCTTTGGCAGGAGCCACGGAACCCAAAGAATGACCCGAAGCAGATCCTACGCTTCCGTCTGGGCTCGCCTTTGCACGCCCTAGAGGACCATGCTGTTGTGCTTGCTGTCGGTAGGAGGAGAAGGAGGGGGAGGATTTTTGGGTGAAATCTGCTGGGAGTTCGTGTGTGGGAGACGCTGGGTGTGCCTGCGGAGTGTGGTCTACAGAAGCTGAGGCTATGTTAGCTTGAGTGTTTGAGTGCTTGATGTATGAACCTCAGAATTTGGAGTCGTACCAGGAAGAGACCGTTTACCCAAAAACTTAATCATCGGAACCCGCTCTGCATGAGCTGCCGCGGCGTACCTCAAGCACTTCGTCGCGAACATGTTGAGTATGAGGTCTTGGAGATCGTGAACAACGATGAAGCTGGAGATGATGATCGATTGGGCAGGCAGGCAATAGGATTTCAAAAGGTCTTTGTGATTGCGCAATGAGACCAAGTCGAGAGACCGGGACTGATCTCTCAAATATGTTGCACTAGCGTCGTTGATGATGGGGGTACAACTCCAGATCCACAACGCCGAACCGGCCGAAAGCACGAGCACAACCAACCTTAGAAGCTCAAAAGATGAGCTGGCGCTGCGATAATCGGACGATGCTGCAAAATATCCCTTTGAGGATGTTGCTTCCTGGAAGACCCATACCATATATGATAGGGCACGCTACAATATTCTGGAGCTGCAATTTTTCTTTCACATGCAGGCGCTCTCGGTGCATCCCGACAGGTGCGGAGACGTGGGAGTCCAGTCTCGCAGGAAGGGAATCTCGCGTGGGAGCATGCGTTTTCCACTCACACCACTTTGGCTTTTATTGGCTTGGAGAAGTTGTCCACCCCGTCGTTCATGCAGGACAGCACGGAATTATTCCCTCGAATTCGCAAAATAGACTTCCCTTATCGCTGGACCTGCCTAGGCTCCCGCACTTCCCCACTGGCTGTTATCCCTTCATGCGTCGCCGTGCAGCGCGATTAGTTGATAATGCTTTTATTCAACAACAAGTTTTGGAAACACTCCACATGGGAAAGGGCTCATCATCTTAGATCTTTTGGCTGGGTTGCAAGGTAATCTGGTGTTTGCTGACGCACGAAAGGTACTGTCCTCGAGATGCAAATGTGCCACATGTAGAGGCAGGGAGGGTAAGTTGGTCGTGTTCTCGAAAACCCCCACAATGTCCGAGGCATTTTCTCCTTCGGTATTGTTCGGAGACGCATTCGGGAGACTGAGTGATTATACTTTCGGAGAAGGAAGTTTCATGAAATCTTCAACAATTCGATAATGGTACTATTCTGGGCTGGAGCATGCATTTTGAAGCGTTATAATCCATGTTAAAGTAGTTGCACACAACTACTCTCGAAACTTGTCACAAAGTTGTTCATACTCGGAGTAGGAAATTAGCACGTATCTGGCATAGGACGGTTGTTAAGATGTCTCTTCACCTGCCTGCCACAGCTTATAAAGGAGATGGGAGAAGACGCCAGAGCATTAGTATAGACTTCAACCAGATCGATAACCAGGATCTATTTTTCTGCTTCAGACTCAGTGCTTGGTAGGAATTGAAGGCTTGGAAGTTGACAAACCCTGCACATTGTTTCTTGTTCTCTAAAGTAAGACCTTCTGCCTTCATATGTCAATTTCGGCAGTCTAGGTCACCTTCTTTCACATTTAGAGAACAAGTCATGTTGGGAAAGCTTAATTCATACTCTGAGTACAGGGTGAGAGGGACATCTTTGACGTCCAAAGTGCGATGTTAGAAATTGCAGAACCCTTTATAGCAAAAGTCCCCTGATGTTCAACCCCACCACCTGGAGGACCTGTGTCCAGACAACATACCCCAGACCAAATAACACTAACACAGCTGCACCACCTAATTGGCAAAGGCAGCAATAGCTTTGTCAAAGTCGGCATCAATTGTGGCCTTCTGTGATTTCGCCTGATCCTTGGTATCCGCAGATGCAATGGCGATCAGGGCATCCGCAAAATCATCAGTGTCAGACTTGAGCTTCGCAAGATCCCCCTGAACAATCGATGTAAGCTTGTCAGCCGCAAATTTGTCCTTCTTATTCTCGACGGCGGTCAGGGAAGCTTCGATGTCGGGGATGAGCTTCTGGATAGCTGCAATGACGGTCTTGGAGTCGGCGGAGGAGACTTGTGAGGTTGCCTGAGCATCGCTGGTGCCTTGTTCGATCGCTTTCTCGAGTTTCGACTCGGCGGAAGTGATGGGGATGGCAGCGAGGACACCACCGTTGTAGTTGTTGGCAGCATTGGTGAGTGCTTTTACATCGTTGTCGATGGTGCTGATGTCGCTCAGGATCGTGCTCGTGTCTCGCTTGCCAATGACAAGAGATGTAGCGGCCGTGGCGAAGAAAAGGATGTTCTTGATGGCAACCATTTTGAAAGTCTTGAGGAGTATGAGAGTCTGTGAAAAGACCAGAGTGCGAGTGGAGCTTGATGATAGCTAGAGAGGCTGCGGAGAAGATGATGTTCGAGCTATTGGAGGTCTTTCAAGGAACCTGGAGGCTGTATATATACTTCCTGAAACTGTTCATAGACGCAACTTGAGCTGGACGGAAGAAATACTAGTAGACATGCTGAGGTTTGTGCCGCGGCATCCACCTTCAACCCCCATCGTGATCAGATCTCCGGACAACGATGGAAGGAGGACTACCCTCATCCAGGAAAGCCAAGAGAAGCCAGTACTCAGCAAGTGAAGCTCAAGAAGCCAAAACAATGCCATCTCGGTATTTCTTGAAGCACAGTCTTCGACATGATACACTAACTACTTCTCACCCCGCGTTGATCGTCAACGCCTTGGTTTATCGAGTGATCAGACCGGCAGATTATTGGTACTAATGTGTAGATCTGTTGGATAGGTACAATCCAATAATGGCGGCTCATTCGGCAAAGGTAGTACCAGGCGACTTAGAGCTTCCTAGTTTCCTTAGACTGTGTAAGTACCGGAAGCCCTCTTTAATTCAGGGGATTTGGTATGTGGGGTAAAGCTCAGCACATGAGCTAACAAGTCCCATACTGCGTGCCTCGGACTCTTCCCCGAATTCGAGGAGTTCGACTTCCTCTCGTAGCCATAAATCAAACGCAAGGTGAATTTGCTGCTGTGGACTTCCGAGCTCAGTATCAGAAATACCCGACGGCTGACTTGGAACGGCTCATAGAGACAATGAATAAGACTAAAGACAACAAATACAAGTTTCGAACTCTGCGTGCGGTAAGATGGTGCTAGAAGCACACATGCCGAGGTTTGAGATGCCGATGAATCAAAATGCCGCTCAGAAGAACCAACCGACTCATGTACAGAATGAATGGACTTACATAAGACCAGTACTATTTCAAGCCAAGAAACATGTAACACTAGATACTTTCTGAGATAGTGCTGTTGCGCAAGTAGCTATACGCACGAAAACGACACACCGAAGTCTTGAATAGCGAGGTGCATTGACGCACAAACAGTTCGATTTACCTTCAGACTTGAGATATTGTGTATATTTCAAGTTTTGAGAATTCTCGAGACTTCCTGAAAGACCACAATCCCAAAGCCTAGTTTCTCCCTGCAGTGTCTCGGTGTATCCCAACAGTTGATGTAGTGCAGGTGTTGCAAGGGACTGATTCCGAAATTCTTTGTTCTGCGTAGTTTCCTCGTAGATGGACATGGCATGTGTTTTGATCGCCGTACGTGCTCGCAAAGATGTTGATATAATGTATTGGTGACTTCTGTGTGAGCTTGAAGTCATATTGCCAGTGATCTAGGTTCAGAGTTTGGGTGAGTGGGTCTCACAAGTTCGGCACGTCATTTCATTGGCTAATTGATATCGTCTATCCAGATGTTGAGCTCAAGCTCAGGCAAATGATAGTGTATTGCTATGACCAGCATGAGTAGGAGGTGAATATTTGATTCGGGTTGATGCCTGGAAGAATAGAGTCTTTGCCAATTGTTTGGACTCGTGTTCCTTTCGTTGACAATATCTTGGAGCTTTTGGTATCGTTACGAAAACTCCCTCCTGCGCAACCCTCATTCTGGTGAAGCTCTCTGGAAGCTTCTTCCATTCCAAGTAACTTAATCAAATCGTGATCTCTCCGGACACTTGGTATGGCTCCTGCTTCATTGTCATTATTGTTCTGTGCAACAGCTGACAAGTGTAGCTCAGCGGAAAGCAAAATGCACGAGCTATTTCTCACCACACAAGTGAGCAACGATGATCTCCCAAGAGCTCTTCGAATTCTTCAAGGATACTGTGCCATGAGTCCGATCAACATTCTTCGTCGTCGCTTGACTTTTGAGGGTCCCCGCACCAGAACCCCTAAAGGAATTGATCCTGCCTTCATTGCCAAGCAGCAGCAGCAGAAGACGCCACTGTGGAGAGCGCTGTCAGACCAATTAGCGCGGCAATCATATTTCCTCCTTGTGGTTTATGATGTTGAGCGGAGTCAGTTTGGGCAAGCTTCATCTCAGTCAGAGAGTGTAGATGGCGCGAGCAAGTAAGTGTCTGCCTTTCACAACTCTGCGTTCATACCGTTTCTGGATTTCCAATGCAAGAAACTGCCCAAGATTTTACATTACCACATCTATTGAGCAATGGGTGCTAGTCGCAATACCTTTTCGTTCATATTTATCTATTATGCGGAGTTGGTTTTGGGAGACTACAACATCACGGGCTTCCTAGAGGGGCATTTTCTGACATCCTGCGGTCGATTTCCCCAGTATAATTCCCGCTAACATTTAACCCAGAACCCACGAACTTGACCAAGAGTTTGGTGTTTTGCGATGGACCGACCTACCTGACCCGGGGGCTCGTGCCGTTAATAGTCGATTGATGGTTAGCATTGAGGGTGAAAAGGGTCTCTGCACAATATTGAACTCCATGCATCATAGGTGAGTCAATGCTTCTAGAATTGTCGGGTTTGGCGTAGCGCCAAAGTCGCATTGTTGAGTGACACTGCGGAGGCGAGTCTATTGTCGAACAATTTCCTGACTAGAGCAGATTTGCCAAAGAGACCATACAAGAGTGCAACAGATTTGTGCACGGTAATGTCCTTTTCGAACTGAACCGCTATCTACAGCTGCCAGTAACAGACAATGCCACTTCGAATCTGCGAAACGATTTACCACCCCTGGAATCACTAATTCCTTTTGATGGCGACAATAAGTGGATCTTGACAGCAAGTGTGTTAGTACTGGATGGAACCAATCCTGAGCAAATGCAGAAAGGCGTTGATGAGCTGGTGGCAGTAAAGACGGACTTTGAAGGCTGCTTCGATTTTCAGGTCCTTGATAGGCACATTTTCGATACCAGAGTCAAATTCTGAGAGATGAGCTATCTTGCTTGCGGGAAGGGCAAGGGAAGTTGCATGAAACATTAGCCTATATCATGGAACTTAAAACATTTGATTCGCCATCCTGTTTTAGGATGATAGTACAGCCATACCTGGTGGCATTTTATGCCAAAGAACATGACTCCAGTTCGCCTCCCATTGGTACTTCGTTGCTCAATATGCTGTGAGACTTCTCGCAGACAGCCATAAATGTCAACGAAACTTGGAGTACTGTGTACACAGTCATGGGGGACGTCTAGTTTGAGCCAACTCGTAGATCACGATAGTCAAAAGGGTCGATTGCGGAATATCATAGATTCCTGATTCTATCCCACTGTACAGCTGCCACTTCTATGACCCCACGCCTCACGCTTCCCCAATCATTGCCTCCTCTATTGGTTTTTGTATGTCTGCCAAACCGCAACGCCGAAAGGTGCACCTGCCATATATAAGTCATTGCCATCAAATGGTGTGTTTTGGGACCCACCAAATCCAACAGCCATGAAACCCCAGTATCTTAAGGCAAACCACTTCGTCAATGGGTTGAAAGGGATGTTGCTGCGTGGTCCTTCTGGGTAATGGTAAGGAGAACTGAGTTGCGCTCGGGTTGAGTGGAAGCCTCGACGGGCGACCATTGAGGTCGTGGAGGAAGCACGGACTGCTGCTCTGGATAGCATCTACCCAAAGTTAGCTCTGGAGGGCGAATTAAGGTATGTTTATGGTATAAGAAGTATACCTTGAAGAATTGATGGTTGGAAGGGTTCAATTCGTGTGGGATCTTAGATTTGAGGAGTGGTTCGATGTTGTCGAGAAGCTCCTCGGGGGAAGATCTTTAGCGCGTTCGGAGCTGCAGGGATGCTAAAAGGTTTCTCCGACCCGGCCCAAAAATTCATTGAAAACAAAGCCCTTCCGTCCATTTGACTTGACAATACATGATGATCTGATATTGCCGCACACAATGGACGACGACCTATTTGGAGTGTTCGATGAAACCGCCACAGGCGCAAATCCCGAGAAGCCCAAGAAAGCAAAGAAGGAAAAGAAAGACAAGAGCAAGAAGCGGAATGCGAATGGCGATGTTAAGAAGGTCTCTGGGGATGGCGATACGGAGATGCTAGATGTGGAGGTTCCCAAGGATGCGCAAGCAGAGGAAGACTTTGCGCTCGTGGAGAACAAGGATACGAAGAGGCGAAGACGGGATGAGGAAGCAGAGCCAGTAGTCACGGATTCCTTCCAAACCGAACAATCGAGAGAAGTCGCAGCTTCAGCAGGCCTACAAGCCAAAGATGACGGGGCTCTGGTTCTTCAACATAACATCCAGCATCAGGTCTCCCTGCCACCGGATTACCCTTATGTGCCCCTCTCACAACATGTTCCACCGGCAACACCAGCTCGGACATGGCCTTTCGAGTTGGATCCTTTCCAAAAGGTTTCCATTTCATCAATAGAGCGCGGAGAAAGTGTATTGGTCTCGGCGCATACGAGTGCAGGAAAGACAGTGGTCGCAGAATATGCTATTGCCCAGAGTTTGAGGAACAACCAGAGAGTTATCTATACGAGTCCCATCAAGGCATTGAGCAATCAGAAATACCGAGAGTTTGCAGCAGAGTTTGGCGATGTCGGCTTGATGACTGGCGATGTTACCATCAATCCCACAGCCACATGTCTTGTCATGACAACAGAGATTCTGCGATCCATGTTGTATCGCGGCTCGGAGATTATGCGGGAGGTAGCTTGGGTCATATTCGATGAGATTCATTACATGAGAGACAAGACTCGAGGTGTGGTTTGGGAGGAGACTATTATCTTGTTGCCGGATAAAGTCAGATACGTATTCTTGTCTGCCACTATTCCCAATGCTATGCAGTTCGCGGAGTGGATCACAAAAACACATCATCAGCCATGTCATATCGTTTACACGGATTTCAGACCTACACCACTTCAACATTACTTCTTCCCTGCCGGCGCTGATGGCATTCACTTGATAGTCGACGAGAAGGGCAACTTTCGAGAGGACAATTTTCAGAAGGCAATGTCTTCTATTGAGGACAAGAAGGGATCAGATCCAGCCGATATAGATGCCAAGCGCAAAGGTCGAGGCAAAGACAAAAGGACGAACAAGGGCGGTATTAAGGAAAATAGCGACATCTACAAGATTATCCGCATGATCATGCTCAAGCACTACAATCCTGTCATTGTGTTCAGCTTCAGCAAGCGCGAATGTGAAGGGTATGCTCTACAGATGAGTTCGATGGCTTTCAATGATGACTCTGAGAAAGCCATGGTATCCAAGGTTTTTGAGAGTGCGATCGAGTCTCTCTCGGATGAGGACAAAACCCTGCCACAAATTCAGCACATCCTCCCACTACTTCGTCGAGGAATTGGAGTCCATCACTCTGGATTATTACCAATCTTGAAGGAAACAATTGAGATCTTGTTTCAAGAAAACTTGATCAAAGTCCTTTTCGCCACCGAAACATTCTCTATTGGCTTGAACATGCCAGCAAAGACGGTTGTTTTTACCAGTGTAGAGAAGTTCGATGGTACCAATATGCGCCACTTGACACCATCGGAGTTCGTCCAGATGTCTGGAAGAGCTGGCCGAAGAGGTCTAGATGACAGAGGTATCGTCATCATGATGATCGATGGCAAGATGGAGCCCCAGACAGCGAAGGAGATTGTACGAGGACAACAGGACAAACTCAACTCCGCTTTTTACCTGGGCTATAATATGATTTTGAACCTCATGCGCGTGGAAGGAATTTCTCCAGAGTTCATGCTCGAGCACTGTTTTTACCAATTCCAAAATAGCTCCAGTGTATCAGGGATGGAGAAAGAGCTCCAGCAATTGCAGACTGAACGAGACGAAATGGTCATTCCTGACGAAGGAACAATGAAGGAGTACTATGAGTTACGGGAGCAGATCTCAACATACACCAAGGATATGCGCTCCGTCATCAACCATCCCAATTACTGCTTGCAATTCATGCAACCTGGACGCATCGTACATATTAAGCACAAGGATTTAGATTTTGGCTGGGGTGCTGTTGTCAAATTCACTCCTGTTCGCCCTGGCAAAGGTCAAATTGCGGAAGACATCCTACCTCAAGAGTCCTATGTTCTTGATGTCCTAACATCTGTTGCTGATGGTACCTCCATTGGAGCACAGAGTCAAGCGGGTCTGCCACCTGGTATTCGACCACCGCCCCAGGGAGAGAAAGGCAAGATGGAAGTTGTTCCAGTATTTCTGTCATGCATTGAGGCAATCGGCCACGTTCGGATATTCTTACCAAAAGACCTTCATCCACCCGATCAAAGGAACTCCGTTCGGAAATCCCTCGAGGAAGTCAAACGCCGCTTTCCCGATGGTATTGCAATTCTGGATCCTATCGAAAACATGGGCATTACAGATGACTCCTTCAAGAAGCTTCTCCGCAAAATTGAGGTTCTTGAATCGAAACTGCTGTCCAACCCATTGCATAATTCACCTCGCTTGCCAGACCTCTACGACCAATATGTAGCCAAGGTGGAGCTCGGTCGCAAGTTGAAGGAGAAGAAGAAGAAAATCGCTGATGCATTAAGCATTATGCAAATGGACGAACTCAAGTCGCGAAAGAGAGTATTGAGACGTCTAGAGTTCATCAACGATCAAGAGGTCGTGGAATTGAAGGCACGTGTTGCTTGCGAGATTTCATCGACAGGCGATGGCCACGAACTTCTTCTTGCCGAGCTTCTGTTCAGTCGTTTTTTCAACGACCTTACTCCTGAGGTGTGCGCGGCAGTGCTTTCGTGCTTTATTTTCGAGGAGAAAAGCAACGCCGAGCCACTCAAAGAAGAACTGGCGAAGCATTACAGAGATATCCAGGCCCAGGCCAGAAAATTCGCCAAGGTGAGTCAGGAGAGTAAATTGACCCTCAACGAACAAGAGTATGTTGCAGGTTTCAAATGGGAGCTTATGGATGTTGTACTGGCCTGGGCCCAGGGCAAGTCTTTTGCAGAAATCTGGTATGTTCTCCTCCGAGTGCACGGACTTCGACTAACAAAAGTTGTAGTAAAATGACAGAAGTCTATGAAGGGTCTCTGATTCGACTTTTCCGTAGACTCGAGGAGTTGCTCAGACAAATGGCCCAAGCTGGTAAAGTCATGGGCTCTGATGAACTGGCAGGAAAGTTCGAGGAGTCTCTTTCGAAGATTCGGAGGGACATTGTCGCTGCTCAGAGTTTGTACTTGTAAGTCGATGTCTGCGCCCATTTGCGCATCCTATCCGTATACGGAGCGAACGAAACATGATGCATGGTCTGGTTGGCTTAACAGCAATGGAGTTGAATGGCGTCTGGTCATGTAACGGAAGCCTCTGAGGATTCCGCTGTTGATGTTCAGATACTACCTGAATACTCGGACACCTGGTATGATCAACTTACCAATCACGCTTTTCACTTGAAAGCTCTCTTTGTCTAAACATACCCTCTCTATCAGATAGCGAGGATTATGCTGCGAGAGTTATCTATCTAATAGAGTTTCGATCTATGAGATTGGATCTCTAGCCTGTGAAGATGTTCCAATGAGAGTGAAGCCATGGTTCACATCCATGGTTGAGCTTGGAGTCGGTACCGCACGGTCACACAGATCTTCTGTCGGTAATCTTGAGACTACGCGTGAGGATACCCTTGTTCCGCCTTGCATGCATATACTTTGCATCACGACAATTTTCTGTATCGTGATCGTGTTCCTTTTTTGCGAAAAGTCGGCCATACGAGAGTGAAATCTGTGCCAGCCTCCCAGAATAGCTCAAAGTGTACTTAGAGTGCCGAGATTAACAACGATGATGTAGGCGGTCAATGGAACAATATGAGGTTGTAAATGGCATTGCTTGATGGATGGCATATGCAACTCGCATGGGGGTCCATGTCCTTTGTGCAACTTCGCTCTGGTACTGCTTGGAGGACGATAAAAAAAACAAACTCCGTGTCTCCTGAACCTCGCCTCGCTCGCAACTAATTGACATCTGCTAATATGCTATGCATAAATGTTCCTGCTTCGCCTGAATACCTCCGTCAAATGCAATGCTGAGCCTCTATGTCTGCTCTGCAAGTGGTTCATCCTCCTCCGGCGTCGCTAGCCGCATCCGGGCATTGGATTAGAGTTCGACAAACTTAATGTTCCCTTGAAACACGCGTCTGGTCCCTTCTTGTGCTGAACCTAGGCTGAGAGTTTGCACTATTCTCTTAGCATCCAGAAGGCCTAGACGGAGATGGCTCCTTGGGCTCTGATTTGGGTCTCGAGAGTCGACACCCTTTTGCATCATGGCTAGTAAATTGGCTAAATCGATTCTGGATGCAGGCTCATCCAGAAGTGGTATTGTTGAGTGTTACCCGAAGGCGCAGAGCAGTGGGTGCAAGGGTTCTGATAGAGCAGCGTAGCAGTGGCCATTTAGCCCAGGCTCGCATCTTTCCATTTGTTTGCCTGTGATCAGCATTTTGCCAACACTGAGGGGTTGCGGGACTCAACGTCGGATAGGGGGCCCCATTTCTTCAATGCCCACGAGCAAAACCCTAATACCAATAATAAACATAATTGCGACCGCCAGACAGCATTGACCGCAGTCCGGAGCTGGAGCTGGCCAGGGTCCTGACGTTCTCGGGTCTGGTATTGTGATTGTACCTTTGACGACAGAACCTTTTCCCGAGCCTCGCCCAAGATATTGCCCACGAAGACCACGCAGCCGCCAACACCAACGAAACTAGCTTGACCCTGACCTGACGCGCCGTTCTGTTCTTCTGGCAATCTCCATTGTTCGTGCGAGTATCTGCACCCGCTCTTGCACCCCACTCCCATCCTCTTCTTACGAAACAATCTTGCCTGTCCTCACGCGGCGAGAATCGCACGACAAGCCTTTCGATGTCAGTTTAAGGACCCTCAACACAAGGCAGATCTGCCGGCTGCTTTGGAACTTCATGCCATGGACTCAAATTCGGCACCTTTGGCAGACTACTTCTGGATAGCTGGCATTGACTCGGTCTCCTATTCGGATCCTGTCTTTGGACCCTCGAACCCCCGAGATAAGGGGGGTCCCCCTTCGCCCCAAGTTGATGCAACGATTGAGGAAGGCAGCGAGGGAGAAGCTACAGCACCACCGCCCAACGGTACGCCACGGGCTACTGCGAGGCATTCGAGGAACAACTCATGGAACAGGTTGAGCAAGTCACCAAACGAGGGGAGGAACTCAATCAACACCCTAGACGACCTCGATACCACTCGGAGCAACAGAAGTAGTATCACGATCAAGGGGCCTACAAATGGATCAAGTGGTGGAATTCTGGGAGACTTCAACTTTGATGAAGCGCTGGTGAAATTTGCCAATGAGAGGGAGAACTTCCTGGATGATTTGAGTTTCAGTGCTGGTGCACCTATTCAGAAGCCACCTCCGATGACCAATCCCAGGGCGCAGAGAATACGAATCGAGGATGGGGAAGGCAATCCCGGTACACCAGGGAGGATGAGCCCTCTGAGAAGTGTTGGAGGCAGCATACGCCGGCGGATCAGTTTCAGGGACATGAGCAGTGTCAAGCGGCAGCCTTCCAGTGTACAAAGGACAAGTAAGTTTGCAAGTTCAAAAGAGCTTGGAGAATTGCACCAGGTTGGGACCTCAATTGCTGACTCAATATTTCAGGTTCGGTTCGAACATCGAAGCGAATGAGCAATTACAATTCGGTCATCCCACCTCCTGAACCACTCAACGCTGACCCTGATATGCACCCTCTGAAACGACGTTTTGAACCTGTTCTTCTGGACAGATATCCAGCGAAATCCGCGGTGGATGAGGTCAAGAGGAGGGGCAGATTCCCGGACTACGTGCCAATGTTTGCCTTTCCGAACGATATAAACATAGTATCAGCAGATGAGAGACCTCGGTCAACATGGCACGGCTTTGCTATGACGTCGGATGATAACTCGAAGATCTACGGTATTACGGTTATAGTCTGGATGCCTCTCAATCAGGACGCGGCTGCCAATGTAGAGAGACGGTGTGAACAATGGAGGCAATCTCACATGAGTAACGAGGAACGCGAATTGGCTGCTAGTCTCGGAGAAAGACTGGCTATGGAGAGAGCCAATCTTTCAATATTGCTTGCCGAACTTGCCAAGGCTGTATCTGGCTCCGCTGCCAGAGAGGCACTCGAGGAGCAGATCAACACCACGGAAGAGAAAATTGGACTCATGACCGACATGCTCCGCCCCGTCCGACATGGAGCAGCAGCCAAGATCGAAGGGTTGACTGACGGCGAGACTGGACTCTGGATACCCCGCGCGTATGGAGTCCTTGGCCGTGATCCAACTATGACCGGTTTCTGGAAAGAATGGCTAAGAGCAATAGTTGTGCCTATGCTAGATAGTACCGTAAGACAGGTCCCTGCAAGCTCTCCTAGAGTTGGTAAATGGATGCCTCTGGAGAGATATGTGGTGAATCTATGCACGGAAGCATTCAGCCCTATTTCTTCAAAGACTCAAGTCGAACTTGCTGTCAGAGAACTTCGGCTTTTTGCGAGGAAGGAGGCTCTTAACGAGTTACCTGACTCCCGGAATACCGACCTCTATGCTCTCTTCAGATGCTTGAGCATCCAGAACATTGTTTGTCTCATCGAATACGCTTTGTCTGAATCTCGGATCATCCTCCTATCATCCCACACCGCTATGCTGCATCTTGCGATTAAGGCGTTGGCGAGCCTATTGTATCCCTTGAAATGGGCAAGCATCTTCATACCTATCCTGCCTGCACGGTTACTCTCCGCTCTCGAGGCACCTTGCCCGTATATCGTTGGCATCGAAAGGAGATACGAGAACATAGAATTACCGGAGGACGATTATGTTTTGGTCGATCTAGACCAAGATATAGTGGAAGCGAGCGCTATGCCCGTGCAACTGCCACGACAGCAACGGCGGAAACTTGTCTCATTGCTTCAGCTTGCGGCTCCGCATCACAACAGATATGGTGTACCGACCGGTCCTCCCCCGTATGCGGTGGAAACTTTCCCATACATGTGTTTCTCTTCCGAGAACGAGTCGGTATTCTCTCAAAATGGCCCAAAAAGCTCCCTCCCCAAATATGTGAGCCAGAATTCGACGACCTTTGGTGAGTCGGATATGGCTTCAGCGAAGAAAGTACCCATTTTCAATGCTTTCTTGCAATCAAAAAGCGATCACAGTAGGACAGAGAGACCTTCCACTGCCCGGTCGAATAAGACGAGCCCTCCAAACTCGGTTTCTCCAATATCGGGTAATTTCCCCCCCTTACCCACCACACCTATCTCCCGTAATGATTCTGGTTTCGCTCTCACAGCTACGTTGAAAGAAAAGAGGTCTGGCCATTTCGATACAATCTCCAGGCGCAGCGCATCCTTTGGCATCGACAGGCAACCAACACTTCGACGACCAAGTATTCCCTTCAATAACGGCCACTCTTCGAGCCTATCCACCTCGGCTCTTTCGATAGACGCAAAATCCATGTATGGCTATGCTCCGTCGACTTATGCAGCATCCACACTTGCTGCCTCCACGATCATGCCGAATATGCTGATGCAGCCGGTTACAAATACAGACAAAACAGTCTGGCTTGAGGGTCATTGCTTCCACCTACAAGGCAGTGATGCGACTTTTATATGCTCAATATGTGATGAGAGGTCAGAAGGAGATGGTGGCTACAAATGTGGTACCTGTGCTACTGTGGCACATGCTCGCTGTCTAGACCATTGTTCGCTTGTATGCCCAGCAGCATTTCACTCTGACAAAGTCCGTGCTGCGTTCGTCAGATGCTTCGCCAGTCTGTTCTATACGTATCGGAAGCACTTGATGCGACCTACGAAGGAGCAGAAAAGCAGCGGGCAATTGTATGGGTTTGATATGGATGGCTTTGTGAAGAGTCTGCCTCATGAACAGCAAGAGCATGCACTCATGCTTAAGCAGACACAAGGTTAGTTTCTTGAGGTATACTGTAAGAGCGCATACTAACTCATTCCGCAGCATTCAACGAATTCATACACGAGCGTGAGACCACTCCTGCAGATGCCCCTTCAATCCAACTTTTCGACAGCATCATCCTTGCCAAGAAATCTCGAGGCCGAACTTCATTCTTTGCATCAAAAAGCTCGAAGTCTACCTCTTTCCTTGAGGACACTTCCGATCATCTCTGGAGAAACGCAGCGGTCCCAACCCCGCATAAGGGAGATTACCCTGGAGATTATAGAACCGTGGTGTCACGCATGCCGGCTCAGCTTGACATAGGCTTGATGAGAGAGCCTCGCACCATACAAGGTGTTCCAAGGATGGATCTCCCTGGAAAGAAAGTGGGGAGGAAAGCAGTACCGAGTCTTCTGAGTGGGAATGCCAATAGAAATGCTAGGTGAAGGAGAAACACGACTGGAAGCACATCAGAAGGAACCTGGACCAAATTGTAACATCGAACTGGAAGTGAACAAACAAAACGGTGAGACGAATTGAAAACCTGTAAGATACCATGTTGGACTGCGTACATCATCAAAAGCATTGCGGGGAGCGTGGCGGAGTATATAGGTGTTTCCATCTTTCTTGGAAGGATAGCATAGATCCAGGCATTTATAATACGGTTGGGTTGGTGGAAAGCGAAGCGGTTACTTGTTTGAGGTAATATACTGCACAAATAAGATAATGGAGCTGGGGAGAGCAAATAGACGACTCTCCTACACCCGCGGTCTTCATGTCGGTGAATATATTCCTACTAGCTACTTAATATTGTTCGTGCGATCTTCCAACATTACATTCATCCAGGCTGACTTGTTGAGGAGCTAAAGCATTCTCTATCGAAATAGCTGCTCCGAAGTGGAAGCATCACCAGCTTCCGCACTCTCGGAACTACGCTTAAGGTTGGGATGCTTATCTATTCCAAGACACTGTAGTGTACACCGCCTCTTCTTTTCTTCCAAGTATTTATCCGTCATGCAAAGATGCGTAAGCCACTGAAATGGAGTTTGAGCGGACTTGCTTTCCCACTCTGCTGCCGAAGCCGAAGGAGTATTGGCGCTCTGCACGTCTATCATTTCACGAAGTGAGAATTAATTCATCGGTAGAAGGCGAAGTTCTAGAAATGTATGATGTTTGAGTATAAAGTATTGCAATTATTCTTCGGGCGATCAACCCTGATCTGAAATGCAAAATCCGGGAGAATTTTGTCTGCTTGCTTGGCGTACAACCCCTTCCCTGTGAACGCCTTTCGCAATGATGATATAAATACAGTAATCCAGATCTAATTTCCTCGAATCTTGATGTGATCTGATCTAGACTAACCACCTCTAGTATCTGGTCTTCCAGGAGCCGTGCTGCTTACACTCCCACTTCGACTACCAGCCGTCGTAGATCCTTCCTCAGCACTCCTTTCAAGGAAGCCGGTCCAGAGATCAGCCAATGATTCCTTGTTGTGAGGAGATTCGGTAAAGAACTCCGATGATAGGGAAGGCGTGCTTGGAGTCCGGTGGAATGGTGACATAGGTAAGCGTAAACTGCTATTCGATGCACCTGGTCTTGCAAGACCTGCTTGCTCCTTTTGCTCTTCTGTCCAGTTCAGAAGGGCTGCTATCAGTTGCAAGATCTGGAACTTTTTGGGGTCCGAACGGTCGAGAGCCAGGAATTGCAAGAAGTGGTTTGTGACGATTTGCCTAGGATGATTAATATTGGCTGAGCTAGAATCAACAATGTTACGTACCTGTCAACATTGTCCTCTGGCTTGGCCTTTTTGAGGAATCGCAACGCCTTCGTGAGGTGATCATTGAGAACAATTGCTTCATGCCGCAACTTGCCAATCAGCAGGTTCTTCTCCTTGATTTCCTTTTCAAAGGGCATCAGCCTCTGTACTTCTGTTTCAAGAGCACCTTTTGATGCCTGAGCGTCGACAGCTCGGGCATCGGACTCCTGAACAATCTTCTTCAAGGCCTGGAGCTGGTCCTCGTAAGATTCGACCATCTCACGCAACTCTCGTTTCCGAGCCTCCTGAACTTCCTGCAGAGCTCTCTGTAAGCCTTCCAAAGCCTGTGATTGGCTATCCCTGTCAGACACGGCAGCTTCATACGCTTCCTTCTGGGCCGAGAATTGTTCTTCTAGATCACCAATTCTCTCTGCCGCTCGTTCTCTCATAGATCTTTCTTCCATGGCCAGGACCTCCCAATCTCCCATAGCTTCTTTCGCGGCTTCAGCTTCATTCTTCAAATGCCTTGTTTGCTGGACCAGGTCCTCTCGCTCGCTGACCCAATTTTGCTGAGAAAGGTTGTGTCTATTCCGCAGACTAGATAATTCCTTTGATGACTCGTGGGATTCCTGCTCCAGTCGTTTAACATCATCCTCGAGTCCCTCGACACGCTTTTGCAAATTCTCATTCTGGGATTCGAGCTCCTCGATTTGTTCCTTCGCTTCCGCCAATTCTTGCTTGTCGGCTTTCAGCCGTTCACCTAAGCTTGACTTGATGGTGTTAATACGTCCAAGTAAAGATTGATATTGCGTCTCTGCTTGTTCCTTTAAACTCTCGCTCTCCTCTAACTCGGTGCGAATTGTCGACACCTCCTCGTTGTGCTGACTTTTGATCGTAGAGACTTCTTCTGAGTGCTTGGTCTGGACCTCCGATAATTCTTCCGCATGCTGTTCTTTAATTGTAACAACTTCTTCCATGTGCTTCCCTTGCAAGCCCTCGAGCTCTTTTCGCAATTGCTCAACTTCTGCACGTAAGGCTTCTCTTTCTTGAGACATTGCTTCCAGTCTGACGCTGGCATCGGAGTCATGAGAAACTTCCTGTGCGCTCTGCTTTTCGGACGGCTGTGTCGCGGTCATGACAGCATGGCCATTGCTGGCCGAATCGTGCGTATGGCCATTTGTCTGTACTTTGGTAGTTTCTGGGAAATGAGGATCCTTCGGAGTATTCTAGCAACAGTATCAGAATTTGATTGTAGGTGCCGAAAGAACAGGTATTCATTCGTACCATTGCCGATTGCCCAGAATCTTCAGCTTCTCCCTCAGTATCTCCATGCTTCCGGACAGCATCTCTGCCATCTTCTCTTGTGCTAATATTCTCTGGCGCATTCGACTTTGCCTTCTTCTTCTTGTTATTCTTCTTCTTCGGCGCTGTTGGAATGTGTTAGCATTTGCGGCTATACGAGCGTCGCGGACGCGAGGTTTCGTAGAGATTGTGAGGGGGCCGAACCTGAAGAAGAGGCCTGAGAAAGATCTGGAGGGGCCACAGCAGACATTTCAGCCGGTGGTCAGGCGTAGCGGACTTAGTCGTTGTTGAAGCTCGCCATTGAATTTGAGATTGTGAATCTGAAGCCAAAGGTAGCGTAACACTCGACTATTTTCGGTCTAGCGCATGGATGATGCACGACGATCACCCTTCCTTGCCATCTGTGGACTGCATTGACACTCTCGCACGTTACAACATCGTGAAGTCTCCAGCGATTCTAGATTGTGAGCATACAGGTTCTTATTTACTTCTCGTACAATAGTAGCATCCCGGAAGACTTCCACGGTTCTATCAGCTCTACGCTGTAAGTTTTGCACTTTGCCCCGTCCATCACTGTGACCCATTGCGGGGAAGACTATCATCACTAGTATCGGCTCGGGCATCTCATATACCAATCGTCAATCTTCAATTCATTAGCTTGTCTGTTCTGATATCATCAGTGTTTTTTCGCGGTTGATAATGATGTAGGTGGACCAAATCTCCTGTTACTGCTGTGCTTACTACTTCATTACAACTCAATCGTTCCTTGAGACTCACTTTACTCCCCTCTTATCAACTATTAGCCATGGCACCAAACAGCACGAACGGGCACAGTACTGTTGATGCCAGCAAGTACATCAAATGGGATGCACCAGGGGTGGAAAAGATCCCGCCAAATGAGGCCGAGGACATCCAAGCAGTTGCAGATATGGTTAATCAGATGCAACGAATGCATTTCAAGAAGTATCGACATATGTATTCAGGTTAGTTGGCCCATCACCGCTGCTCGCAAATATCCTTACCCATGGCAGGAACACACCCACGAACTCAGGGAATCGTGAAAGGCAGACTGATTGTCGGAGATCTCCCACCTCATCTGGCACAGACATTGTTCTCCAAACCTGCGGAATATCCAGTAGCCTTGCGATATTCTACTGAACCGGGAGACCCAGGAATGGATGACCGAATCCCGCAACCGCGTGGTCTTGCTATGAAGGTTTTCAATGTTCAAGGCGAGATGTTCGATGCTGGCAAGGACTTCCCCACTCAAGATATTGAGTTTAACAGTGCTCCAGCCATTGAGCTCGCCGACGCAAAGACGACCAGAGAGATCTTCGAAATTCGTATCAAATCTGGTGGTGACAAGGAGAAATTGTATAAAATGCTGGAAGCTCGCGATGACACTGAGCTTCAAAAGGCTCGGGACCAAGTCCCTAACATACACTTGGAGGTTCGTAGATAGGTAATGGTAAATGGATAGTATGGCTGACGCGAAAGCACAGTCGCATAGACAGTACTCACAGTCTGCGTTCAGATATGGTGATTATGTTGTCAAATACTGCCTTGTACCTTCTAGTGAGATGCAAAAGAAGGCGGCCGAAGAGACTGTCAAGCCGGATTCGCATCCTGATGACATACTCAGCGAATGGCTGAAGGAATTCTACAGCAAACATGATGCTGAATATCTGTTCCAAGTACAGTTTCTAGAAAACCTTGAAGATCAGCCAGTCGAATATTCAGGCAAAGAATGGGACACCGAGAAATACCCTTGGCAGACTGTTGCCAAAGTTGTGATCCCCCAACAACATAGCTTCCTTCCCACTCGGAAGACATTCTGGGAGGACCACATGAGGCTTGATCCTTGGCATGGATTGAAGAGCTTCCAGCCACTGGGCTCTGCGAACAGACTTCGAAGAGGCGTGTATCCGGCAAGCGCGGGGCAGCGTCACGAGTGGATTGGCAGGAAAGAAATCAACATTATGAGCATTGATCAGATTCCAGATAGTGGATACGTTGAGTCTTGATCAGCTTTTGCGAATGGAACTTTGTGACATAGCGAGAAGTGATCGCGGTATATGAGCACAACGAATACAATTATGCTTACCAAATGACCTTAATAGATACAGGCACCAAAAGTCGTTTCCAGCGTGATCCCGACATTCTCAGCTTCCAATTATCTGCAGAGATGGAAGTGTTACCACGCCAGAACATATTCTGTGGCCACATCTTGGAGCGAACTAGGAGCTTGCGGAGGATCTTGTGACTTTCTGGCTGTCAAGTGTGACTAAATGCAATGTTGAATGCAATGCCGGACAATGCTCTGTGTTGTGAAATATGCGTATCAAATTCACAGAGGGACAGGCTAGCTCAAGATGGATTCTCAATTGGAGTTCTCCGGCTAGCGAACAGATTGGTAAACACGTAGGCCGTCACCAGCCTAAGGAATAAGAAGAAAGAGGAGAAATGTATGCACTAAGCGAATCTGTCGACACATTGAGCAAAAGCTCGAGCAGTCGGCAGAATTATAAAAGGCATGATCGGTCTGGGCTATTCAAAAATATGACAAGGCTATGATTCACGTAGATACGAGACCTACGTCCGTTGCATCGAACGATGACAACGGGAGCCAAGAAATGCGTAAGAACGCCGGAAAGTTTTATATGGGAAGAAAAGGACTTGTCCGAGGTCGATAAGTTTTTATCGTCGAAAGCGGAGAAAGGATCTAACCGTAAGTGGTATGAGGTAGCACTCACGTGCCGACGAGCCCTTGCGCGACTTCCAAAACACGGCTGCTTTCGCCACGAACAATATCAAAGCATGAGTTTGTGGTAAACCGTTGATACTCCTCGTCTTGCGTCTTCCATATTTCTCATCTCACGATTATCGTGTCTCATTTCTCAGTTCGTGATTCTACGCAAACATGGCGTCGCGCTCATACACGCAATCATCAAAGGCGGGAACGTCCAAGACCAAGTCCAGCACACCCTCCGGACCGTCACCCGAGTACATGGCTCAAGTCAAGTCTACACCCCCTGCCTCCTCTCAAGTCACCAAGAAGAGAAAGGTGCCTCAGGTGTCTCGAGAAGATGACGGTCTCGGCTTGGGTTACGACGACACGTACGACGATGAGCTGGCAGCCAGAGGTGCTCAAGATGCGCTGGCAGGTATCGGTCCTTCAAAGCCCAAGAAGTCTCGCAAGAGTAAGGGCGAGGAACCGGAGGAGAAGCGACTTAAGCGATTCCGAGCCAAGCCTCCTGTGACTTACCTTGAAAGACTGTCCCGGGCAAAGGAGCAGCGAATGTTTTTAATTGATCGGAATAGGACGTCGAGTCCAGATGGTGCTCATGAAGAGGAGGTTTTTGACATCGCCGGTACGACTGGCAATGTAAGTCTTGGTCTTGGACTCTAGTCACTTTCTTAAGAATCATTGGGCCTCTGAGTGCTGCATAATGTCGCTCTGGCCCTGGATGATTTTTTCTTCATGCAAATATGTAGAGAAAAGTCTGCTGACGCTGATACTGGTGTGCAGATTTACCAAGTCAAAATCTCTAAGGTTCCAACCTGTACCTGCCCCGATGCCAAGAAAGGAAATCAGTGCAAGCATATTGTCTACGTATGTCCTTCATAAACCAGTGCATTCATCAGTATTCATGGTTCCTAGATCCTCGTCAACGTCCTTAAAGCTCGTGAAGACCTTGCATATCAGCTCGCATTCCTCACTACAGAACTTGCAGAGATATTCGCCAATGCTCCAGTTACTCCTCACTCATCTGATACGGCAGCTCTAGCGACTGACACTGGCCGATCTCGCAAGCCTGTTGAAGGCGATTGTCCTGTCTGTGTTATGGAGTTCGGAGAAGGAGAAGATATCGTCTGGTGCAAGGCTGCTTGCGGCAATAACGTTCATCGTCATTGCTTTGAACAGTGGGGCAGAAGTAAGCCTGGTACGTTAATACTACTTCCTTATTATTAGGCAGATAGACACGCGTCCCATTGTCGCTTGTCTCAACCAATAGCTCCTAAAAGGTACCCAAAAGCTGACCTGAGACAGGTCCAGTCAAATGTGTCTATTGCCGTAGTGCATGGAAAGGAGACGAAGAAAGTATCAAAAGGATTAGCAAGAGCGGGGGCGCTCTAGGGGAAGATGGTTATGTTAATGTAGCAGGGGAGTTGGGGATTAGTGGCGAACGAGATATGAGCAGCTATCATCCATTTTGGGTGGCTAGGCAGAGGGGGTATGGGGCTGGGAGGTATGAGTACTGATATCGAGGAGGAACATATCTGGGAATGGCTAGAAGCCATAAACAACCTGCTTTTTGGAGTAATATTCGAAATAGCTCTCAGAGAACGAGCGGAGGAAAGGCGTACTAGGGAGATACCCATTTGCTTACAAATTGCACCACTGGCTTGGACAATGACTGGCACTGAATAATATCTGGCACGCAAGTGTGTTCGATGTTGAGACTTTGCAACGCTAAACTTTTGAATTAGTATTTATGTATAGTAGACCATCAAACGATCTGGCCCTTGTTCACAACGAAGCCTTCGAGCGCAGCTATGGCATGTTAGCGTATTGTTCAGACAACAACTAAAGTATAACTCACCGATAGCCGCCCATAACCTATTCTCGCCTTCTTGGAACACTAGACTCCTAGGACCATAGAAGACCTCATCAGCAACCTCCTCTGGATGCCTTGGCAGACAATGCATAAACTTCCAGCCCTCCTTCGCGCCTCCTCTCTTCGCAAGCTCGCTTGTGATCTGGTATCCAGCAAAGGCCTTCAATCTCCTGGCCGACTCCTCTTCTTGTCCCATGGACACCCAAGTATCCGTCACTAAGATATCCGCATCCTTGATGGCTTCTTCCGGGACATTGGTCTCCGTCAGCTTGCCAGGAGAGTTGATGCCCTTCGCAGAACCATTTATAACCTCCTTCATAGAAGCGGGAATCTCGTATCCCTTCGGCGAAGCGACAGAGATGTCAACACCCAGCTTCACAGCCGCAATTGCCAAGTCGAATAGCACATTATTCGAATCACCAATCCATGCAATCTTCAATCCTTCTACACCCAACGATGGTGTTGTTCCTCTATTGCTTGACACAGAAGAAGGGAAAGCCTCATATATAGTCAAGAAATCGGCGATGGTCTGCAATGGATGGAAATCATTAGACAAAGCATTGATAACCGGCACACTGCTATACTTTGCCAAATCCGCGACGTCTGAGTGTGGTCCAACTCTCGCAACCATACACGAAGTCATAGAAGAGATGATAAGGGAGGTATCAAAAAGTGACTCATTGACGCCAAGTTGTATATCGTCTTTTCCCAAGAACATTGGATGCCCGCCCATGGTTGCTACCGCGGATTCGGTGGAGACTCGAGTACGGGTGGAGCGTTTGTTGAACATCATGGCGACAGTCTTTCCAGTGAGCGAGTTCAAAAGGTTCTTTGGGACTGAGCCGGACTTTATGGAGGTTTTGTGGGAGAAGGCATTTCGGACGAGGGTGGTGAACTCGGAGGGGGTGAGGTCTGCGATGGAGAGAAGATGGCGTGGTGCGAAGGGAGAAGTGGAGGGTTTTGAGGGCGAGGCGCTGGCATATGTTCGCTTTGAGGATCGAGAGATTTGCTGGATGAGCGTCCTGGTGGGACGGAGCTGTGCTGGTGAGGGCATTTTGAGGATTTCCTGAGTCAATCGAGTCAATCGCACATCAATTGAAAGAGTTTTTCTTGACAAGAGAATTGCACTTGTCTTTGACTCACGCAAGAGAGAACGGGAAGCTTGAGAGTAAAAATACCACGTGGATACCTACCCTGTGTAGAAAAAGTTCTCCCATGTGAGGTGAAGTGCAGGAAAGAAAAGCAGGGGACCTGCGTCAAGGCTAGCAGCGGAAGAGAGTCCGCTCTCCCCAGATCGACTCACGATGGAGCATCAACTTAATCACTGACATTGCGTGAATCTATGACTAGAACTCATAGTTCGAATCCTTAGCTAGGTATTTTCTTCCTAGTCAATATAGTAATCATCGCAAACAGCTCGACAATTAATACCTACGACTCAAAACCCAGCTTCTGTATACTCGACGCCTTGAAGCCTTGGTAGAAAGATACTCCACAACCCTGCTTTGTTTCCTATCGCATTAGCGCTTATCCACGCAATCGCCTGCCAGCCTTCCCAATACGTGCCCTGTGCCTGTTTCTCGGTCCCAACGTTTCATACCTTGTACATGACTGCCAGCTTCTGGCCCTACTTGAAACCACCATATTTCAACATCACAACAAACAAGGTACTGGCTGAGCATTTCTACACTCTTATTACTACCCTCGTGGAGATTCTCTACGATGTCCGAAAACGCCTCACAGCCCCTCCTCGGCAATACATCCGATCGTCCTACTTCAAAACGCTCGACACACTCTGATGAATCACACGAACAGACTCCGTTACTCTCACGATCAGACAGTGCAACACGATACGATGGCTCAGAAGAGGAGCATCTAGAGGATAGAGAAGCTTCACCTGCAGCACACTCTCTACGATCGTTGCAGAATGGAGGAGGTTCCTTGAAGTCCTCCAAGGGCCGTAGATGGCCGACTGTTGTTGCAGTCAGCTTTCTTGGGTTGATAGTCATAGCCATCATCCTCGTGGCGTTCTTTGCGCCTGCTGCTGTTGAAGAATATGCCAAGAGTGCTTTGGTCATCGAACCGACGAATCTCTCAATAGATTCATTCACGAAGACCGGTGTCAGAGCAAGAGTGCAGGCGAACTTCAAGATGGATGCTTCACGAGTCGAGAACAAGCATGTGAGGAATATTGGAAGATTTGGAACTTGGATTGCCCATCAGGTTGAGTCTCAAGAATCGATGGTTGAGGTATACCTGCCTGAATATGGGAATGTTCTTATTGGCACGGCTGCTGTGCCCAAAGTCGTTGTCGATATTCGAAACGGACATATCACGCCTATCGATTTCATCACCGACTTGCAACCAGGAGATGTAGAAGGCATTCGACAAGTTGCCAATGATTTCTTGGATGGCCGCCTAGGAAAGATCAGATTGTTGGGGAAAGCAAACGTGGCTTTGAAGTCTGGACTGATATCCCTTGGATCACAGAGTATCCAAGAGTCCCTCGTTTTTGAAGGTCAATATCTCTACCGTTCCTTTGCTTCATTGTACCTCGGAGAAAAGTCCTTGGTCTGAAATCAGGCTGGTTGTGTTCATAGTTGATGCGTCCCTTGAGGAGACTAATAACCATACGAGTTTCTCTGCCTAGATTTCATGAACACATTTGCGTCCGTCTAGCTTTTGGGGTATTTACGAGCTAGTAGCTGACATCTTATTAGGTCACGACCTTCCAGCTGTTCCAGAATATAACATCACCAAACTGAACTTCCGAGAAGTTCCCATTCCTATCAATGGCCGTCGCGGTATGGCTGCGGATGTTCAATTGTCGCTTTTGAACAGCTATCCTGTGAAGCTGGAGATCCCTCCACTTGGATTTGACATCCTCGTCCCCAACTGCGTTGCTGATGATCCGCAAATCCAGCTTGCAGATGCCACTACGGGTGCCATTAACATTGAGCCGTACTCAGAAGTGACAGTTGATGTTGGTGGAATCGTTCGGGAATTGCCTGGTTCTCTCACTCAGGCTTGCCCTCACTCGCACTCATCACCATTGGATGCCTTCTTAGGGGCTTATATCCATGGTCAGGACACCACGATCTATGTACGAGGTTCCAATGCCCCAGATAGTGGTACGCCCGACTGGATTAGCAAGATCATCTCGAGCGTCACGGTCCCTGTCCCATTTCCAGGTCATACCTTCGACAGCCTGATCAAGAACTTCTCCTTGACGGATACACATTTAAGTCTCCCTGACCCATTTGCGGATCCTGGATCAGATGGAGGTATGTCCAGCTCTTGAAGCAGTATTTTCTATATTTCTTGTTCGTGGAGCTGTAGTCGCGCATCAGCCACACCACCTGAGAGATATCCACAAAAAACAAATTGCAAGAAGTAACTAACTCTGGGACAGCGAATCCTCAAATCTCTGGAAATATTGTTGTCATTGCCGGTATGTCCTCGCCTCTCATCATAAATCAAATCACGTACTAAATCACAAATAGGACTGCCAGATGAGATGAACTTCGGTCTTAACGTGAGCCGTGTTCGAGCCAATGCCGATGTGTTTTACAAAGGCAGCAAGCTTGGTGTTCTCGACTTGAAAAAATGGCAAGCTGCACAATCCGAACGGATCGAGCCAAAGAATGGCGAGAAAAATGCCTTGAAGATTCAGTCCCTGATCAAGGACGCACCTCTGAACATCACTGATGACGATGTGCTTACGGACGTGATTCAGGCACTATTATTTGGCGGCAAGACAGTAATGCTTAAGGTTGAGGCTCTTGTTGACGTTGAAGTCTCCACCGTTTTGGGCAAGCTTGTCATCAAAGACCTACCAGCGGAAGGAGTCGTTCCTGTCAAACGTTAGGAAGCCGTTCGTAACTGTCGAACTCGACTGCGCCGAAGCTGACGAGATTGCAGCGATCTCTATAGGCAAGGGCATCAAATCTCTGATGCCAACGGTCAGCGACCTGAAGGTCTTGAGCACAAGCAAGACTTCCCTCAACCTCGAGTGTCGTGTCTCCTTTACGAACCCAACGGAATATACAGCTCTCATACCTCACATCAACATACACATCCTCAACAACGGCTCAGTAATTGGTGACGCAACAATCGAGAATGCCAGCATTGGTCGTGGCAATAATAGCAACATCCTAGTCCAAGCAACTTGGAACCCTACCGCCTTTGGCGGCGATAATGCTACGAAAGTCGGTCGGGAATTGCTTTCCCAATACATATCTGGCTTCAACACCACTTTGACATTTCAAACACATGACGCATCAATCCCATTTCGACCCGACATTGGAAGAGCACTGAGCAACTTCTCGATCGAGATACCAACTCCCAGACTTGGGAAACCAGATCATGGTGGTGGAGGATCAGATGACGACCACCAACCTCACTTCATTGAGGATGCCATGTTCCACCTGTTCTCTTCAACCGCTACTTTCACTCTCATTTCACCCTTACAATACAGCACCATTTTCATTGATAGCATTAACGCCACGGCATTGTATAACCATACTGAGACTGTCGGCACCATCAACTACGACTTGCCATTCAAGGTTCCTCCAGGGAAGAGTCAGTCGCCAAAGTTACCGGTCGATTATTCTTTGGACTCTGTAGGATATGAGGAATTGCGGAAGGCTTTGGGTGGTACTTTAAAACTAGATGCGAAAGCAACGGTCGGCATTAGACTTGGACAGTGGACGGAGACGGTTTGGTATGTGGGCTCTGGTATCGGTGCTGGTGTCACTTTCTAAATGGGATGTGGAAAAATGATGAAAGTGTAAGATGTCCATGGAGTATGTACATATGGGTATTAGGCGTAAGGTGGATCGGCGTTCTATTATACTCTTCAGTGGTTAGGGGCTATCGGTCAAAGGAAGACAGGCAGCATAGATATCAAATTGAATTTGAATGTATAGAATACATAGAAGGAGATATTCTTCAACACTCTACGTTTTCCAAGGGCATTTTTCAAGAATATGCCAGGTACGCCAACTCCAGATTACTATCAACCATTTCCGATTCACGTGAGGTTTAAGTCTATCCTGGGGGCAGGGTACTAGCATCAACGATATCGTCGGCTTCTTTGAGGATTTCTTGCTCGTTGGGGCCGTAGAGAGGTGAGCGGGGGAGGGCCATGAGTCCTGTTCGCGCTGATTCTAGGATACCGAATGGGGCAATGAGCTTCATGAACGAGTCGATACGGGTGGGCTTGGCCGAACTATGATGTTGTTAGTACGGATATATATCCTAGAAGAGGGGAGTGGACTTACACTTCGACAATGCAGCTATTTGTGCTAACATCCAATACCTTGCCTCCAAACTGGTGTGTGAAGTAAGTGATTGACTTCAAGTGCTCATGCTTCAGTCTCAATGCCTGACTTAATGGCAACTTGCTAGGGTGAAAGTCCTGGCTTTCTCTCCTCTGAGCCCATTCCTCACTCTCCTCCATTCCTTCCTCCTCTCCGGTGGTGATCTCCCTATGATGTGCCTGTAGTTCCTCGAAGTACTCTGGACCAAGGATGTTGATCTTTGCGAGCAGGAGTTCTCTCTGTACCAATGGTGCAGTAGTGTAGTCCAATACAGCCCAGACAGGAACCAAGTCTTCCAATTGTCGGCGTGCTTGCTCTACCACTCCGTCTTGACCTGAAAGAACAATGGTCATTCGGGATAGATCTTCCACTTCGGTATTGCAGACGACAAGAGAATCAATATTGAATCCACGAGCTGCCAGAATACCCGACACACGAGAGAGGACGCCGGGCTCGTTCTGGACAAGACAATTGAGGATATGTCGTTTGGGCGGGGCGATGGAAGGGGTGGGAGTCTCGTAGAGGATGTTCGATACGGCTGCTTGCGCAGACCATGATGGCGGAGCATCAGAGGTAGGTAGAGGGTACACTCGTCTATGGAGAGCTTTGTATGCGAGTGCTGAGGTCGAGGAGGCTGTTGATTCTGCTCGAATGGTTTGGCGGGCAGCGAGGAGATTGGAGGCACGAGGAAGAAATGCCTTGCTGGAGAGCGTGCAGAGGGCTTTTCGTGAAGCCATTATGAGGATGAGGGAGCCAACTAAGGCTTTGGATCAATTGATCTATTGTTCCACCCCTCGTGGGCCGTTAAGGGAGTTGTCCGAGCTGGATATGACTGTTCGAGGCCGACAGCGGCCCAGAATTTTTGGTTCACTAAGAGGAGATCTGCCGGAGAAAAGCCGGCGCGGTATTCAAGCGAGACAACATTCTTGAACAGCCTTCCCAGCCTTATTCATTTCTTACTTTTAGAAGCCAAGCCTCACAATGGACGACACCGAGCGACGCACCGCAAAGCGTTCGCGCTTCGATCAGACGGAACCAAAGCGGCCTTCGAGATTCGACAGACGCTCTCGTTCTCCCCCAGCCGCGAAGCCCGAGCCTGAGTCAAGGCGAAGCAGAAGCCCGCTGCCACGAGCCGCTGACAATGGTACCCCAGAATCCGTGAAGAAGGGAGGTGCAGATCCTGCAGCAGCAGCAGGTAAGGAAATGCATAAAGAGCTTCAAAGGCTCGCACAAGACTAACCAAATAACAGCTGCCGCGGCTGCCAGAATCAACGCCCAAATCCAAGCCAAGAAGGGTATTCAGCATGTCGACGTCCCTCCTATCCGATCTACACTTAGTTCCCCTACTGGAAAATCCGCATCCCCAGGAGCTTCGGGTGGTGGGGGCAATAGCGCAGCTTTGGTGAATGGTGAGATGTACATTGCGGATGGAGACTACATTCGGGACATTGAAGTAAACGACTTGCGCAATCGCTACACACTGACCAAAGGATCAACGCAAAAGATGGTAAATACTCCTTGTATTATGCTCCACTGATAATTTCAGGTTCTTTTCTATCTAAAATCACAGCTTCTGACATAATTCCCATTTCTTACATACTCATAAAGTCTATCCTACTTGTGTGGAGTTCTCAAGCTTACCTGGAAGCGATAGCACTCAATACATACCCCTCTTTGGCATCTGCTGACTCCCGCTGCGTGACATCTAGATTAAAGAGGATACCGGAGCTGGTACGCTATACCTACAACTTAACGTTTGACAGATTGATGTTGACTTTTGAAGATGTCACCACGCGTGGAAACTATTACCCAGACAAGAGTATGGCCACGGCCGCAGTATGTAAAGCAATCTTTTTACTGGATACTGCTAACCAGATTTCAGAACCCACCTCTTTACCTCCACGTTACGAGCACGTCGAAGCAAGGCCTTGAGCAAGCTGTCCAGAAGATCGAGGAACTTATGAAGCAGGAACTGCCTAACCTTGTAGATGAACGACGATTCCGGCGCCGCGAACCAGAGCAAGTCGAGAGAGACGAGTTCGGCAGACGCAAATGGCCCGAGGAAAAGATCCCCATTGATTTTGAGCCGCTTCCTGGTTTCAATCTACGAGCTCAGGTTGTTGGTCATGGAGGCACTTATGTCAAGCACATTCAACAGGAGACTAGATGCCGTGTTCAGATCAAAGGCCGCGGGTCCGGATTCATGGAACATGGTACCGGTCGTGAGAGCGACGAGGATATGTACTTACATGTTGCGTATGTATCTGCTTGTTGTGATTGTGGTAAGTGCTAATGGTTCATAGTGGTCCTGATCCGAACGAGGTTCAAAAGGCCAAGGAGCTCTGTGAAGATCTGCTGAAGAACGTCAGAGAGCAGTATGAAGAGTTCAAGCAACGTCCACCACAACGTGGCTATGGAACCACTGGTTATGGCGGTGAGCGTGGCTATGGCGATCGTGCTCCTGAGAGAGGCAACTCCTATGGTGGCGGTGGAGGCTATGGTGGTGGCTATACTGGATCCCCTGCTCCCAATACTCCAGGAGCTGTTATGAGTCCAACGACCCCATCCGCACCAGGTGCTGCCGCTGGAAGTCCCACAAATGCAGCTGATTATGCCGCCCAGTATGCTCAATACTATGGAGGTGCAGATCCGTACGCAGCCTATGGCGGTTATGCAGCATATGTCCAGTATTATCAACAGTACATGGCTGCTGCCGCGGCTGCTCAACAGCAAAGTGGTGGTGCTCCAGGTTCTGGTTCGGCACCTCCGCCACCTCCAAGCGAAGCACCTCCTCCTCCACCTGGCGGCTCTGCTCCTGGTTACAACAACGTAAGTTCCAGAAACCCATATTGCTAGCGGAAAATGCTAATAGCCTAGGTTCCCCCACCTCCTGGCATGTAGTTGGTCCCATGAGAGAAGTTCACTAACTGGGTTATTTGCGTCATTGTCCTGGCAGATCTTGGACACTGAGGTCGTTAATGCACCCTGATCTGAGAACCATGCTTCTGCATTTCAGTTTGGTGGTTGGAGGGCAAAACTGCAGGATACCTCACTCTCATAAAATTGACAGCAAGCAGTCACGGTTCATTGCTCTAGGCTCAAGTTTAGTCGATCAAATCAATGATATTGAGAACTTCTGTCCAATCTTCTGAGCCATTTGCTGGTTGCTGCTCCTCCTCCGTGTCCTTGAATGTAAGCCGTTGTCCATAGGATATGCAGAGCTCTTCCCCTTCCTTGATATCTCGAAGTGTTGTGTATGTGATGAGCAGGTTTTCAACATCTCTGTGCCAACCGACGTTCTGATTCATCGTTGAGTGATTGAACATACTTCCGAGACCTAATATGACTGCTTGTGTCGTAGTTGGTGGCTTGGTGCCGTTTGCCTGGACTTTCTCTTCTGCAGAGGGTGTATATGGCCAATTGCTATGTGTTCTCAGCACTCATGACCATCGGGAAGAATCATGTGACACTGACTATGTGTAATGAAAGAGGGTGGTGTTCCTGATATGTTGTTCATTCTCAACCGGATCTAAAACAATGACCGGGCAAGTTTCGATGACAGTCCTACCCGGGATGTCTTTACTGGCAAATACTCCTCGACCTAGAAAATGAATTTGGATTAGCTTCATGCTTTTCGCCCTTGCCATATCTGTCTTGAGTCTTTCGACTACAATAGATGGATATTGTCACTTATCAGCACCTTTTGGAGTATTCATCACCAGAACCAAGCCATCAATCCTCTTCAGAGGGATGCTCTCTACCTTCTGAGACATCTCTTCCGATTTTGACATGGTGATGATCGTGAGAACGCAAAAGTCGGCGTGAAATGAAACCTAAGCGATAAAGAAACGATAACGAGGTACGACGTCCCTCGACCTCAACCTCAACGCATTCAGGTTACAGCAAGCTTATGGCTTGAGAATTCAATAGGATATGGCGCATCAGCGCGGAGCTTCGACTGTTGATGCGGTAAAGGAGCCACATTCTGTTTCTCTCAAGGTTCTGAGGTAAGAATTGCATGTACATCAAGACCTCTCTGTTGACGTTGAACAATAGATTATCAAGACCTTCTCTCTCTGTACAACATCCTCTCCCTCTACCAACGCCCAAAGCCTCTCCATCTGGTTCCCCCAGTACTTTTCCCGCCTCCTCCGAGTCTCTCGCATACCCCTCCTCGAAGAACGATGCCTTCATCCTCTCGCCCCTCCTTACCCTACCTCCAGCATTTGGTTCCGCTTATGTTGGGGAGACATTCTCTTGCACATTATGTGCCAACAATGAAATCCTTCCTGGCTCAACGGTGCCGAAGGTGATCACCAATGTCCGAATAGAAGCCGAAATGAAGATTCCCAGCTCCAGCACACCCATAAACCTAGTCCTCGTTCCTGAATCTGCGGAGAAGAAGGAAGAAGAAGCAGGCAGCCCAAAAGAACACGGAGTTGATCTCGAACCAGGACAAAGCCTCCAGAAAGTAGTCAACTTTGACCTGAAAGAGGAAGGGAGCCATGTTCTAGCCGTCACAGTCACATACTCCGAAACCACCTCTACAAGTGGTAGGATTCGGACATTCAGGAAGCTATATCAATTCGTATGCAAAGGATGTATGGTTGTGCGTACAAAAGCTGGCTCTTTGCCTACTACATCCAGTTCGAAGGGCAGGAGATGGGCATTGGAAGCACAATTGGAGAACTGTGGTGAGGAAACTATCACACTGGACATGGTAGTACTGGAAACGAATGAAGGGTTCAAGAGCCAGGGCATCAACTGGGAGGTTGTTGGGGAGGGTGAACAGATGGAGAGACCTGTGCTCATGCCAGGAGATGTGCAGCAAGTATGTTTCTTGGTTGAGGAAGTGATTGATGATGATGGCAATGGCCCAGAGCCTGTGGACGGAAGGCTGGTATTTGGAATACTAAGCCTAGGATGGAGGGGACCTATGGGCAATAGAGGATTCTTGAGCACCGGGGCACTAGGGGCGAGGTTGAAGTGATGAATACAAGGAAGCATAGGCGGAATCAGGAATCCCGCAAACGCCAAAGACGGAAACCTGTTCATACAAGAAAGTTCCGTCATGTTACTGGCTATTGGACTCCACTACCCACGTTCCAACCACAATGAGTAAACTACGACGAGCCATTCAGGTTGAAGTCCATGCCATAACCGGGGTTCAATCGGCAATCTGCTTCAGGCAAAGAGTGGTACAAGCAGCTGAGCTCCGGTCTGGAAGCGGAAAAACCTATAGCTACTCCTGTATGGTGGAAAGCACTTCTGGTCACATGGACTACGGACTCCCAATCATCAATGGCAAAGGACTGAAGGCTCTCTGCAGGTCCCGAGTGGTTTGACGGTTATCCTCGCCATTTGTCTTGGCAAAGAATCCCTCCCACTGTCCGGAAAAAAGCGACACACCGACAGCATTATTGTCCCCAGAAAGATTGGACATTGGGGAGCCTGGAGTTGAGGATATTTTAAGGTAAAGAGGTATTGTTTTTCGATAGAATCAATTGTAGACTTTTCAGCGCATTTTCTCAATGTCCCAAAAGTGCAGAGACATTATTCAGTCCCTGCTTATGGTCATGTGTATCGGTTATTCTGGACATTGCAAGAACCCCTACGCCAGTGCGATGATCTCTTTCCAAGTGAGAAACATTTGCTTGTACAACAAACTTCTCAATCCTGGGGAAAGTTTTGATAAAACGTTGTCATTCTTCCATTACCTCCAGTTAGCAAAGCGTTTGGCAAACATCTGGGAAGGATAATGCACTGCGCTTTGTGAGTCTTTGCTAGCTCTTGCTCAAATTTCTCATAGCAAGCGAACAATAGCACAAAAACAGGGTCGCAGAAAATGCTTTATATTATCTGGAAAGCTTCACCAACGAAAGAGTATGTGGGCATGTGCTTTTTACCTATATATCTGACGTGTTAAGCTGTACTGTTTCATTTTGGCTATCTTCTGTCTCACCTCCTTGTCCGCGAGAACGGTTTGACCGTTCGCCTTTCTCCAGTCGTGGCTAATTTTATTTTGCTGCTTCCTGAGCTACTGTAGTTGCACTTAGCTCACTAGCTGTATAGCTGTTTGATAGAATGATAATCCTGTCCAATTCCTTTACTATTGTAGTCCTGTTAATCTGATGGCAGCTGTGGGTAATGCTATGTTGTATATCTACAGCTTTTCGTGCTAGTAGAGGAGGGCTTTTTTCGTCATTTAAACTACCTCGATTCAACAATCCTTTGTCGTCTGCAATCGCTCATACTAGAAATAATTATCACAGAGTAGATCCTACTTACCTAGGTGCCTGTAACTCAGCCATTCCGAAAATCCTCATTCTTAGCTGATAGACTTAAGCGAGCTTAAAAAAGGGGCATGGGTCAAACCCGTCAGAATTCGATATTGCAAGCCATAAGCTACTTGGTCATAATCGTGGTATCTATACCTATTGCAGAAGGTAGCATACCAGCGTTCTCATTCTATTGTATCACGTTGAATCCTTTGCCGAAGACTTTATATTATTAGCTCTTATTCAAGTCAACAGCGACACATCTCAGGACTGCACTTCTGAGATCCACAAACTTCCAGTTTCCATAGGCACCGGTGGAACTTGATGGATAGAAAGCAAAATCTGATCTCACCAGACGGGGTGCTGCATCGGGCTGCTGCATACGGAAGGCACTGCATGAAAATTCATGTTGGCCCCTATTTCTCCCTTTTTTTCCCACCATCAAGCCGTAACATTCATTGCGTAGACTTGTGGCATGTAAACATACGTACACACCTCTTCCCTCATGTTCTCTCTTTAAAATGTAACTACGCTTCCAAGTTGTCTTCATCTGCTCCACCCACTTCCCCTCAAAAGCGGCGGTGCTAGTCTCTACTTTACAATGGAGGAGCAAAAGGGATGGATTTGATAACTGAAAGTCAGCGTACCAAAATTACTTGCGTTGATATTGGTTGGAACCAAACCACTAGCCGCGGTTGGGAGCATTTCGTGTCTCGATCTCGCGACGCGTGCTTCTCTTTAATACAACACCGCCGAAGCAGACTCGGATTCAAGAACATCACACGTCCTCTTCGAAACTGTACTGTACAACATAATGTCTTTCGCACCTATGCAACCCGAGGTTCTGTCGGACAGCAAGCATCCAATTGCACTCCGACGATCCACGTTCATGATGTCCTTCTCTTTCTGTGGCTTTGGCAAGAAAGTAAATCCTATCTCTGGCTACACTGTCAAGTCTACGGTCACTCGAAATGGTAGAAAGGTTGAGAAGATGATTGGCAGCTACCGCGGTTTGAAGGTAAGGCGATCTCCCATTCCAGGACAACGCTTCTGTTTACAAGAGCGCTCCTTCTTGCATCGAAGTTTCGTGGCATATTGGCGTTGTCTCGGTTTTGAAAATTCACTTTTATTGTTACTCACTGATTCACTTACAGGCTGCAAACGATAAGCTTGCCGAGTTCCTTCACCTCAACACCCCATACATTGAAACAGCAGTCGCACATTTCATCAAAGTGGACGGCCGAAAGTCTTGGAAGGGTCAATACACTGATGGCGGTGGGAAGATGTATGCCAAGGTTGGACTGTACAGAGGGGCTGTGGACTACGAGATGAAGGCTAAAGGCAGTGGACAACCTGAGACAGCTTGTCTACTGTCCAACGATAGGTCAAGCTTTTAAGCTGGCCACAAGTGTAAAAGTCCATTGCACAGAAACGACATTGGACAAGGATTGGGTCGGACATTGATCGACAGAAAGCAGGGCAAGAATGCTCTGCAAAGCTTTTGGGCTCAAATGCAGCAATAAGAAGGAACTCTTCAACCTCTAAAGTACTTTCTCTCATGTGACATTATTCATGACATCTCAGTTGTAGACTCCCTCCTCAAGTTTCTCCGTCTCATAGAACAGTGCTGATATGGTATTTCCATTGAATATTCGTCCTTCAAGAGCGTTCACAGCCTTGTGCATGTTAGTATCAGACATGAATGGGAGTACCAGCAGGCTACATACTCTCAAAGCCGACAGCTGACTTGTAAATTTGACAAAAACCTTTGGGGTAGTATCATGCCGGTCGATATAAACTCTTTCAACTCGGCCATACTGTTTTTCATGTCAGCTGTGTCCATCTAGGGAAATGATATACGTACTTTCTCTGCACATTCATCTCCAATCTCTTGCATGAGTCCACCATCACCAACTTCTTCATCCAGATCCATGCCATCAACCATGCCTCTGAGTACAATGACCTCAGACATAGGTCCAAACTTGCCCGTCTCTGAGTCTTTCTCAGGCACATTCTTCTTCCCACCAATGATCTTGCCACGACCACCTGGGTCTCTAAATCCACCTCCTTCGGCGTCTGACTTCTTCTTACGCTTCTCGAGCTGAACTCGGAGAGGATTTACGATACCAGAACCATCGGCACCCAGACCCTTTCCTTTGCTCCATCCATACTTGGACATAAGTCTTTCAGCGAACCCTTTCTGGCCGGGTCGAAGTGATCGAGGGGTCTCTTCAGAAGGTTCATCATCTTCTTCGTCGTCCTCGGCCAGTGCTTTCTCCAATTCTGCTTCCGAGCTAGGTATATCACTGGGTGCTGCTGGGAGATTGTATCTCACAGGAGCACGAGATATTGAGCCTGCTGGAAGAGGCGCGGGAGGACTATCAGGGGGTGGTGGCGGTGGTGGTAGATCTGATGGCGGTATAGGAGAGTCTGAGTCCATACGTTCGTCCTGCTGAGCTCCTGGCTTTTGCGAAGGAGAGTCTACAGGAGGCGGCGCAAAAGAAAGGTTCGGCGGCGGTGCAAATTGTCCTGTTGAAATTAGTATCATAGTTGCCTACTGGCATTCTGGAATACTTACTGCCCATCTGAGGACGATATTCCTCCTCATCGCTATCCTTTTCACTGGGCGACTTCCTTGCCATTCTGTGAGCGTATAGCCTGTCCTTCCATTCCCTAACTTCTCTTATCTTCTCATCACCGTTCTTGTACTCCTCATAGCTATTCGGTCGTGTCGGATCATAGATATCATCCCAATCTTGTACAGCTACGTGCTCTTCCCTATGCTTATTCTTCCGCTTCTTGCGACCACCTCGCTGCCTCTTCTCCCCTCCTCCATAGAAGCCGTTGACGTCCTCATCATCTCCTCCCGTCCAATCTGCTAAAGTAGTCTTCGCAGGTAGCCTCGCAACGGGCGCTGCGGCTGTCTCTTGCAGCGGAGCCTGCTTCTGATTTGAGGTATCCGATGCAGGTAGCTTTGGAAAGGTTCCTTTTGGCTTGGGCTTTTGCGACAATTGCGGCCTTTTGGTGGGCTGGAATCGTAAGGCTGCTATAATGCCAGACACAATCAATATTGATCGCATACAAGGCTAAACATAATTGAGTCCTACCAGGATCTATTTGTGGCTTCTTTGCAGAACTATCTTCTGGAGCTTCAGCGTTCTTGAAGACTACAGGTCCCTTCGAGATTGTTCCAGGTGCAGAGGAGCCTGGATCAAGGAGATTTGCGTATAACGACAGTCCACTCCTTGCTGGAGTCGAATTTGATGGATTAGACATCGTAAAAATAGAAGCTATTCGAGGTTGCTGCAGAAGGATTGCGTAGGTATTTCCACAGCCTCATGCGTAAGGCTAGGAGTGAAGCTATCCAAAGTCCATAGCCCCACTATTCTCGGGGCCGATAAGCTCGCAATTGGAGATCAGACCTCGTCACCAAGTTATGAGAATTTAGTCGTTTTGAGCTGATTCCGAAGCATTTCCGTGGCAGGTTCTATGATAACTGGCTTGATTTTGAAGTAGATCTTCCGAAGCAATTGACTTGCTGAACCCTCTCATCAATACCTCTGATTCTATTGTGCATTACCCTCCGAACCAAAGCGCAATGGCCGCCACTACTCTGTCAAACTCCTTCTCGGCAGGAGATAATTCTACAGCTATCATTATACCAAACAAGCCCAAAGCTCTGGCCGTGTCATACAAAGAACTCTCCGCCGAGATACTGTCATTTCAAAAGAAGCTCGCAAAGCTCGGTGTTACACCTCAAGCAGCTGTCTCAATCGCTCTTCCAAACACCTACGAATTCATTGTTGCCTTCCTCGCCAGTGCATGGCAAAGAGGCATTGCAGCTCCTCTCAACTCGGCATACAAGCAGGAAGAATTCGAGTTCTACATTGACGATCTGAAGTCTGCCGTTGCTCTGGTTCCCCAAGGATCGTATGCCAAAGATGGAGCTGCTGTTCGAGCAGCAAGAAAATACCAAGCAGCTATTGCAGAATGCTACTGGAATGGGAAGGAAGTGGTACTGGATGTGAAGGACGAAGGAAAAATTAAGGGAAGGGGAAACCAGAAGGTGGAAAAGGCACAACCCGATGATATCGCTCTGGTCTTACACACCAGTGGCACAACGGGACGTCCCAAAGCTGTGCCATTGACGCACAGAAACCTCACGAGGACGATGAAGAACATCAAGGCTACATATGACCTGTCACCTGCCGATCGCACAATGCTAGTCATGCCACTCTTCCACGTCCACGGTCTCCTCGCTGGCTTCCTAGCACCTCTCTACAGCGGTGGCTCAGTCATCGTCCCTCTCAAGTTCTCCGCCTCCGAGTTCTGGGACGACTTCATAACACATGGAGCGAACTGGTATACGGCCGTCCCTACAATACACCAAATCCTCCTCAAGAACCCACCTCCTCACACCAAACCCAAGATCCGCTTCATCAGATCATGCTCTTCTCCACTCTCCCCAACTGTCTTCCATCAATTAGAAGAAGCGTACAGCGCTCCCGTCTTAGAAGCATACGCTATGACCGAAGCCGCCCACCAAATGACATCCAACCCTCTACCCTCCAGAGGAAAACGGCAACCCGGCTCCGTCGGCATCGGCCAAGGCGTCGAAGTCAAGATCCTCGACGGAAAGGGAGACGAGGTTCCTCAAGGCTCTGAATCAGAAATCTGTATTCGCGGCGAGAACGTAACGAAAGGCTACTTAAACAACCCCGAAGCGAACAAGTCTTCCTTCACGAAAAGCGGGTTCTTTAGAACAGGTGATCAGGGGAAGATGGATAAAGATGGATATGTCATTATCACCGGTCGTATCAAGGAACTCATCAACAAGGGAGGAGAGAAGATATCTCCAATCGAGTTGGATAACGTGTTAGCGAGACATCCGAAGGTCGGCGAGGCAGTTAGTTTTGCTATTCCAGATGAGATGTTTGGACAGGAGGTTGCTGTCGCTATTGTACCGAAGCCTGGACAGAAGATCTCAGAGGAGGAATTGAAGAAGTGGGTTGCGGAGAAGTTGGTCAAGTTCAAGGTGCCGAAGAAGGTATATATATTCTTTCCCCTCCTATGACTTTCCTCGTTGGATACACGATGAGTAAGAGGATACAAAGCTGACAAACAATAGGTATACTTCACAGACAACATGCCAAAGACAGCAACAGGCAAGATCCAACGCAGAATCGTCGCAGATACAATGATGAAGCAGGATAAGCCAAAGGCTAAGTTGTAGTCGTACAGGAGACATCAAATGCCATCCCGACCAAGAGAAGAAGCATATTCAGGATCAGATTGTAGAAATGTATACACAAGCCCACCGTATATAAAAGTCACGAATATCAAGTAGATGAGAAATGAATAGAATTGAATACTACAACATGCATTCCCCGCCTAAGTCTCGTAGCAATCAATTGATACAAATGATTGGTCACGGCTCGCAAAGTGCCAACTACAATTTTTCAGCTCGGCACTCTCTCGCCTCGACGTTCATGCTGTGATACCCGCTGTGCAGAAGAGACTCAGCCAACGATCTGCAAAGATCTCAATGCCACTCAGCCACCTACGTCTTGAAACCGAGGGACCGGAGCAGCCTTCACATGTGGAAAAAGATCTCGAGATGTTTGTCGTGCTGGATGAGATAAATTGTATCTATTCTGGAACATGAGATAAACAACGTTTGATAGTCGGACAATCGAACAAAATTAAAATTATGTCACAGAAGCATTCACAATCATAAGATGAGGAGTGGTTCAATGTACAAGTCTTTATGAATTTGACTGATCCTTGCGTTCCTCCACTCATCACGTAACTTCCAAACACAAGGACATACCGTCACTACCATCTAGCTGCAATGAATATGCAACTTCGAGCGAAGGTCGTGACATCAAAATTATGCAGCACCCTCATTCCAACCCCTGAACGATCCTAAGGAAGGTGACAAACGCTCAATGATGACTGGCTTCGTTTTGCTGAGCAGTAATGGAAAAAGACAATGAGAACGTGGCAGATTAGGTCTATGGTAATAGTAAAGGAAGAAAACGCCGACGTCCCAATGCCTTACAACAACATCTGCAAAAGACCACCAACGACCGAAAGACCGGCAACAGCCTCGTTCAGACTGTATGAGGCAGCAGCGTTCTTGGTGCTTGTGGATTTTGAGCCTGATCCGGTGGTCGTCGATGAGCCGAGGGTGGTGGCATCAGCGGTTGTCTCGCAGATGAAGGTACCCTGGATGACCTTTCCTGATCCTGCCTCAGCCTTGAAGCCACTGCAGTCGATCTCAGCAGTAGATTGAACGTTGAAACCACCCTTGACGTTTACAAGAGCTGGGAGATCAGGGCTAAGACAATCAATTAGCTTTTGAAAGACTGTCTAATAATGTGACACTTACGTGGAGAAGTTCCCTGAGAAATCAATGGCACCTCCAACGGTGGTCAGAGCTGGGAAGCTGATAGAATCGAGACCAGTGTTGTTGGCAATTTGGAAAGCACCTCCAACAGTCTTGACGAGAGGCATGGAGATGTTGGTCAACTTTCCGTTGGCATCGACAGCTAGGGAACCTTGGCCAGTTGCAGTGCTACCAACTGTGGTCAAGTTGGGGGCAATGATGCTGGTCATGTAGTTTCCGTAGAATCCGAGGGAACCGTTGACGGTGGCCAAGGAAGGAATGGTGATAGAAGAGACGTTTCTCAATGTGATATTGGCAGCCCAGATCAAGTTGGGGAATGAGACATCTAGACTGTTACCGTTGGCGTTGATGTTAACGGCAGATGTGACATTCGCAATTTGGGTGCTGAAGGTCTTCAATCTGTTGTTGTTGTCGATCTGGAGGGTTGCAACAGTGTCCAAGTTGATACCCTCGAGAGTGCTGAGGAAGGTGTTGGAGATGGTCACGCTGGTTGCCGTGCTAACGGTGGCTGGGAAAGTCAGGGCAGACAAAGCAGGAAGAGCGGTCCATTCGATGGTCTTGACGGATGTCAGATCGCTCATCGAGAGGGTGGACAAGAGAGTAAGGTTGCTCAATGTGAAGGCGCCTCCAATCGAGCCAATTGATGTGCTTCCCAAGCTGGTTAAGCCACCAGCGTTTTCGCAGATAACATCGCCGGTGACCTGTTGTGGTCCGTCGATGCTGATTATACCTGCAGCTGAGGGGCCAACGAGGATGGAACCAGACACAGTAGAGCAGGACGCAAGAGCTGTGGCGTCAGCCTGGGAGTTGATGGTTGCCGTGGCTTGGGAGCAGATGGAACTCTGGGCTAGAGGTTGAAGATGTTAGTCAAAGGTATCTCGAGCGGGCTTGTAAATTGTTGGGATGGAGAAGTCGAGCTGCTCTCGGGCTGTCTCCGTTCCATTGACATGATGCAAGCTTGTGGAGATGGGTACTGTGATGGGGAATGGATGTTGATGACTTACCAGCAGCGACGCTGATGACCGCGAAGGCGGGAAGGATGAATTGAGAGAGCATCGTGACGATTATTATTCCGATACAGTGACTTCTGCAGTGTCAGCGTGGTTCAATTGAATGGTCTGATCCGAGCCCAGCAGATTCGTCGATGATAAAGTTGGGGAAGAGCGTTGGGATTGATCGATGAAGTTGAGAAAAAACAAAGCCGCGCGGTGAATCGAAGAACCAGCACAAGATGCGTTGGACTTGACGTCGCCGCGAGCCAGAAGCTTGCGAATACGGCAGGCAGGGAGGTGCTGGTCGTGGTGGAGGCAGGCGGAGCGGATGAAACGTACCTTTGGTGCTTGTCTTGTCGTGTTTGTTGACTGTAGCAGGAGCCGATGGAAATCCTCGTCACTTTCTTTTTTTATTTTTATCCTTGGGGATTGAAATCGAAACACAAGGGACCTTAACGACAGTGGTGAAGAGGAGGAGGAAAGACACGAGCGTACGGGGAAGCACGAACTTTTGAAGAGTTTCAAGAAGAAGTGGCTTTGCGAATTCCAGTCGAGACGAGAAGAAAAGACGAGCGGACGAGGGCAATAAGGGGAGGCCGCGAGTGGAGCAGCGCTGCAGCCACTAGTGCGGCCACGCTTAGCCGGGATGGGCCACGCCAATCCTGTTTTCGCTGGGAGCAGTTGGGAGCTGCTGGGAGGGCGACTGCAACAGACTGGGATTTTGGAGATTTGATGGGGGACGATGGGGGCAAGCAATCACAGCAATCGCCGCGCGAACGAACAGCAGCACCACGATCAGCACGCCGCCGAAATGAGCGTGCCTGTGCATCTTTGTCGGGCTGCCTGGAGGGGCGAGAGGCCTGGCTTATCACGTTCATCCTCATTCTGATTCCCGGGAGATGCAGTTGAGTTCGCAACGTTCGCTGCTGCGTGCAGTTGGGGACTCGTCAACAACGAATCTGCTCCCAGCAATAATACGGCTACTACTCGCCACGATATACTCTAGTACTCGTGTCCGCTCCGCGTCAGTCCGTTGCGCCAGAGAGGCCAAATTCCTTGATACCAGTCCGTCGATCCGGTTCACCAGAATACTACAGAGCAGAGACACGCCAGGCCAAACGAGAGGAGGAGAGAGCATTGAAACCCGGGCCAAGTGGATAAAGAGAAGAACCAGCCGCCCTGATTTGCCAGCTGTGGACCTCGCTCGACTTCCTTCTTGGCTGCGGCGATTTGCAGGCTATCCTAGACCGTCACTGCAGTGGGTGGGACCCGGAAGAGTCGCGCGTCTCTCCAATAACGCTTCAAGGACATATCTGGGAACGGGCGAGGAGGCCCTGGTCGATAAGTGGGAGCTTTGGAGGGCACATCTTCATACACAAGCTTCCAACCTCCAAAACATCTCCAGAATCTCCACGACGGCAAAAGTGCATCGTGGCTGGGAGCTGCATACGAGTTGATGCACCAGCCGGCCAGACCATGATACGGAGGTATAATAGTTCCAACTTCCAAGCAACTCGTACACAAGCTCTATCCGCGAACCTGCACACGCAATCTTCGTCTTGGTCAGTGTTCCGGGTTAGGTAGTATTGAGCTAAGCGCGAAGGAGAGGGGGGGAAGTGCGGCAGCGATCTTGAGACTAACATCTCCATCCGCACTTCTAGGGTCTCTAATTGGCAGATCTAGAAACCTCTTCACCAGAGCTTTTTCCTTCTTCCTGTGAGCTTCGAACTTCGAGATTCTTTTCAGCCACACACCATCACGAACAAGGCGCTAGGGCATGGTGGGCTGCTCTTGGAAGCCAGCAGTGGCTGAGGGATAGCAGACATCAGTGGTTGCGAAGGTTCTATCATATGCTCTGGCTCACTCGGCACCCACAAATACGACAGAATGCACTATCGTATTGTGGGTTCTACAAATCTGCAAAGAGAAGCATTTACCGTTACCGGTGGTCGCTGCTTTTTGCCGCCTGACAATTCGAACCTAAATATGCGAGATTTGAATCAGACGTCTTGTCTATTCTTGAATGTTGACGTCGTGATGGATGGAAGCTCTTCCCAAAGTCTATGGCATTACCTCGGCAGCTGAATATTCTTGATATCTCGTCTCAATATCATGTCTCGAAGCTAGTCTGCTACAAGTACCGTGTTGGCCCCCGGGCTTATGGTACGATATTTGGCTCTCCCATTTCTTCCAGAAGTTGAACCATGCTTCCAACCTAACATCATCTCATGATTGGTGCACAGTGGGCGTTGTCGATGACGCTGTCTCCCTCGGCCCCATATTAAGGGGTATTTATAGCCCCTGGCTCTCGCTTGTGCAGTCGACATTGCTTCAATTTGATATCCTGGTTCACACGAAATTCACCGGAGCCGGGGTTTGATATCGAATAAATGCTTGATATCTGGGGCGTTCTGATATCGGGCGACAAGATTTTTGTATCTCAGACGTGGTCAAAGGTTTGTGGAGAAGATGAGTTGTCTTTGGGCTTGCCAGCTACTCCAGATTTACCTTTGCGTCCACGTAATCTTTATTTCTGCCTCAATAAATTCGTCGCAGACTGCTGGGGCTCTTCACAGCCATATGCTAATGAATCATCCAGAGTATGAACGGCCGAGCTCACGCTTTCGTCCTTACTGACTAGATCACAACTTATCCTCCAACGTTTGACCGTTCCTGAGCTGATATTTGCTGGTATCTCTCACACCATTCCCTTGCCTTTCCGAGGACTGGTTGATAACCTGGAGATGCCTTTGATATTTCTTCTATAGCAGTATAAAATGAAGTCCTGTCCTCGTCCGTTCCCAACTCCGTAACCAAGGTCCGCAAGAACACCCAAACAGACTCATGGGTCCACTTGAAAGATACAGCCAAACGAAGAACCTCAGAACATACGCTACTTACATCTGAATCTCTTATTCTTGCAGAACGGAGAAGAGAGAGTGCAAAGAGCAGAAATGAGAATCCAGATGTATCAGCCGGGTGTCTTAGACACCATTCTTTAACAACAGAGATCACTATTAACAAGCCATCAAGACTTGACGATTCGTCAGAGTACAAGTATGTGCGAACGAGCCAACGCATATGAGACCAAGCGTAGTAATTCTTCGGGTGTCTTTCTGCTGCTACCAACACCACGGTTTGCAAATCTCGAAGCACGTCACGCCTCGGGTGAGTTTTGAAAGACTGTTCGAGAAGCCAGCGTCGATGTCCCCAGAGAGTTGGTGACTTAGTGTGCCGGTGAAGACGTGAGGTCAGGTAGCTATCCACGAATAGCATTTCCTTCCTCATGACGGCTTCAAGACCTGCTTCTTCGTCTTCCTGGAAATGTAGTATTATCCTTTTCCGCGTATTTGCTGCAGTGAGGTGTTCAGGATCCATGAGCAGAATGATAGCTGTGGCATTTTGTAATTCCAAGAGCTTGTCTTTAGGGCGATCCCGTGAATGTTGGAGGAGTATCTGTCGAGCTATAACGAAAGCCTGGACAAGTTTTGCTTTCGGGACAGCGATGTTGTTACCATCGGTAAGAACATTGGTATCTGGAGGAAGTGGATGGCTTTTGCCTAGGAACTCAATTTCGAGGAGCGAATCTGTGTCTGGACGTAGTGCCCTGACAATGTCATTGTAGGCTTTCTTGGCATCTATTTCTGAGACAGAAGTTTTTGTATGAGGATCTAGAGCTCTCGACATTGTGACTGAAGCGTTGTCGTTACCTAGGTATCTTGAGTCGAAATCTGAGCCTTGTCTAGCCTCGCGCTAGGCGACCTTCTGATCCGTAAGGCTCTCTCATCTTGACAGCTCACTCGACCGTTTACGACTCATGTCCTGTTCCTGATCTACCATCAACTGGCCTACGTTCACCACCAATATGCCATCTATCCTTCTCGTGGTCTTCGTGGTCCAACTCACAATCCACATTGTGAACACAGTTGGAGCCTCCACCATCAATAGCATAGTACGACAACGCCTCATGTCCCGGGCGAACTCTTGACTAACATCACATAGCTATGGTCTCTCTACACCCGCTTAGTTACCTCGAGTTCGACAACGTCCGCTGAACAGAAAGAGCTGAAGGGTCAATTTCTGAAGGTTAGGAAAGAGTTGAATTCCACCAGCAGTCAAGACGAGTTTGCGAAATGGGCAAAGCTTCGCAGACAGCATGACAAGCTTTTGGAGCAGCTAGAAACGAATAGTACGTCTTCCTGCAAAAATCATATGTACCAGAGCATAGGCTGACCGCGCAAACAGAGTCATCCACAGATAGCACGAAAGCTACATTCGACAAGACAGTCTCCGCATTACGATGGGTGGGCACGAACGGTTTCCGCATGTTCCTACAATTCTGGTTCTCGAAACAGGCCATGTTCTGGATCCCGAAGGGCTGGGTTCCATACTACGCGGAATGGCTCCTCTCGTTCCCACGAGCGCCGTTGGGGAGTGTGAGCGTGCAGGCCTGGGGATTGGCGTGCGGGGCTATTATTTTGCTGTTTAGTGATGCTATTGTGGCTATTGTGGCGCTGGCAGTTGGGTCAGGATCAGGAGCACAGAAGGCGAAGGGAGAGCCTATGAAGATGTCCAGCGAAAAGGCTGATGGAAAGAAGGAATTGTAGTATATCTACAAATGGGGGTGCTGTACATTCATAAAAACATATCCAAATACATAAGACGGACAGTAATGTCTCCCATCAAAAAGACGCAAAGGTCGCCATTGCTTCTAGAAGCTACGAATTTGCAACACGAGTGAGATGACTCTTGGCAGAGTACTTGGGCTTGCTCTGGGCATACTTTTTGACTCTGAGTGACCATGGGAGAGGAGATCGCCAAAGCTTCGAAAGTGCCACTGATACTTACCTTTCCATGCGAGAATTTCCTTTCTTTCGAGCAGTAACTTCGAGACTTGGAAGAGAAAGTCTTTTGCTTCTGCGGCAGGACTGATCCATATGCAAAACAAGTTCATTGTTGGTTGCAGAATCAAATCCAAATTTTGAGAGTTTCCGAAGAGCAGGCTCGAAGAAAAATCTACGTTTTGAAGCTCAAAATGGCGCCTTGCTCAATGAGGAACTAGCGCATCATGGCAAGGCTGTGACTTTTGACCCCTGCATGATCGTGAATCTGTCTTGTACTCGCACTTCTCACAACATCAAGTTGCCTATCATGGCGATTACTTGGGGGACGTAAGTGAAGCCCTTAATACTTAGCAGACTCTGCTGACCTAATCTAGGATCAAGTCCCTTCTTCTATTCTTCGGTCCCATTCTCCTGCCGAAATCAATCGCATACTACCGCTCCGTTCGAGCAGCTCCCACCATTCATGGCGTCCAGATCCGGCCAATACCTCCTGCCGTACAGCGAGCTCTCCTCATACTATTTATCACCTCGCTATCATTCCTCATAAAGACCTTCCCCACTTTCTCGCCCGAGAATGTATTCTCCCTGACAGCATCACGCCTCCAAATTCCTACCGATGTGCTCTTTACTCGTCTCTCGGGCCTGCGACCGCATGGCATTACACCTAGCGATGAGATGCTCCGAAGCAAGATTGGATCATTAGAAGGGCGTCTATTATACTTTCGCTTTGGACCCGACGTTCTCTCAGAATGTCAATTCTGCAACCCTGAGGATCCAAACTCATACCTATACTACGCCCTCCCTGGCATCCTCATACCACACTTCTTCAACCTCTGCGTCCTAGCTCTTGTCACCAGCGGCTTGTTCACTGGTAAAGAGGGTGCAGTATGGAGAACAACTGGCACAATAGCTGCAGTGGCAGTGGCAATCATGGAAGTATACCTCGTCAGCTCATACTCCTACCAAGCCAACTCGCGAGCAACGAGATTAGAAGATATCGATTTCTTCTTCTGGAAGATGCGCATATATCGTCTCATAGCTTTATCCGCCCTCGACGGCGTCCTCGGCTGGGTCCTCTACCTCTCATCCACCAATCGCGCATTCGTTACCCCTCCTACCACAGCCGAGCGCATAGAGATCTCAGCAAGGACTCTGGATATGGCGAGGAGTAAGATGAGTGCTACAGGTGTTTTGAGGAATACTATTGTGCGGAATGATCAGCTTAGAGGGAGGAGCAATCAATACTGGATTCATGAGGGTCAGATGACGAGAGAGGTGATGGAGGAGAGGGAAGTGGTGCAGAGTGTTCAGAGTGCGTTGGAGAATCGGATCAATATTTCGACGATAAGTGCGGATGCGGAGACATATGCCCAGAATATTGTTGCGCCGTTGCAGATGATGCATCAGGCGGGCAATACTTAGAGATCTTGTTCAGGATAGAATTATCTCTTGAATATCTGACTGCTGCTTTTACACTCTCATGTCCCGTTCTCTAGTACCAAGGGTTGCAGCACTCGTTAGACACGATAGTGCTATTGTTGTTTCAGGCTCCTGCTGAGAAGTCTCGATATCTCAAGTGTTGGCAGGTCGATGCAGCTCTGATTTTAGTTACACCTTTGCTTGCTTTGACTTGTCTCCCGCACTCTGTCATCAGTATGAAAAATGTTCAGCTCCAGCGAATCACCGAATCATCTGTCCCCAAATAAGGTGTCGGTTCCTGACTTGGTGCAACATAGCAGGAACCTATCATATCTCAATCGTACCTTGCAGATCCTCGAGATCAACATCCTCGTCCAGCATCGTGGCCCACCAGTTAGATCCTCAACTCTTTCATCTACAAAGACCTTCAGACATGTTCGCTACCTGAATTCAATTGTTCTCGAGAAATTCTTGCGCGATTCTCTTTCGGTGAATTTTCATTGTCGCAAGCCACGATGTCATCGGTCTCGCTTGTCATTGCGCTTGTAACACTGCGCGGTGACGACACTGAATTAGCAGTGAAAATGGCACAGGAAGGGTCCAACTTTGTTTTCCATGTGAATTGACTTTGCCCTTTAGTTGGAATAGTCTTTTCAACTTCAATTCCATTCCTCTATTCACCCTCACTCCCTACCACTTCAAATCAACATGTATGCGTCCAGGACAGCAACCAGAGCAGCAGCTCGCACAGTGCGAACTCGCGCTCCATTACGTGCAAACAATGCACGGGTTCGACTTGCATCCACTGAATCTACAGCTTCTGCAGCTTCATCGGCGGCGAAGGGCAATTCTCAAGCCATTGTCGGTGGTTTAGTAGGAGGATCTCTTGTATTCCTTGTAAGCCTCCCCTGCCCAGTCCTTCTCAAGCATTGTAAGCTCACTATGACCACAGGCAGGTTATGGCTACTATTATACCTCCGGCGCGAAGTCCATGGTCAATGCCGCCAGTGCAACCAAAGCCGAGCTCAACAGAGTTACCAAGTCCATTCAGTCCTCCACCCCCGAACCAAACGAAGCATTGAAATGGCTGCGATCAACCGCCACCTCATACGCCGCTTTCATCCCAGGTGCCAAGCAATATGTTGACTCCGCATTCAACGATCTGGATAAGGTCCAAGCTAAGCATGGAGACGAGGTTGACAAGATTGTCAGCAAGACATACAATGATCTGAAGGATGCGAGCAAGTCGGGTGTCAGTATGCAGACTGCTACCAAATCTTGGGAGATCATCTCAGATGCCATTACGGAGCTGGGAAAGCTGGCAGCTGATTCTGCTTCTGAGATCCTGGATAACCACCCCGAGCTCAAGGATAAAGTTGGTGGAAACCTCGATCAACTGAAGAGCATGGCAGATTCATATGGTCCAGAAGCAAAGAAGGAAGTTGAGAAGACGTACTCCCAAATCAAGGACGTCTTGGCCGCGGGCGTGAGCTTCGAGACTGCGGATAAGATCAAGAAGATCATCCAGGAGAAGACTGAGAAGGTTCAGAAATACGGAGAGGAAGCTTGGAACAAGGGTCTGCAGCAAGCAAAGCCATATCTTGACAAGAACCCGGAAATTAAGAAGATTGTCGAGGAGAACGCCGACAACTTGAAGAAGGGCAATGTCAGTGAAGTGATGAAGAAGATCTCTGAAGCTCTGTACTCCAATGACCCGGAGAAGTTGAAGGATTATGTGAAGCAAGCTGGCGAGAAGGCTCAGTCAAAGGTCAAGGAGAGTGGATTCGATTTACAGGGTGGGTTGGAGAAGTATGCCAAGTTGATTCCTGGGGGACAGGAGATCCTGCCTAAGTTGCAGAAGTTGCAGGAGGTTGCTAAGTCGAGAGGTGATGATGCGGAGAAGATTCTAAAGGGGGCTTATAAGGATGTTCAAGATGTTTTGCAGAAGAGGACTGCGGAGGTTGAGAAGTTGGCTGATGAGGCGAAGAAGGATGCGAAGAAGTGAGGGAGCATGATGGATTGGTGCGTAATGAGGGGTGTGTACGATACCTTGGGGTTTTTCTTGCTGCTCTCTGGTGCTCCAGGCAAAAGCGATGATTTGGGCAGTACATTAATGATGAGAGGTAAAAATCAAATGATACATCCATGATTTCACAGCTCGGTATTATCTGACTTCTGTGCTTTTCGTTATGGGACCCGAATACAGGCTACAGGTGCCTAGGTAATATGCACGCCCCAATCAGCGTACTAGTCGAGCCTGTTTCCCGCTGTCTTCCCGCCACTTTCCCCCCATCCTCAAGAAAAGCACATCAACATACTGCGGTTCAACGTTATAATAAATAACAAATGTTTCCGAGTTCCGTCATACTCGTGATCTTACTTCTATACAGTACCTACCTTATGTACCTATGGAAAAAGCGTACTATCATGATCGGCGGGTAGGCTGCTAGGCAGCTGTCAGCCACGACACCGAAGAGTCTTTCAAAGATTGCTAAAGTTCAGCTATATATTGGTTGTCAAATGAAATTTTATTGTTCGTCGATTTTGACTCATGGCATGGAGTGCGTGGCAGAGGTGGCGATGGCCTCACCGAGATAGTCTCATACAAAGGCATAAGGAGTGAACCGAGTCCAAATTCACTAGGGCATGAGCATTTCAAGAGCGGTTATTTGCCAGAAGGACGATCTATCTTTGTGGAATGAGATGGTATGGGAATGTAACTCCATTATCAAATGCGAATGTGGCGGCTTGCAAGATATCCGGCCCCTCGAATCTCTGAAGGTAGGCCAAATTCGTCTCCACGCAAATCGATCTCAAGCGTGTGGAGATACCAAAGCGAATCTAGATCACACGCTTCAAGCAATCGACCATTGGAATGAAGTGGTTCGTCAATTCGTATTCTTCTGATCGTCTTCCTGCATTATCTAGTTTTGCGGAACAATTCAATACTCCTTCACTTGATGGGTATTTTGCTGGTCCTTGGGGATACTCGATTTTCAAAAGGAATGCATTGCCGCTCCATCCTGGTCCTGGGTTCTGTCAAAGGAGAAGTCCAGATAGACGGATACACCAAATTATGGCCAGCGAGCTTCCTTACTCTTCGATATGGACTAAGTACGGTCTTCTAGATGAAGTAAGTCGTCACCAAGAAGTGGAAACGATACTTGTTGCTCGAACGGAGGAGAGAACGGAGTTCCTTGGGGTTGGGAAATGTTTTGTTATATTATGTGAATCAACTAAGGGTACGGTTGTCAGTCTGGGGATCGATCCCCGAAAGACGTATCTTTGAAATTGTACTTTGGAATACTCTGGTATCCTGCTCCTTTACCCACACAGCTCTCTTCACTAGACAGCTCGATGATATTGTCATTAGTGATGAGTCAAAAGATTCGACAATGTGTAAACTGATTCACACATCATCTCCTCGTGAATCATCCTCGAAACCTATCTATACTGCTTTGACACCACTTCAACACATACCTGAACTCGACGGCACACACTTTCAAGCCCAAATCAAACCACCGAGATCATATCCACCATGTCCCACATAACATTCAAAATGCAACCCGGCGTCCAACAACCCCAAGCCCTCGAATCCCTCCGCGGAAACGAATACAAACTCAACCTCAAAGCCTACAAGTCCGAAAACCGCGTCCTAAGCGCCAGCAAACTAGAAGCTCTATGGTCACTTACCCCCAAAGCCCTGATGATGATCCGCCATTTCTACATCTTCTTCGATGTTAAAACCACTATCGAGACGGTGATGTTTTTGGCGGAAAATCCGTTGAGGTACGCGAATCAGTTGTATTATATCACGTTGGATTTCTCGAGGATTGAGAAGGAAGCGGCGGGGGTGGTGGGGGAGTTGTGGGAGAGAAAGATTTTGGGGATGTTGGTTAGGTTGATGAAAGCTTCTGATGGGAGGGTTTTTCAGATTAGCTTGGTGTTTTGGCCGTGGTTGGAGAGAGATGATCCGGGGTATGATGTTGTTTGGGGGCCGGTTCATAGACGGACGGAGCTGGGGATAGTGTATGGGCTTAGGAAAGCGTTTATGGGGATGACGAAGAGGTTCGAGCTTGTACCTCATCCCGGGACGGAGACGGAGCCAGAAAAGTTGTTGAGGGAACATGTTTGGACGTCGAGTGGTTATATGATGGCTTGTGCGAGGAGAAGCTTGGAGAGGAAGCTTGAGGATGAATCGAGGGGTGAAGAGGTGACTGAGCTCTGATGCTCATGACGATGAAGTTGTACAATTTACGATGGCAGACTACCGTGGAATTGTGGCCATTACTGTTAAAGTGATGATGCCTTGTTGATGATGGCGTCCCAAACCAACTCCTTTCTTTCTCGCTTATCATAGCAACAATTTGCTGTTGCAGAGTCATGAACGAGATGTACCGCGCGATATACAACATAACAGAAAATAAGCATCGAGGAATTATTGAAAGAGTGTATATAGAGAAGGCGCTCCTTTCACGTCACTTGAATGTTTCATTTGTTGAACGCATCTCATAGTGTACTACGTGAACAGAAGAATCTAGGTTATTGACATCAACAAAATGAGCGCTACTCAAACGAATTGGACCGGTTGGAATAAACTTCCTACTGAATTGAAAATGATGGTGTTTGAATACCTATTCGACATGCATCCTCTACCCTTGGAACTCGTTGAACTGGGGGCCTTCCACGGTATAGAGGACAAGAAAGTGCCGCTCTGGTAGTATACGAACAGACACGTCGCATTCTGAGCCCAAGGAGTTTGGATCAATGGAGAAGTCTTTCAGGTCCTCAACTTCGGAATATTGACCATCTCACTATCCCGGTTGACTTCAACACCAACATCAGCGATATGGCAAAGTTACAGGTCTCCAAGAGTGAACTAACTCAATGAAGGCTCTCCCAAATTGCCAACTCATTTCTCCGGTGGAAAGAAGGTTAAATCTATCTCCTGACAGCAAAGATGAAGTCTCATCCACATCTACATATCTGAAGGAATAGTATCGTCGGAAATCGCGTTCGCATACTTGAATATGGAAGTGACATCTAAACCCAGACCTGATGTTAAATGATGTTCCACTGCGAATCATATTTCCTCTTCAACAGCACTTGGAGCTTGACTTCGAGTGATTCTCCTCGCTTGCTCCCGAATACACCGTCATCGTCGGCCGATAGGCTGTACCAAATAGTGTAAGCGATGACTCCAGGGCTGTGCTGACTTGTCTGCCTTGCAGAATTGCCCCTCCTGTTCGAGTGCGGGAAAGTCCAAATACGACACAGACAAAGTGCACAGAGAAGCAGTATGACGCAGTATGACCCTCTTCTATACATGGAAAAGTGCGGCTCTGCGAAACATCTTCGGGATTCTTGATATCTAGGAGAGGTGACACAAATGTTCGTGTGAAGTAAACAATAGGGTTTCTAGCAAAGTGTCGAATCAGAGGGCATTACATAACTCTCTGTACTAGTCTCTTTCGGCTAGATCTGCGCCCGTCTTCGATGTCTTGGCTCGACGTCTTTTCTAGGTCTTCTTTCGTCCAAGCTCCTTTATCTTTATCAACGGCCAACACAAATACCAAGCACACCAAGACCCATCATCCGGGCCATCACCAGTCCATTCATCCTTCGCCAAGCATGAACTCCGCCTTCCCTGACACAACGCAATTGTCTAATTGGACCGACATGTTCTCGAAGAAGTTTTCATTAGTCTGACCATTTCTAGCGCCTTGGAAGCTGCTTGGACAGTACAGGGTTGCACGAGCAACCTGTGTGGGCTGGGTGGATATTGGCCAGGAGCGACAATCCCCACAGCAAAATGGCAGCATCCCGAGCCAGATGGCGTTCTCAATGATAAGAATTGCTGGGCGCCGAGTGATAACCAACGTTGGTGTGCTGCATGGGGAAGTCGCGCCGCACACCTGGGAAGAGGAGATGAGGAGATGAGGCGAAGACAAGTGCAGGTGCGAGTGCGAGTGGACTTGCGCTTTCTGTCGGGTCGGGTCTTGGGTCTTAGGTCTTATATACCCCTCGGCCCTTTCCATGCTTGGTCTGTAGGTATATATCCCACGGCCGAAGAAGCTGTCCACTTCTCACCTCGCACCTGTTGCCTTTTCTCTTGTTGTCTTGTTGTCTTTCCATCTCCTGCTTGGAGTCGCAACGATGGCTGCCGTCAACTCCTATGACCCCTCTTCTGAGGGTTCTCCAGAGAGGAAAGAGTATAACGATCATGTCAATGTCGACAGCGCAGAGAACTTCGAAGAGGGCTCCCAGTCTCATTCTCTGCACCGAGGACTCAAAGCCAGGCAAATCACTATGATTGCCATCGGTGGAGCCATCGGTACTGGTCTGATTATTGGAACGTGAGTATCAGCATCGACAAGTGAAGGGCGCGAAGAGCTGACGGCTGTACAGTGGAAAGGCTCTCGTCCAAGCTGGTCCTGCGCCTTTGTTTATCGGGTATACACTCGTTGGCTTCTTGTGTTTCTTGGTCATGGCTGCATTAGGAGAGGTATGCAACATCGCACGCGCACCTAATAGGGCGCACCTCCCCGGAATACTGCTGACATGGGCCAGATGGCTGCTTGGCTTCCACTTCCATCCGGATTCACCGGCTATGCTACTAGATTCGTCGATCCTGCTTTGGGATTCTGTCTTGGTTGGAATTATTGGTTCAAGGTTCGTGCGATTTCTCTGAATCTAGATTGTGTCACAATCCGTGGTACACGAGTGTCTAGATTCTTAGCTTTATTTTGACGATACTAACCAGTCTTAGTACATCATCGTCACGCCGAACAATCTGACAGCTGCGTCACTCGTGATCCAGTATTGGACTCCTCGCGATAAGATTAATCCCGGAGTCTTCATTGCAATCTTCCTGGTCGCCATCGTCATCATCAACTATGTTGGTGTGAGGTTCTTTGGCGAAATTGAGTTCTGGCTTTCTTCCGTCAAGGTTGTCGTGATCCTAGGCTTGATACTTTTAAGTCTGATTCTCGCTTGTGGCGGTGGGCCTCATCCTGCGACTGGATTTCAATATTGGAACAACCCTGGTGCTTTTCATGAGTATATTCTCAGTAAGTTAACAACACTCGTACACCATGGTTGAGACTGATTTCTTTTGCAGCCGGTGCAAGCGGCCGCTTCCTGGCCTTCTGGAGCGTACTTACCACTGCCGTTTTTGCCTATTTGGGAACTGAACTTGTTGGAGTGACGGTTGGGGAGGCTGCCAACCCCAGAAAGGTCATCCCAAGAGCCATTAAGCTCACATTCTACCGGATCCTCCTATTCTACGTTGTGCTCGTCTTCCTCCTTGGCATGCTTGTCCCGTACAATTCCAAGGAGCTGGCAGATGGTCTCAAAGTCAACGGTGGTAGCACTGCAGCTTCATCTCCATTCGTTGTCGCAATCCAGATCTCCGGCATCAAGGTTCTCCCTGGAATTCTCAACGCCTGCATCCTGATTTTCGTCTTCTCAGCCGCAAACTCGGATCTCTATATTGCATCACGAACTCTCTACGGCCTTGCACATGAACACAAAGCCCCGAAGATCTTCACTCGCACCGACAAACGCGGCGTCCCAATCTACGCTCTCGGTCTATCAGTCTGCTTCTGCCTCCTCGCATTCCTTGGCGTCAACACAGCATCTTACACTGTCTTCGGATATTTCGTTAACTTGGTGACCATGTTCGGATTGCTGACTTGGATATCAATTCTCATCTCGCATATTTACTTCGTTCGAGCTCGCAAGGCCCAAGGTATCCCGAACTCAGCACTTGCCTACGTTGCTCCACTTGGAATGTGGGGATCTGTCGGTGCCCTCATATTCTGTTGCCTCATCGCGTTCTTTAAAGGCTTTGCGCTATTCTGTTACAAAAGGACTGCAGCTGCTGGAACGACACCGAAGTTTGATACTGATACTTTTGTTACCACGTATCTTGGTATTCCGCTCTATATCATCATGTTCTTGGGCTATAAGTTCATCAAGAAGACGAAGGTTATTAGACCAGAGGATGCGGATTTGTATAGTGGCAAGGCCAGGATTGATGCCGAGGAAGCAGAGTATATTGCTGCTCAAGCTGCGAAGAAGGGAGGTGCCGAGACGAAGGTGGAAAAGTTGTATAGGAGGACCCTTGGAAATTTGTTCTAAGTACCTCATGAGAGGACTTTGTATGAGAAGATTATGAAGTAAATGTCTTATGAATCATTGTATCCATTGTTATATGTTCCTTGTCCCACTAGCCTTTGACTTGGTGTTCCGTTTCGAAGTCTCTTTGTCAGAACCCCTCTCGAAAGCTTTGATCGACCTACTCTCCAACACATTTGGTATGAAATTTACCTCCCCCTTTACATGGCGTCATATCAACTAATGGTCGGCCTCGCTTATGCCGACTTAATGCACTGTTCGCTCTCGACTCTTCAATCAAACGATTTCCCAGCAAGCCATTTATTCAACATATCTAACGCAATCTCCGGTTGATCAAAAGGCACCTATCATCAAGTTAGCCCAACCCTGCCTCCACCGCCTTCCCTCAAACCAATTAAAAATCGAAACATACCATATGTCCACTCCCATCAACAGTAACAATCGCAAATCTCGTCCTCTCCTCACTCCCCTCCACCATCTTAACATTAACCTCCTTCCACTTCCCAGCCTCAACCTCCTCTCCATTCTTTACGCTCTTCCAGGGTTTTAATGTCTGGCTGGTGAACGCGGATTGTCCTTTCCAGGGCATGTTGGAGGTCCAGCGGTGGGCGCCGGCGGTGTTGCATGCTAGGTCTAGGTTCCCTTGGTAGATCAGGATGTGGATTTGGTGGGTGAGGAGGTATTGGAGTTCGGGGAGCATGGAGATTTGGAGGTCGTCGGCTTGGGTGGGTGGGGTGTTAGTGATTGGGAGGTATATAAGGTGGAGAGTCCGGTCACTCGAAGGATGCAGCTCGGGGTCTCCTGATCGCGATGCTCCCGTGCCGGAGTGTTACTGAAGAAAGGGGAAAATTGACTTACTGAGTTCAAAGGCTCTTTGTACTGCTTCGGAAGCTACTTTGAATTTTGAGACGGCTTTGGGGACACCGAGGGCAGTGAAGGAAGATGGCATGTTTAGGTATTTCTGAATTAGTGCCGTTTCGGGGTAACAGAAATCATCGATAACGCAAGGGGCCGTGACTATTTCATATCAGCTACGAGATTCTTGGTTGGATGGAAAATAGAAACGTGACACGTACTGTCAAATCTATTACGACCGCCGGCATACGATTCCCCATCATAGAAATTGATCACTCCGTCCCAGCAGACGGTTGAAGCAGCTGCGCAGACAGCGGGATCTGGATGATCGTAGCAAGTCTTCGCTACGGCGATACAGCGGGGGAGATTGGTGGCCATGAGATCACAGATTGTTTCGTTGAAGACTGGTTTGTCTACGCCTGGGTTGGTAGTACAGAGGGTTTCCCAGTAGCCGTATGCTGTGTCTAGGGGTGAGACGTAGCCATTTCCTATTGCTAGGGATTTGAGAGGGACTTGGGGTTGGTTTGGGTATAGGAGGTTTTGGCTGACTATTTGGGCTCCTAAAGTGGGAAGGTAATGTCCCTGGGGTTGTCAACATTTTCTGGTCGATATGAACGTCGAGACAGGTGACTTACAGCATAACTCTCCCCCGTGATAACCAAAGATCCATTCCTATGCTCCGGGAAAACCTGACTGACAAACATCTGCAAAAAGATGTGCATATCCTTCGCACTGGTGAATGAATCCCCAGGTACATGTTCCCCCTCGTCTACGTACGAGAACCCCACTCCAGCAGGTTGGTCCACGAAAATCAAGGCTGTTTCTTTATTCCATCCAAACGGATTATATTTCGTCCCGTTACCGTGTTCGTTTATTAGACAGGGACCGAGTTCTTGGAGCATTCCTAGCATGGATGAACCTCCCGGTCCGCCTGTGAGCCATAGTGCGAGGGTTTCAGTCCCGGAGGCTTGGGAAGCTGCATTTTCGGCTTTGAAGTACCAGAAGAAGAGGTGTTTGTGGCCTACGTCTAGCCAGCCTGTGTATTGGTCTACGGGGGTGTCGCAGAGGGTGGAGTTTTGACGTTTGACGCGGATTGAGTGGCTGGATGATGTTAAGCTTTGGTAGATTGTGAAGTCGGAAAGTGGGGAGTCTTGGATTAATGGTGCTTGGGAAGACTTTGTGGCTAGGGCTGATGAGAGGATGGCGAGGAGGATGAGTGGGAGCTTCATTGTGTCCTGATTCTACTTGAATCAGTAGCAATGTACTTGTCGAGCTAGAGTGATGAAGCTTGAGCTTGAGTAGAGTGGAATGAGGGGGATAAATTTTGAAGATAAGGAGAGATACGGCAAGCGAAGCCACGCATGCAATGGAGGCACCAGCTTTAACCAAGACGTTGTTGGTCCTGATGCTCGGTGTTCATTGCCAATGCAAGGTGTTCTTTGCCTGAAGTGAAGGTCTTGAATAGGAAGGTGATCGGTATTAAGTTTATCCGTATTATTGACCGTCAACTCAACCCCGTTGGACGTCGACTTCACCGCCGTTGCAGATGCGTAATGGTAAGGATTTATAGATACATCGGGGTACGGAAATTCAATATCAACCCCTTGGTTTTGAGACTGTGCTTGTTTCTGACGTTTGAGATAATCCAAGATGAGCTGGAAAGAAAGGATGGGGTCACGGAATTCAACTCCGATAGTGGATTTTTCCGTTCGAGATTCTGCGATATCATAGTCTCGTTCTATGTATTTACCGTGCTTCGGGATCCCTCAGTACCCAAATTGACAAGGGGCTTGGAGTCAATATGCTCTCCTAGCGGTCGAGACACCATGATTAACCCACGTTGATTCGAACAACCAGGTTCTGTTTTCGAACAATTCTTCGCGAAACGTGTAAATACTCCAGGTCTATCGACCTACATGACTCCAAAGTGGTATCCAGATTCCATGCCAACGCCATTGCTATGCCGCTCTGCCAATGACCAATTCCACGCTATACGTAGTCAACTACCATCCATCTCCCCACCCATCGTCACCTGTATCTTTAGGTGTGGTATCGATCTTCTTGGCCACCATTGCCTTTGCTGCAGGCTTTGCAGTGGTTGTAGCCGCTTTCTTCGCTCCTACTCCACTGAGACCGCCTGTCGATGCCCTGGTGGCAGGCGTAGGTCTTCCATTCGAGGTGGAGGCTTTAGCCAAACCTTTCGGAAGTGGTTTCGCGCTAGTTTTCTTTCCTGCTTGTGCAGCTAGCCATCCTGCAAAGTCAGGCTCTCCATTGTCGTCGAATGGATTCGCTGATGACGGTGCAGGTTTGCTTGCTTTAGGACTTTCACTCGACGCATCGAAGAAAGACTCTTCTTCCATATCGCCCCATGCATCGTCTATTTCGATCTCTACATCAGCCGCTGTATTCGAGTCCTGGAAGTACTCGTTGGCATTCGAAGATGTAGACGTCCGAGCAGAAGTATCATGGGGAGTTGTGACTGCTTGACGGTGGAGAGCTGACGCAGACGCAGTCCCAGGTGGGCGACGCTCAGCAACCAGAGGTGCTGAAGATGGCCGTGCTGCACCATTGGCCACATTTGGCGTAGGTGTGATTTCGCCTGCTGCAGCAGAAACCTTGTTGGTGAAAGATGAGATAGCCCAACCAGCCCAAGACGCTGCTTCACTGGGTTGAGGTGTACTCATCCGTGGCGCTTGGCCAGTAGATGCTTCCACCGAGCTTGGAGGTGGTAAAACCGTATCTGCCATTGTTGAAGCGAATTTCCGAATGCGCTGCAGATAAATGTCTATAGTCTTGTTCGCTTGGTCCCGGATGAGCTTCTCCTTGTCTATTAGACTTGGACATAAGGCCGGTAATACTCGATTGGCAATATCGTCTTCGCTGAAAGCATCTGAAGTTACCGCAAGTGCCATCAAAGCAGCATTTCTAGCATGAACGAAAGGGTCGCGTAGAGAGCGAGTAAATGCCGCGATTAAGACCTTGGACCTTGTGCTTACACCGAGATTCTTTGAGATTTTGCCAAGACAAATCGTCGTATTGGTTCGAATGCCAGGTTGCTCATCATTAGAGGTTTTGGCCAAGTACTTGAGAAGCTCGCCATTTATCGTTCTGTCAGAGAGCTTCCCAATGATCGTGAGAACAGCTTTCACAGTCTGCTCTCTTACAACGGGGGCAATATCTGTAAATCCTGAAACCTAGATATGGATGTTAGAATTTTACACTGGATGCATAACATCCGACGCACCATTTGAGGGAATATCTTATCATTGACCGTTTTCTGTGATAGTCTGTCAATCATTATAGGCAAATTGTCAAGTAGAGACACGCGAATTGCTCTATCCGGACTGCTGAAGAGTCTGACAACAGCGGGTGTGACTCTGGTATCGAACTCATCATCTGTAAGCTTTGTACTGATTTTCATAACGACACTGAAAACTTTGGGCCCGCCACCGCCAAACTCGACAGATTTAAGAAGTTCAGGGAGAATCTTCATCTTGAAATAGTCCTCAGGAAAGTCGTCTGATAGTCCGTCCAAATCACTATCAGATTTAGTACTTGAGAAGAAGTTTTGAGGCCAACACCAACTTTAAAAATGCTTCTCGTTCTTCCTCAGTCTTCATGCCAAGATTGTCGACACTCTCGGTAAGTTTGATCAGAGGTGTATTAAAGAATCCACCACTTCTTCGTCCTTGTTCCAAGAAGTTCCCTACACTAACTCTGGCTTTCGGGTTTGCGTTGACGAGCCGCCGATATGTGGAGTGCATTGCTGGAGGAATATTCTTCATTTGTCCAGCTTGGTCTCCTCCCATGAAGTCGCCGTTGAAAACTTCGAATATCAAGGTACCGAAATTATAGGCATCGACTGCAGTCAAGGGATATCGCTTGATGGTATCCCAGCCAGACTTTGCGAGTTCGGGAGGTGTGTATCGGCCAGCATCGGGAACCAGACTGCCATAGTTCTACATATTTTCAGCATGAGTTTCCACCAGCCAATGAAATCTTTACGCACGTAGATGATTGCCTCGTCGTCCTTCATACTGCTCAAGACTTCAAACCCTCCTACCCTCCATTCTCCACTCTCACTTGTGTATAATGAACTCACGCGCAGGGCGCCATGTACCGATGAGGCTTCGTCGTTTATGAACTTGATCGTTTGCTATATCCCAGATATCAGTCGAGGTTCAAGGACGATCGATGATCGAGTTCAAGCATACAGCTACACCAAACAATCCCCATTTCAGAGTCTCTGGGCTCAAGCTCTTCCTCTTGACATGCCATCGCAAGGGAATAAGCCGTTCTGTCGCAACGTATATGTATGTTTCCGTCTATGAAGCTTGTCAGCATCTGCGTTCAGAATCTGTCTGCTGGACGTACCTCGACTGTGTCAAGCACTTTTATGACACCGGGATGTCGCAGTGTTCGAAGCTTTTTGACGGCATTCCTTGCCATTGGCAAACGAGACTTATTGGCCGTAACATCGAAGGAGAAAATGCTGCAATTCGATCCATCTTCCTGTACCGCTATATCAGCTTCCAGCTCGTCGTCTGCCTTTGATATTGCCTACGCGCTTGGTTCCATTGTACAGAGTCCATATGCTCGCATCAATATCGACTTGATCGCCAAATGTATATGGGAAAGGAGGACCTTTTGATATGGCCGATGCAACAGCAGACTTAAAAAACTCCATAGCGACAGAAAGACAAGAGAAATGGCGATAATGCAACAAAGATCAATCGCAGACCTCGAAATAGTTAACGAATATCTGGCCACCGTATTCTGCCGGGAGGATATACTAGCGGCCGCGTGTAGTTTGGTGGGGTTGGAACGTCGCGTCGCGTTGAACGTCCATCATCTCTCTTCTCTCGAGCATCACAACGGAATGACTCGAAACGGACAGCAGTGTATCGACTTGTGCACAATCAGACCAAAAGCACGTTGGAAGGACTGAGCAGCTCCCATAAATCCATTAAGTCCAATGTCTGTTGGTACCGAACATTTGGGTAGCGGGAGCAAGCACATTCCAGGTCCAAGTATTGTGGCTGCATCTGGGGTCAATTAGGTCTGGACGCAATGGAAGGCTCTTCGCCACAGCCCCTGTCTGCTGCCAGCCTTGCCAAAAACAAACTCAACGATGGATTGGGAGCCTTTCCAGGATCAAAGGTACGTCTAAATCTCATTTTTGCTACTCTGCGTCTGTGATGACATCTGGTAAAAGGTCCGACTGCATTGATGCTTCTTCTGGTTTTTTTCAAAATTCATTCCGGGAGTTTGATGTTGAGGAAGCTTTCATACTCCATCTCCTTTTCCACTCGGCAATCCATAGATACGGCAAGACTGTTCTCACACAAGGCAAGTGAGAAGAGTGTGTCATTGGATACATCTAGGTCAACAGACCCCTCCGCTATCAGGAGTTGCGCTTCTTCTTGCTCTAGGGAGTGCAACCAAAGGCTGCGGTGGATACTTGGGGCATGTCCGCACTGCCAAAAAGTGGAATTTGAGTTGGCTCATGTTAGTGGAGATGTCTTTGTCTAATTTGGATCAAGATTCATAACCGCTGAAGCTGCAGGTTGATGACTATCACAAAACTGAAAAGACCTGAGACGCCGTCATTTTTCAATCCATTCCAACAAATTTTGCAAAGACGATCTACTGACCACAGTATTCAGGCACGGACTTGGGGACAAGACCTCGACGACGCGAGTATGTCAGGCTCAATTCGATCTGGGAATTCTGGCTCAGACCCCAAGGCAGTAAGCAGTAGATCTCTGCCCCCCCTAATTTTCGATCTTTCTGCCCAAATTCTTCCGAGAAGGATTTCATTCTTTCACCTGCTCCTTCCGAGCAGAAGTTAGTGCTAATGTTCTGTAGTGTCGAACATGCAGCAGAGGAGAGACTCCGTCCTTACCTCTTGTAAGATGTACAAATATAAGGAAGAATGGGAAGCTCTGTGGAAAGGTTTGGCATGTAGCCTGTCACAAGAACCCGGAGCTAGATTGCTCGAAACCCCCTCCGTATGTTCCACCTCTTATTATAGTTATTTTATGATTACTGGTTATGTAAAACAATAAGCTTACTATCAATAGAGCCAACTTCATATGTTGTAATTGCCGGCCGAAGGCAATGTCGGCCATCAAGGAGCCTGCAGCATCCTTGAGTCGGATCAACTCAAACTCGAGGACCATGTCCTCCCCCGAGATGTTAACGAAAAGCGATGCTCCACGGAAGGAGTCTACCACCACAGATAAGAACAAGAAAATTTGTGAGAGTCCTGGTTGTACTACTCCTATATTCACTTTCACTACTGCAGACGACATATTGTGTCACTGGCATAAGGTCGAGGCTAGATCTAGCCTAGCGAAGAAAAAGCCTTCTGCGCCACCTACTCCAGCAGTCTCTAAGCCGATCAACAAGAAGAAGCTGCACACAGTGAGACCAGATGACAAGCAGTATGTCAAGCCACAAAATGACCGGAAACGAAAGCTAGCAGATGCCCAGAAGACAAACGACGCGGCTATGTTACCAAGACGTCTAAGTATACCCAGCGCACTAAAGACCCCTGCGGTTTCCTCTGCTCCAGCGACAGTTTATAATCGTAAAGGTGAAGAGAAAGGAGAAGATCTCGAGTTCACTTCTACTTCCCGAAAGGGCAGTCTCGTCGGTTCACCAAAACAGACATTCACCTCTGCAAGACAGACCGTCAACTCTGCATACACAAACACACCGGCCCCTTCTGTATTACAGGTACGCGAAAGCAGAGACCCTCCAGTCAAGTCAATTCCTACGAACAAGATTCAAGTCCCAGAACAGGAACACATTCAGAACGAGCCGGCCCAGAGACTGCCTTCTCCACCTCGAGTGACCAAAATGCCTGGTTTGTGGGCCCAAGAAGATGATGTTGAGGGTGCAGACGGAGTTTACAGTTCAGCATCGACCTCTAAAGAGCTCCGAGCAAACGCCGAGGATGAGCTTCCTACCCCGACCCCGATCGAAGACCAACCTATGGGAATACACGCCCCGGAGATCGTAGAAGATGAGATTGTCCTACGTTATAATATGCTCAACAACCTTCCGGTAGAACATATCTCAGCACCAACAAAAGCAGTATCATCGCCCAAGATGCCTCCAGACCTTGAAATGCAGTCTGCAGAAAACGACGAGGTTTCGCCTCAGGTCCAGGCAGAAGTTGACCCCGGCTTGTTTACAATCTCTACGAATGTGCCCCGAACTGCTTTAGAGAGGTGGATAGCAAATAGAGGTAGTAACCCGGACGAAAGCGAGCTGGATACAACTTTCGCAAAGCAGAGAGCCGAAGACCCTGACTCGAGACCCACTAAGGAACGTCTCGAGTCACAGAATTACGCTCACATCGATCCTCGCAAGGTCTGGCCAGCGGATCCAATGGATGACGAAGCTATCGCTGCGAAGATTAGACAAATAGAAGCTCGAGGAAGTCGTAAGAAGAATTTCGGCAAGGTTATTACTGCTCAAAACAGGCAGGAAAGGGCAGAAAGAGGCTGGGGAATGCATCAATGGGGCGAGACGAAGGACGATGAAGCGACTCAAGAGCGGGCCAAATTCTTTGAGGACTTGTTTGGAGTTGATGTGACAAACAAGGTGCCTGCAGCAAGAGAAGGACGATTAGTGATGGTTGACAGAGCCACAGACGAGAATCACTCGCCGAAGGTGTATCCTGTCAACGGTGAACCGAACCCGATGATCTGAATAAGGAGAAGGCTATGACAGCGAGGTGCATACACGGAGGGATGACATTAGCATGGACATGAGTTACGTATTCCAATCATGTGGTTGTTTGATTACAGCGGATACCCTCTGGCATTTGATATTAGATAGGTGTTCAAGGCGTGTAGGAAACAGGGCTACTATAGACGGTGATGAGGAATGACTTTAGCAATGACAGTGCTTGCTCCTTCCTTATAGACTTTGACCTGTTGCAAAAGTCCTCTCGTTGGTGAGGCGTCATGTTTCTTTGCGCATCCTCCGCTCCTTCCTTGTCGTCTATATAGGAGAATTCTGACTGCAACTCTCCTTCCCTTATTGGATACCAGACCTCTGAGCCCTATCCTGCCTGTCTCCTTGCTATATTCTGCGATCCTTCTCCCCACACAACTCTTAGGTAATTGGCTAGTGCCACAATTATGGAACCTGTGGATGTCCATTTTCTTTGTGCTAAAAGGACTTCAATATGCTTTTTTACTCTAAATATCGTATACATCTCAATTCCGGTTTCCGTTCCAATTTAGACTCCCATCTCTTCAGCAATGATTTTCATCCCTACTTTTAGAGATTTGGTATCATTCCATCACGAGCAGCGGCGCTTGATGGGATTCCTTACATATCTGTCTTCCCGCATCCTTCATCTCCGTTGTAACCTTGCCTGCCAAACTTGAAACAATTTGCCTCTACTTGCATTAGTGACCTTAGGTTGCCGAATGATCTCATCAATTTGTTGATATGTATCTGCTTGAGATGTTCCATTGTCCCAAAAATGGCAGGTAAAGTATTTTGTTTATGAATGAGTCAAATGACAGATAAATCGGAACAGGTCCAAGGTCGGCTTCAGGTACTTCAGACATGGAATCGTTTCCAAAAACCCACAGTTGATATTGAATGACGAGGCCTGCATGCTCTTTAAAGCTCCAAGTCCCTCAAAAGCTATATATATAGCTGTACATACTCCGAGCTTCTGATGTAGCTGTCTGGGTTCGAAATCGCAGGTTCATCCCTCCAGTCTAGCTCAGTATGCACCAAAACCCCCATTACGCCCTCAGCAGAATTTTGAACCCAGCAACACTCACCATTACTAGCATAAGCCATCCTCGACTTCTACTCAAAAACTGTTGGTATGCCTGCAGAATACCCATGTCCATCCTGAGCACGTGAGTGGCACGAAATTGGCACCTGCTCATGAGCTGACGTAGGTAGGTCGCAGCCGTGCATATATTCCAACGCATCAATTTCAACACAACATTCTTCCTCGTGAACTTCGAGCCTGCCATGAAGTGATATACTCAAGCACAGCACACTTTGGAGGTAAGTAATCTGTAAGCAGCATACCAACAAGTTCACGCTGATAATTTTGGTTTTCTAGCCCCTTTATTTCTCTACTCGCAGCCACTTGAATACTTCCAATGGAAGGCTTGGTCATAACGCTTGAGTATAGATCAAGACCCCTCGAGTCCAATCCTCGAGGCCAGTCGCCTGTCTTAAAGGCCTACGAAGATGACAAAGACATCGAAATCACACCGGTGGATATAGGGTCAAAAGTGTCTTCTGGGCATGAGAACTTTCAGACACCAATATTAGCTAAACGACCTTCAGTCCCTTTCAAAGCTCAAGGTTCATCACAGCTGGAGTCTCTAGTCTCTGGGATTGATGAAGACAACGCGCCACCAGCTGTCAATGCTAAACAGTCCCATCGAGTTTTGAAGCGGCGAGTAGCTCGGCAAAGCCTTGAGGAGGAAGTACGCTTGAAGTCGGAGACGAGAAAACCTTATATCCACGAAAGCAGTCATGGCCGTTTTCCAAGGCAAATGTCAGCCGAACCATCGTCTGTGTCGCCTATGCCTCAAGGTTCATTGCCTCAAGATTCATCCCATCTACAGTCCCCAGATCTCATCTCTGAAAACATACAGAAAGCACCATCATGCATCAATCCTAAGCAAACGCAGCGGATTCTGAAACGACGAGTGGCTCGGCAGAGACTTGAGGAGGCGATAGGCTTGAATGTGCAGAAGAGAAAACCCTACCTCCATCAATGCAGAGGTAATCACTCTATGCGAAGGCCTCGAGGGCCGACTGGCAGATTCTTGACTCCAGATGAAATCCTTGAGCTCGAGCAAACGAAGAAGGGACTTATCAAAGAAGAGAAGAACTAATCAATCAGGATGCGGTCGGGCCTTCAGCAGTTCAGAATCAACACTGTGGAAACCTGCTAAGAAATCTCGCTGTATTCCATTCAAATATTGTTCCACAGAACAATGCGATTACGGGACTGAGGTTGTGTGCTAGATATCGCATCTTACTGTGGGTACACCTTGTTTTCACTATCCATTTGAGCCTTTAGCTGACGGAATTTTTTGTGCAGTGTGGGCGTCACCAATTGATGAAGCGCCATCAAGCACCGCTTTCCATCAAACCCCGAGAACTACCTCGGTGTGTCAGAACAGACATGAACGAACCCCAACTCCTCCAAGTTCCTAGTCAAAATCTCCCACAGAGTCCATCCCAACAGCGTGGAATGGCTTCATCTTCTTCGTCGACACCCCTTTCGCAGGCGATGTCTGATATTTTGGAAGATTGGCTCACTACCTTCGTGCAGTCCGGGGAAAGGGACGTTCCATGGAATTCCCTCTCAGCGTTCCCTCCCCATGGAGACTATATACTAGCAAATACCATGCAAGGCGTATAGTCATGGTCTGAAAGATAAGATCCCAGAAATACAAATTTGCCGGTCTGTAATATGATCTCGCCGTTGGAGTATACGCATAGGCGCTATTGCTAGTAAATCCGTTGTAGGAACATCATCACTGCTTCTATTTCACACATCTATTGTTCAAGATGCAGTACTGAGGAGTCTGGACAGAATGATGTGCATGAAACTGTTCTACTCTACAGTTTTTCCCGTCAGCTGAAGGGGCTCCGTACACTAGATCAATCATACCCAGAGCCAAGCAGAATGAATGAGTTCTTCAACAGCAGGTTTCACACATTTACTGACTTATCTGCTGTTTTCTGGTGAAGGGTACAGATTCCTAGCTGCTTTCAGTCTCTCCTTGGCCAACCTTGCATTCAGTCTTTTTTCCCACTTTGTATACCCCCTTCCTAATCCTGGGAACGGCTTCGTCTCAACCTCGTTCAATGCTCTCGCCATAAAAGCGCTCATTTCCAGCTCCGCCCACTTTCTCATCGCCTTTATTGGTTGACCCTTCCATTCTTTCACACCTCTAAGTGGGAACCTCCTACACGCATCTCTGAATTGTTTTGGCGTTGATGTTGTGGTCTCCCCACAGTCAGGAGGCAGACGAACGATATCATAGAAGTAGCCAGCCTTGTCATGGACATCCTTATTGAACTGTACTGGCCAAGGGTGATCATCGTACTCTTTTACCCTTTTGAGCAAGTCAACCTTTTCGTCGCTTTCTGGTCCATCGAGCAGAGCTCTCATGCGCTCAAATTGCTCATCTGCTGTTAAGATCGGCTCCGTTGTAGTTGCTGTGGTAATATCCATTTCTTCGCCATCGTCGATATCACTGGAGTCATCCTCTGAAGGCGCAGAATCGTAAGGGTCGTCATCCTTCCTAGGGACATGTAATTTGCAACGTCTACCGACAACCTTTTCCCTCTGGAGTTTTGTGAGAGCTATTTCCCTTTGGAGTCTTCTGAGGAGCTGAATATTTTGCTGCATCTGTTCCTGCTTAGATTTCTTGGGTTTTCGCAGAAAAGCACGCTGCTCGTCGTCCTCGCCTGCGTCTTCCATCTCTTCGTCTTCAATATCTACGTCGGAAAGTTCGTCGCTGCTGTCAGAGTCGTCAAATATGGTGACCATATCCGTGAATGCAGCGTAAGGTCTGCTAACGTCTCGCCGAGGCCGCTGATGGGATTGAGGTACTGCGCCAAGAAGTGGATTTGGCGGTGCGGGATTGACAAGATTGCGCGTTGAATAGTACTCTTTGGCTTGGAGGTCAGACCTGAAGAGAGTGTACTCATTGCCAGGGAGATCAAATAACGGATAATTAAATTGCTCCAAGCCCCCAGAGAGAAATTCCACAGCCATCCGTGGTCGTTTGAGGGGGTCCAGGTCGTCTCCAGTGTAACAGAGTAGGTCATACCCAAAGGCTAGGCAGAATGCATTCGTTAAGGCAAACGTGCCGCAGTTCCACATGTCGGTTTGCATAGGGACATCAGGACTGCCATCCGTTGTCTTGGATCGGCCGGCCCACTGTCCGTAGAATGGCCAACTGTTCCGTAACATCGAAATCAGCATACTCAATCTATATGATCTCGCGATTAACAAGACATGTCTGCCTTGGGAGTCATGTACTGTAAAGATACATGATAGGGGAACTCTTCATCCAAAAGATCAGACTCACCAGGATCCCATGCGTTCGAAACCTTGGTGCTCAAGAATTTTTCGTAGCCCGACAGCTGGATGTACAGAAGGATCATGTTCAAAGTAGTCCTTGTAATAAACTACAGGAAATTAAAACTCTATTTCTTCTTAGAAGGAACAGGCGAGCAAACTGATAACTTCTCGGAGGAGCCTGAACGAAAAACTTTGAGAAGGGGAAATAAGGAATTATCTAGCTTACTGGAATCGATGAAAAATAAGAAACGTTGTTTGGGCGCAATACCTGCTATGGCAAAGTGGTTGCAACTTTCGCGGTAGATCGGAATGAGCAGATAATCCAACTCCTGGAAACGAGAGCCTTTGCAGTCGAATTTGTCCAACAGCTTTTCAACATCGGCCATGGTACTTTTGTTCTCGCATAGAACTTCGTAGTCATCTTGAGGAATCATGAGGCAGCTTCTTGGCACAGGCAGCTGAGGAAGTTCCTTAGGCTTGACAGGATCTCGAGCTCTGTAGCCATACTTTCTCTCTCCAGAGACTGGACTCCGACTTCGACTCCGAGTGTCTTTGCCCTTGGTTGTGTTCTCACTGCTTGAAGGTTCGCGTCGAGCTTTTCCGTCTGTTTTGGGCGGAGGCGGAGGCGGAGGGTGCCTTATGTCGTTGACATACCGACAGATGCATGATACGTAGGCTGGTGCAACGTTCCCCTCGAGAGACATAAACCCACCCTCATCTGGTTCGGCGGGATTCTGACGAGATATTATGGAACCCACTTCAGGAGATTAGTACTATGTTCCTTCTAATATGGAGCAAGCGAAAGGATAAACCCTTCTCGAAAGGATTTGAGCAAAAGAATTGAAGAATAGGAACAAGGAGATCTCCCGCGTACTGTCAAGCCTACTGAGCAAATGGTCTCCTATAGTGATCCAAGGCTGCTTCAGGAGGTTGAGTCTGTCATCGGACGTAACAGAAGCCAATTTTTCGAAATCTAGTTCGTCATTGTGCCCAATAGAATACACCTTTGCGAAATAGTCCCTAAATTGCTTCAGGAATTCTTCATCCTCGTTACTGATAGCATTGAACTGCTGTCTTTCGGCTTGACGTTGTGCTTTGTGCGTCATTGAACTTCTCATGCGTATAGACATCATGGGGGACACGCGTTGTGTGTATGAAGATTTTGAAACTTGGCCTCGACTGCTTGCTGTTCTTGTGTTGAGTTGCAGATCACGACGGGAAAAGCTCGCTAGTAGAGCATTCTTGAAGTGCATTCTTGGCCCAAGCCCTCTGGAATGTATATTATCGATAAGCACTGGGAATAACACTTAGAACAATTCGTGTAGCTTGAAAACACACAAGAACAAAGTTTCGACCGCACCAGACATCTAGTATGGAGGGTATAAAATGTATATACAAGAAGATAAGCTCCCACCTCTCGCTTTCTCCACCCCACATTCCAACACTCTACTCGGCGTCACATGTATCATCCTCACCAGCAGCAGCCTCAGTAGCTAATGGCTTGACACTGGTAGCAAAGGTGCTGTGAGCATGGTGGTGGTAAGCATACTTGGAGGTCTGTCCGTGATGCTTAGTTTGTGTTGATTTCGTGGTCCCAAGGCTGGTAGAAACGATGACCGGGAGGGCAGTAGAGGTTGGGACCGAGGTAGCGATTGTGACAGAATCGGCGAAAGTCGTGAAGATGGAGGACTCAGAGCTTGATGCTGGTGCTGAAGCCGAGTCGACAACAGGTTCGGTGGTTGCTGCAATAGATGTTGCAATCGTTACGCTTTCGGCGAACGTGGCGGAGATTGAAGGTGCGGTTGCGGAGGAAGCGACACCTTCCGCTGCGCTGGTGGATGCGACGGGGACTACAGTGGCAGTGCTGATGGAGGCAACCTCGCTGGAACTGGGTGATGGTGCAGAAGAAGTAACAATCGCCGCCTGGGAGGATATGATACCTGAGGAAGAAGATGGAACAATAGTAGCTGTACTCGAAGCAACAACACTCGGGCTTGCGGAAGTGCTGTCCTCAACACTAGCACAAGCAAACCCCATTTTTGTGACAGGAGTTCCAGAGTCTGCTGGCGCGCTCAGATCCCACGTCATATCGACATATGGCCAGCAGACTTTATCAGTTCCAACGTTGGCAATATCTCCAGACACAAAGACGCTGGTGGAGTTTGCTGCCGCGCCCACCTTTGCTCCAGTACTATCAACAAATTGGAAGGAGGTTCCAGCATAAGTACCTGTGCAGCCCAGGGGTACAGGATGACAGGCGGGGTTTGTAAGTGTCTCCCAAGTAACGACGGATAGATTGGAGTTGATCGTGGCGACATGAACATTTTGGTGGTCTTCAGTGGAAGAATACGTGATCCAATTCACCTGGTCGTCTCCTGAAGCAGCTCCAATAACGGAAGAGGCTTCTGATCCAGTGAGCTTATTCTTGCTGGACATCGTGGCAATAGCAACGTTATGATTCAACCATCTTGGACTGCACTGAGTGTAGGGTGTTCCCATCCACGCGTTCAAAGTCAAGTCCAAGGCGCCGCGGGATTGCCATGCGAAGATATAATTGGTAGTATCAAGGAAGAGAGCGAGGTTGGAGTATGACCCAGACATTCCACCCATAGGCTCTCCACTGACTCCGTTGGTGGTGTTCTCATTAGCGATCTTGACACCAGACATGTATTGAGTGTCCGTGTTCAGCCATATATCGCCTTGATCCTCGGCACATACTGAAGCAAACGGAGCAGCATCGGCTGCCTCTAGGCCAATCCCAGTGTTGTGTGAGCATCCAAAAGTGCTGCTGGCTCCAGTAATAGTTTGGAGTGCTCCAGTGTCGTCAACGTACTGGATTGAATCTCCAAAGTGTCCAGATGCGTCACCAGTATAGGCTAGATTCATGTCAGTTTTGCCCATTGATCTCACAGATAGCAAGACGTACCAGTGACCACGAAATAAGCAGCATAAAGCCCAGCTGCTGAAGAGTAAACCAGATCACCATTTGCGTCAGGAGAGGCCGTCAAGCCTTCCGCAGCGTGAACACCGGGTCCATTCAACGCCGTTCGCCAAGCCTCAGCTCCGTCCTTATATCTTACGAGAGTGGTAACGTAGTCTCCCGTGGGAGGAAGATCAGTCGTTCCAGCCGCATTTGTCGTAATCATAAGAGCGAAGCCATCATTCTGTGCCACTAAGCCTGCTGCCTCATATCCGGTAGTCTTGAATGCTGTCCCAACAGCTGCGAAAGTCAAAGTATCTACTTGCTGAACGATGACATTGCTGTTTTTCAGTATCTCACTCAGTATATTATTCTGATTTCCAAAGCCAGTGAAGTATCGCGCAGTACAAGATGAATATAGAGCTTTTGAGGACGTACCTATATGTAGCGTCAAGGTATGCCAGGTATGCAGAGTTCCCATCGGGAGAGACAGCGAAAGGGGTGCGGCGGTGGTGAGGAAGACCAGTCCAGTAAGCTGCCTTAATCGGATCGAAGCTTGATTCCAAGGTTAAAGAATTGGGGAAAGAAGTAATGATGGGGTCCGCCACAATGCTGCTGGCCAGAGCAAGAAGAGAAATGAATGTGAGTTGCATGACTGCACTATTTTGATAAGGAGGGAAGAGCACACGTGCTCGAGAAGAATAGAAAAGAACGAAACAGAACAGAGCAATAAAGCGTTGGATCAAAAATCACGAACAAGAGGCTATGAAGCTGTTTTAGTGTCTCTAAAAAACATCATGCCACGACACTAGTCAGCACTCATCTTGTTCGAAACTTTCACTAGATGTGCTGTGGAGAGGAGGGGAAATGCCAACATATCTTACAGGGCTGTCTCATAATAGACTCAAGCTCTGGAATTCTGGAACTCATCAAGTTGAGACTACGAAGTAAGATGGGGCGTGTCTAGACTCTTGGCATCCATATGGACAAACACGAGAAACGAATTGATGAAGACGAAACGGAAAGGAGGCTGGCGAGAAACATGGAGAAGGATGCAAAGTTTGTGATCCAGAGCAATAAGGTTGAAACATCGTTCGGAAAATCTCCCGCCGCAATGAAGCGAGCAATTCAGGGGCAAGCCCCTCCTCCAATCTTAACAGATGGATCCTTGCTCTTAACAAATAGTTCACTTTGGTAGTGGGACGTCACCCCAGATGGCTTGGTAATTTGTCGTTCGATCACGACGCATTTTGAGGTTTTCTATGTTGTTTGCCATGCAGAGATGTTCTGATGATATGCAAGAAGATCTATCGCTCAAACTCTTGTTATGTTTTAGTAGTCGTCGCCTCGACTGATGACTTCCTTCACAGTCGGACGGATCAAGATTGTCTGTACACATTAGGGACATTCCAGCGCATGCATCTGAATACTCACATGTTCAAATTGTGCTGTGTATGATCCCTTCTTGTCGACTAATGGCGGGTAATCTTCCACAATGCCATGGTCCACCAAAGTTCTCAACTGATAACCGTTAATGATCTGAAAAAGCTTCCGCGAGTCTCAAGGATACGTACCCCAAGGAGATACTTGTCCTGACCAAGTCGATCCAAGTACCGCCTGCAGAATGGCAGGGTACCGAAGTTCTTGTTGATGACATTGAGAAGCTTCTTGGCAGATGCCACACCCAAATCCTTCTTGGGAGCATCGGCTCTTTTGGCATAATGCGAGCATTCAAGCTGTGAATTGTTAGCCTTTAGATTCGCCTAATATAGGCAATACTCACATCATCTCGCACATAGCCATTTCCAGTGCTTCCAAAAGTTTCGATCGCAAAAATCTCTCCTTCTTCCATCTTTGTCTGATCGTTGCTTTTGACAATAGGTACACTCTTGCCGCCATGGATCTGCCATTGCCTGATATCATGCCCATTTAAATTCCTGATAGGCTTGATAGGATAGGTCTTGCCGTTAATCGTCACTTCATAACTCTCCATAGTCTCCTGAATAGCCTCTCCAATCTCACCCATGCGGGCATCAATACCAGCTTCTCTGATACCAGTATTGGTAGCCTGCTTGACCGCTTCAAGCAGGTTGTCGTACATGGGGTCAAATGCAATCGTGAAAGCACTATCAACAATACGGCCGTTGAGATGGACTCCGAAATCGACTTTCATAACGTTGTCTTGTTGGAGAATGATCTTGTTTCCAGCATTGGGACTGTAATGTGCAGCAATGTGATCCAGATTGACACCAGTTGGGAAGGCAATGCCACCCTTGATATTGTCGCCTTCTTCCAACCCCTGATGGCCAGTCAATGCTCGGACACCATCTTCAATGCCTTCCGCGATCTCAGTCAAGCTCTGTCCTGGCTTGATACTCTTCTGGGCCCATTGTCGAACTTGTCGATGGATCTCAGCTCCTTGTCTATACTCCTGCAAGAAATCATTGTTCATGCGATCCAGATGTCTCTTCTCCTCGTTCGTCGTCCGGTATAAGTTCTCGTCTCGGTATTCGACTTCCTCGCCCTTCGGGTACTCTCCGCTTGGGAATAGATTCGACAGCAGGACTCGAGGCGGGTCAGATTGCTTTGTAGGAATGGCACCCCCTGCACCTCCAGCCTTCTTTGGCTTCCTCTTCCTCTTACGCTTCTTCTTGGCCGCTCCGTCTGCCCCGCCTTCTCCATTTGCTCCCTTGTCGTCTTCATCGTCGTCGGAATCTTCCGCTTCTACATTGCCATTTCCATTCGCTCTCGCAGCTGCTGCAGATGCTTCGATGGCTTCCGGATCTTTGACTATAACCTTATTAATCACCTAATATTCTTGGTCACAATATCGTCGAGAAACGCACTTTTCAGTTTTGCGAGAGCGTCCGAAGTGTCGGACGTCTGCGCGGCCATGTTGTCTTAGATTTCCAAGTCTCCTTGGATTCTGCAACGTAAATGTAAAAGAACTATTGCTTCGAGAACAGAGCAAATCCTTGCAAATCGTGGGCAGAATTTTGAAGGTGAATGATTCGATGGTGGGGCAAAGCGCCTTCCGCTTTACACTTAAGGTTTATAGTACCCTTTTAGGCTTAGGGGACTTCAACTCGAAGATGGATCATGCCGTCATCCTTTGGTGTTGATTTTGTTCCTGAACCAGCTTTCTGCCCCCCTTCTCTGTTCAAGAACAACTCCTACATTCGTGATGAGGAATGCCACTCCGTTTCAACTCATTTCCTTCCACGGCACGCCTCCATCGGCACTTCAGTACTTCTGCTTCTCTGAGAGAAAGCCCCAAGCCGACTCACTATGAGACGCTCCAGATACCAGTCAACGCGACACCTGCGGAGGTGAAAAAGTATGTATATATCTCTTCTGTGCAATCAATAGACAAGATAGCACCCATTGGTACTTTCTTGGATCTCCCTCTCATCTTATTCTGATTCAATTGCAAGCACGGCGCCAATCTAACCTATCTTCTCTCCTCAGATCTTTCTACACCCTCTCCAAAACCCACCACCCAGACCGCAACCCCGATGACCCCTCCGCCTCCGAACGCTTCGTCCGCATCTCAGAAGCCTACACAACCCTCGGCACCCCCGCAAAACGCCACGCCTACGACCGCGACCACATCCAGTCCTCTCGTCAGTCCCATCATGACCACATGCACCATCCCCGCGGTTCCTACTCCTCCTCCGGTCCAGCAGGTGGCCGTCCAGCAAGCGGGTTGAGTAGACGAAAAACACAATTCCGCGGTCCTCCTCCGTCATTCTATCGTTCTGGAGGGTGGGGTGAACATTCGGCGAAACGAAAAGCTGCTCATGATTCTACCTCGACACATAATGCTTCGGCGTCGACAGAAGGAGGTATGGGACCGGGACAGTTCCAGCATGTGAATGACGTGCCACATTTCGATCGAGAAGGACATATCAGGACACATGAGGGGATTGCAAGGACATGGGCGAGGAGGAAGGGAATGGAGGATGGGTGGGTACCAGGGGATATAGTGCCGCCGAGGGGAACTCTGGGGAACTTGTTTCTGGTTGGTAGCTTGATTGTGATTGGGATAGTTGTACCAGCTTTGATGGTGGACAATATCATAAATTCTGGTAAACCGGCCAAAGAGAAGAACAGTTGAGAGTGCGGCTTGCGACGAGTGTACGCTTTTATAAGAGAGGCAGAAACATGGTCATGGAAGTACATATGCGAGCATAGACAGGCGTAGGGGTGTTACAAGTTGGGTCTCGATTCGTCCTGGTGGAGAATTTATTCTACATACAAGCCATCTTCCCCAATGCAATGCGACTCATGCCTAGGAATTGAATGTCTTGTCTCCGTGCTCTATCGTACTCTCAACTCTGGGTATACATCTATGCCTCGAAGGTAAGGGAAGTACCGATCTTGTGGGTAGCTTGGTCGAGCTTTTGGGTATCGAACGAGGCACCAATACCGAAGGTAACACCAGGGCGGAGGAGGACGTTGTAGGCAACGGCAGCAACACCACGGTCGTTGATTTTGGCCTATAAATTTTGTGAGTAGAAGTTTCTTGCGACTTGTCGCATTTCACTTACCTTGGCGAATGAGAGGGTGTCCAGTCTGTACTTGGCAGCGACCTCAAGTCCGACAGCTGAGCCAGCCTTGGAGTCCCAAGTAGCCTTTGATCCAGCCTCAACCTGCGAGTTGACCTTGTGGTAGTAGGAAGCCGAGAAGACGCTCAAGTTGCTTGCAGCAGTGATAGCAGCGGTGTATGTAGGAGCAGAGAATCCAATGGCAGCAGAGTAGCCAGTGATGGCAGCCTTCTGAACATCATATCCAGCCGAAGCACCAGCCAAGAAACCATCCTGACCAATGACAGCATCAACGTTGGCAGTGGGACCCTTGAGGAGATCAAAGAAAGCACGGCCGTGGAAGTTGGCTTGCTTGAAGTGCAAGTTGAGCTTAGCACCCTTTGCAGAGGTAGCAGGGAGGAAGTTAGTGAAGACCTCAGCCTTGAGACCCTTGGTGATGGTGTCGTTGAGCTCAATCTTGGTATCAAGAGCATTGACAGTGTTCCATGATTGAGTGAGGGTTAAGCCTGCGCGGCGATAGAACATTAGCAACTGTGTTTGAGCCGGTGTCACTTCGAGTAAGAAATCGAATACTGGATTGTTGGAGCTTGGTAGCTGCGGGAAATGCGAGGACATGTGAAATCGTTTGAAAGCTATACCGGATGGTTTGTCACTGAATTTGGCCTCCAACTGTATACGAATAATACATCAGTGTTCCTCTTGTGACCTCGGCATAAGGATCATTCGTACCAGACCGCTGGTAGCTCCCTCGTGTGTAGATTTTCCAGTAACCTTGAATGCGACATTGTTGGGAGTGTTCGATTTGATCTCGATTGCCTGAGCGCTCTGGTGGTAGAAGTCTTTCGACAAAAGCTATTGAGTGTCAGTACGTGAGATATCTGCAGCAGCTAAGAGAGAGGAGAAAAGATGTTGTTGATGCGAAACACGCTGCAGTGGTACAACGGAACGGGCAGCAAGAGATTGAGAATACAACTTACGTCGTTAGACGCCTTGGAAATATCTGAGAAAGCTGGGACGGCCATATTGATGATGTGGAGGTGATTGATGCGTGGGGAGAGATGGCAGGTTGTGTGATGAACTGTTTGGAAGATGAAGCTCTCGCTCGTCTTGAGATATTTTCCCGGGAAATCCCGCTTCGCCAACCTGTTGAGGTGATTGGTTCGTGCCTCGTGCTTAGCTCAACAGCATTTCAGGGGTCGTTCATGCATTAGAGATTCTTGGACTCTTGAGAGTCGTGATAGTTTGGGAGCATTTTCTTACATGCATTATTTGTTGTTCTGATGACAGCCTTTTAAATTTATCTCTTCTTTGAAAACACTACAGTCTATCATGGCAATCTCATCTATCCTAGAAGGGAAAATGGCGACTTCTTTATTTACAATTATGCAATGGAGCACTTGGCCCAAGTCAGGCCTATGATATCTGTACTGAACTCCAAATTGCAACGCTGTAAAGAAACCAGGTTCAAGATTTCGCTTATGCTTTTGAGGCGGCGGCGGCTGCTTCCTTCTCCTTATATGCTTGTTCATGAACGGCAATGGCTCTGTTTTTCTCATCAGTTCAAGTTACTTCTTTTAGACAGATCTAGCTCACCTTCCACTGGGATCAGTTTGTTTCGACCAAGTTGGAGTCCAGCGCTCGACACTCTCTGCGCAATGTGGTGGGAAGTGCTCATCAAACATCATCCGGTACCAGTAGCTTGGTTATTGTTAGCATAAGGAGTGGCCCAGTTCGTCTCAGCACTTACGCTTCCTTGGTATCAGGAATGTCACTGCCCCATTCTGGCTTGGGGTTCTTCATCATCTCATCCGTAACGTGGAGCTCAGCGTTATCCTTCAAAGAATCAATCCAACCGTAGCCAACACCATCACTGAACTGCTCCTTTTGTCTCCAGAGAACGTTATGTGGCAGGTATGGCTTCGCCCCTGGCTCCAGAACCGAAGGATCAAAAGCCTTGCGCATGATGTACTTTTCCATCCGCTCTCCCTTGACAATCATCTTGTCTTGAGGGTCAATGTTCATAGCAACCTCCAAGAACTATCTTTTTATTAGTTTTCCAATCAACATGCATTGAATCTGAAGCTTACCTCCTTATCCAAGAAAGGAACACGAGCCTCAAGACCCCAAGCCATTGTCGACTTGTTGGCTCTCAGACAATCCCACAAGTGCAAGTTCTTGACCCTGCGGACCGTCTCCTCATGGAAGGCCTCCTTGCTCGGAGCTGCATGGAAGTAGAGGTAACCTCCAAACTCTTCATCACTGCCCTCACCACTGAGAACCATCTTCACACCCATAGCCTTGATCTTTCTCGACAGCAGGAACATAGGGGTCGAAGCACGGATAGTTGTCACATCAAATGACTCCAAGTGGTAGATGACATCGGTGAGAGCATTCAAACCCTCCTCGATGGTGAAGGTCATGTCGTGGTGCTTAGTTCCCAGGAATTTGGCAACCTCCTTAGCAGCCTTGGTGTCAGGTGCACCTGGCAGCCCAATGGAAAATGAGTTGAGTTGAGGTAGCCAGGTGACAGAAGACAGCTTTCCGTCCTCACTAATACCGACCAAACCTTCTCCCTTATCTTCATCTCCTGTGCTTTCCTCTCCGTTCTGAATCTGCTCTAATGCAAGAGCCTTTAGGCGCAAGTTTTCACGCTGAGCAATTGATGCGACCAGACTCGAGTCGAGACCTCCGGAAAGCAGAACACCATAGGGAACTTCGGCCATCATGCGCTTTCGCACTGATTTCTCAAAAGTTTCCCGAAGAAGCTTGTAGTCAACAGGTGTCGTGGGAACCTTTGACGCATCCCACCACGAAGGTTGATAGTATCTTGTAGTCTCGTTGGTTTTCGAGTCATAGACATGGCCTGGAGGAAAGGCAATAATCTTGTCGCAGACGGCATGCAGACACTTCAGCTCAGAAGCAAAGAAAACAGCTCCTGGCATCTTGGTCGACCATCCTTGATAAAAGCTGGAGATTCCAATTGGGTCGCGTGCTGCAATAACTCGATCCTCCTTTGCGTCGTACAGAATGAATGAGAACATGCCATCGAGGTGTTTTGGGGCATCGATACCATATTGCATATACTATTCTCATTTCAGCACCATCCTTATTTTCTATGCGCCGTCTTCCTTACCAGCGGTATTATAACCTCGCAATCGGAATGGGTCTTGAAGTGATATGGGGTCTCGAGGGTCTTTCGAATGACACGGTGGTTGTATATCTCGCCATTGACAGCAAGGGCAATGCTATCATCGCTGTTGGTAAGTGGTTGAGCGCCACTGTCGACACCAACAATACTTAGACGTTCGTGGGCAAGAACTACAACGTGTTAGTCATATCAACCATATCTGCGAATCAGCATACTTACTTGTGTTGTTGGCGACGAAGCTTCCACTCCAATCTGGTCCTCTGTGACGGCACTGCTTTACCATCTTCAGCGCAGTAGGCTTGAAAGCCTTTGCGTCGGGCACATGGTGGCACCCTGTTTACAATCTTCAGTTAGCTAGAGTTTTCATGGAAGACCACTGTTTACAGCAGATTGCCAAATAGCTTTGAACTGCTTGATAGAGTAGCACAGAGATAGAGTACCTAAATACTAACCAACAATTCCACACATCTTGCTGTTGAGGCGGTGGAGGACTCTTGGGAGTTGCTCGAATGACTCAGGCGAGGAATTGGTGTTGATGAGGGCAGAAAAGACTTTAGAGAAGACCAATTGACGAATAAAAGTCAATTGGGCAAGCGAGTGAAGGATTGAAGTGTTTGAAGTCGTGCTCTGCGATGATACCACTGCAAGCTGCGTCTTGCGGTCTTATAGGTATAAGTACTAGAGAGTGACTCTTCGCTCTCAGAATAATTATCTTGGTGGGGTTCCGATCGCGGGCGAGACTAATGCAGGTGTGAGCTGCCTGATAAGAGATCTTGAAACCAGTCATCCGACGACAATTACATTACAGCAACAACCTCACTTGGCGGCGTGGAGAGGTCAGATGGAAGTCGATTTTCAAGATGAACGCTCATCCCACGCTGTTCCCCCTCCATAGGATGTCACCCCGCAATGCGCAGATGGTGGGGTTGGGCGCGTCTATCAGGTGATCGTGGAGCACCATGCCCGCGTGATGTCAGGAAGCCCATATGTCACAGAAGCATGCCAATCAAGTCTTCAAAAGAACCGTTTTCCATAATTACGTGGGTGTATTTGGAAACATGTACTCCCTTCCCAATAATGCCTCAGCTCCCCCATATTTCAAATCCACGCCGTGCTTCATATTCCTGCATATTCCCCCATTCAGAAAAAAGCACCCATAGCAAGTCCTACCAACCCACCAACGCCTGTGCTCAAGATTGCTCGTTCATAATCATTCCATTCATAGTCCTCATGGCGCTGGGTTATCCCGCACAATACGCTTGATCTTGTTCTCGTATGCCGCTCGGTCCTTCTTGAATAGGTTGTATGCATCGGCTTGGGCTGGTGAATCTGGGTTTGGGTCGTCGAGCAGGTCTTGGACACCGAGGAGAATCTGCTTGATCGTGATCGCTGGCTTCCAGCCTTCCTCCTCATTCAATATCGAGAGACAGACCGTGCCGGAGGGGTAGACGTTGGGGTGGAATAACGGGGGAACGAATTTGCCTATGATCATTAGTACCCACGTTCATGACAGTTCTGGGCTCGTACATTTTGGGGGCTTCGTGGGGTATTCTGCCACGTATATTAGCGTGTGCCTGTAAAGTATGTGTATTGCAACTCACCATCGGGGAATATGACGCTCAGCTTGAAGAGGCCTCCCTCCCACAGAGTCTTTTCCTTGCCTGGTATGCCACACTCCCAGGTCTTCAGATCGAGCACACCGGCAGCGTTTCGTTGGGGTTTTGCGTAGAATCCGAACGGATGATCACGTCGCCATTGCTTCCTCTCCTCTTGTAATCTGTTCTGGCAGAGAGCCATTGTTGTTGCTAACGTTTCACGAAGATGTTGGTATTGCGACTTGATGAGCTGAAACAAATGTCCTTCAAGAGCTAAGAGATCGCAGTCCTAGGAGGTTTTGGGCGAGGTGACAGTCACCGTGTAGCTCTTACTCCCTGTGGACAGCTTGTAAGTAGTGGTGGAAAGATCTTGGGTTGTAATCGAGTGATGACGCTGAAGGAAAGGAAGCCCCAAGTCGCGGCGAGGTTTTTGTACTCCGCGATTGCGATTGCCCCAAGCGAGAAGGAACAGGGGTCTATTCACCATATGCCTCGGTCATCCGAAGTGAATTTCAAGATCCGTCAACACAAAGGTGAACAGCGTAAATTATAGACTTCTTGGCCCAATCTTATCACTTTCAAAGCTTTTCAGCCTGCAGCAGTCCTTTACAATTTAGACTTTACTTTCTGCGACCCCGCATACGCTAGCCGTCAACTGTCACGAGCCGATCAAAGCGTAGGTACAACTCTTTGGATAAGGAACCGTCACAGATGAGCACCACAGCCATGGAGAAGAAGCCAGGGGACATAGAGGGTCTGGCAGAGACATCTGGGAAGATACTGGAGAAGGAAGCACAAGCAGAACCCAAAGCCGCAACAGAAGCTACCAAGTCGCAAGATGTCACACTTGCAGAGGACGTCCCGGACCCAGATGAGGATGACCTGGACGACTTAGATGGTATTCTTATGCTCATTCCTGTAATATCATATGCTAATTTGCGTTTCATAGATATGCTCGACGAATTCTCGCCCTCAAAACCAGAATCCACCCCTTCCAAAGCTCCATCTGGGCCCGGCAGACCCCCAGTCCCAGCACCCCCCTCATTCGCCGACCCCATCCCAGACGGACTTTCAGAAGAAGATTTTGCAAAGCAACTCCAAGCCGGAATGGCTGAGCTGATGGGCGAATTAGAAACATCTCCAGATATGCAGGCGCAATTCAAGACTATGCTGAAGGAACTTGGTGGGGCAGCAGGTCTGGGAGAAGCAGCTGGGCTGGGACCTACTCCTCCTATTCCTTCAACATCGAAACCAACAGTAAAAGAGAAAGAACCTGCCACAGTCACAAAAGCTGGACCATCTGCGGGCACGAAATCAGAAGAAGAGTCCTTTCAGGAAACCATCAAGAAGACAATGGAGCGTATGCAGACAAGCGGCGATCAAGCTACCGCTGCAGCTGCAAACGAGAACACAGACGATATCCTAGCAGAGATGATGAAAGCCATGCAGTCAGGCGGTCTGGATGGTGAAGGTGGCGAAGAGGAATTCTCAAAGATGTTGTTGGGAATGATGGAGCAGTTGACCAACAAGGAGATCTTGTACGAGCCAATGAAGGAGCTTGATGACAAGTTCCCAGATTGGATGGAGAAGAATAAGGGCAAGGTTGAGGAGGCGGATTTGAAGAGATATAAGGAGCAGCAGATATATGTTCGGGAGATCGTCAAGAGGTTTGAGCTTAAAACCTATAAGGATGAGAACACTGCAGATAGAGAGTACATCGTGGAGAGGATGCAGAAGGTTGGTGTTACTCTTTTCATCATTATTGACTCTGTACTAATTTCATACAGATGCAAGCAGCTGGATCCCCACCTCCAGATCTGGTTGGTGATATGGCAGCAGCGCAAGAAGCTTTTGGGGCGCCTGAAGAAAGTTGTCCGACACAATGAAGAACTCCAAACGCACATACTCTTGTGGTCAACTCGAGTGTGATTACGCAAACAAAAAAACAATGATACCCCCAACACCGTAATATCCTTCCCTTGATGAACCAAATGATACCTCCCAAGAACGCCGACGCTCATATGCTGATCAAGAAACAAAACAATAACACTCTTCCACTAGCTCGTATCCATCATGTCGTGATCCTCCGAGAAACTCGATGTTGGTTGTTGCTGACTTGATAATCGCTGCTCTTCCTGCAGAAAATCCATAAAGATATCATCGTACTCATCATCATCGCTTCCATAAGGAGTTTCCGGTTGTTGCTGTTCCTGTGGCGCTGGACTCGTAGCAGCAGGATTATATGTACCATCATACATCATAGCATCCATCCAATTCTTTTCCGCGTCCGAAAACACTGGTTGATCTCCTCCCGGCCCTCCCTGTTCATTCATATACCCGATCATCGCATTCAGCTCTGCCTTCTCCATCATGGCAACCTCATCCGCCATCACCTCATTAAGACTCAACTCCTCATCCCCATCAACCTCAATCCCCATAATCTCTCTTCGAGTCCGTTCCTCTAGCCGTTTCTGCTCATTGACCCAGATAAGACGCATAATCTCATCGTCTCCTCCCCTATCCTTCCACCTCTTATCCTCACTCTTCTCTCTAACATTCTTCAAGAATAATTTCCTCCGCGTTTCTCTTCCTTCGTCTTTATTTTCCCTTCCATTGATTAGAGGATTCGGCTTCGTGGTACGTTTACTGAAGCTACTCTCTTTTCCCCCACGCGTTGAGGGCGGCGAAGGTAGTGACGCGCTATACTTGCTTTCTTGCTCTGGTGTCGTGTTCTCATTTTCGTATTGATTTAAATTGAAGATTGGTGACGAGAGGTCTGTCATCCTAGATGGTTTTGAGGGAGAAGACATAATTGTATCCGTAGCGCGTGTCAGCGCATTTGTGTCGCGGGGTGAGAGCGGAGAAGGAGAATTGCGCAGAGGTGACGAGGACAGAGGAGATGGACGATGTGGTGTGTAGTACTGCGATTGAGTGTCGCGTAATCGGGGCAGGATGCTGAACATCGTGATGTTGTGATGTGTTGAGGTTGATGTTTGTTGAAGATGGTGGCTAGGAAGGAACTTCGGCGGACGCGCTTGTAGTCTGAACGCGATTTCCTCGCGTAAAGAGGCTGAACTTCCGGACGACATGGCTTTTTCAGCAACAACACACATCTTTACTCGGATCTGTAGATGAACAATTTTCCTCACTCCAATATTGTACGCAAACACCTCACGCTACAGGCAATATTTCGTGATTCAAAATCCTTGCTCGATTACGCAGTAGCTATGATAGCTATGACCGTGAGTTGGTCCAACTCGCTTGATGCTCCCCCTAATCGCCCTCATCTTTCAGTTGAGCAGCCTCCAGCTTTATGGTAGATATCCTCATCAATATCGTACAAGTATGCCAAGTATGCCAAGTATGCAGCATATCAGAAGAGCAAAATTCCCCAACGCCTCCGCTAGGTTTGGATCCAAACTCCTTAACCAACCTACCCCCAATTGCATCACACCCAGCCGTCATTTCAAGCCTCACTCTCTGTCTCTGTCTCTGCTGCAACCCGAAGTTCGTAGCTGAGCTCAAAGCATTCCGCCAGTAGATCATTCACACTGCCCTGGCCCTCCGGAATGTCCTCTCCAACCATGAACTTGCCATCTACTCTCATGTTGTCGATCGAGTTGAGCTTCATACTGTATGGATACAATTCCCTTGGAGAGCTGACACCTCCAGAATTCTTGACCTCAATGAGGCACCGTCGCAAGGTCTGGAGCTGGTTGTAGACGGGTAATAGTGCTTCGGAGACAGGTTCTGACATTACCATCAGGTAATAGATGTAGGCGTAACTCCTCCTGACCAGATATAGCAGGGTCTATCACAGTCAGTAATAATGAACCTCAATTGTATTTGCTGCCACTCACTCGCTGAACATATAGTTCTGCAAAATTTCCCTCCGCGTCCACAAAGTTTCCATTAACACGGCTCTCATCGATCTTATCCAGTTGTCTTTGGTAGTCGTACAAGTCTGTCTCTCGGAGGGACCAAGCCTGCGTCAAGGAGAGTTTCTCAAGCTTGTTCCGAATCTCAAATAGAATCTGGTATGGTCCAATGAACGCTTCTGGTATTTCGCCCTTCCTGCAGGAAAGGTCAGTTCCTGTTGTCATGCTTGACATCCTGAACTCCACTTACCTTTCCAGGACAATCTCTGACCATCGGAGGCACTTAGACAACAGTTCGCCTACTTCCTCACTGCTTGCTGGTACTTCTCCATTCGCTGTTACGAACTTCCCGTCCACTCGTTGTGCATCAATCTGCTTCGCTTGGGCTTGAAGCTTCGTTACCTCGGTCGCTGAGAACTGTTGGGCCGACGTTAGCACATTCGTCTTAGTGGGCTAGACTCTAAAGAGCTTACCTTTGCCTTGGTATTTGCCAGAGATATTGATCGTAAAATCGAAACAAGCTTCTCATGTATCGCAGGGAGTCCCGGGCCCAGGCGATCCAGTCGACTTTGGAGGTTTGTAAGTGACGCCTGGCACACACCAATCCGATTTCTGAGAAGAGTAATAAGCTTCGGCGAATAGCTTAGTTCGGCGTTCTTGACAATGTCTCGCAGTCTTTCAAGGGTTTGTGAGATGTGTGTAAGATCTTTCTCCGAATACAAGTCCACCTCGGTCATATGGTCAAGTAAACGCTTGATAGTTGAGGTCAGCGCGTAAGCAGCTGGTGCTTCGTTGTTACGGCCAATGGTCATGAAGAACAGGGACAAAAGTTGAAAACAAGCATCCAAGACTCGGTCAACTATTTGCCAGTCAATACATGCTCAAGCTTGGCGCATTCTTCCGGTCCTACCTCTATTGTCTTCTTGCGGCTTATCGGCTCGTATCTCGTTGAGGACTTTGACCTGATCAACTGTTCGATCGTAGAGGGCCATAACATCTGAAGACTTGACATATGTCGATTTGTCTTGCTTCAGAAGTGTCAACTCATCTCGTATTCGCATCAAATTGTCCAGGATAGGTTGTTCTCTGGGATCCAGAGGAAGCGGAAGGGTCGGAGTATCAGCCATCGCGCCGATTCGAAGTATGAGGTTTTCTTGCTGGTAGCAGCTGCCAGATCTGAAATAATGAGTGTCCACGGTATCCTCAATCGGTATTCAAGGTCGAACATATGCAGTTCTCACAGGCATTCTAAAAGTTTCTCTGCGGATGATGCATTAAAGCGCGGGGAAGTGGGAGGCTTATCGAGACATTCCGCGCTAGTCAATCGGGACACAATCATTGGCTCGCTTGTGACTCCAACCAGAGCCCACCCCTACCCAAGATTTTCCCACCAACTCCGATATTGAAATTCGCGATTCATCGACAAAGTTCCTTCACGAGAAACACAGACTTTACGACAACGCATTTAACAATTGGTAAGTCGCATGCGACAGAGGACCATAGAGGAGTAGAATTGGCGCTGACAAATATTCCCCAAATTGCAGATTCTCAAAATGTCGAACGCTGAACTCGCAACCTCCTACGCGGCTTTGATCCTCGCCGATGACGGTGTGGATGTCACTGTACGATCCCATTCTCTTCGAATATGCGCAGGAAGCAGGAGATTACAACGGGTGGCTAATTCACATTATTCAGGCCGACAAATTACAAACCCTCATCAAGGCTGCCAAGATTGAGGATGTTGAGCCCATCTGGTGCTCTCTGTTCGCCAAGGTACGGAACGAATTCCAGGGAATGGAACCATGAGGGCGCAGTGCTGATGCTTTAGAAACATAGGCTCTTGAGGGCAAGGATGTCAAGGACCTTCTGTTGAACGTTGGATCGGGTGGCGGAGCTGCTGCTGCACCAGCTGCCGGTGGTGCTGCTGGAGGTGCTGCACCTGCTGAGGAGGCCAAGGAGGAAGAAAAGGAAGAGGGTACGCTCTATTTCACGTCCTGCGATGTTTCGGACGGCGATACTGACACCTGTTACAGCCAAGGAGGAGTCAGACGAGGATATGGGTTTCGGTCTCTTCGACTAAGCACGCTTTCTCGCCTTTCCTGTCTGTACTTTCCAATGCATGGCCACGGTTTTCTCGGTGCAACATTTGGCTGGTCGAGTAGCTTTCGGTAGATAAGCAAGCTCATGAGGAATTCTGCATACCCATATCGGGTCCATGAATGGACGAAAGTGACGTGCATGGGGTTCTCAGACGCGACTATCTGGAGTTATGCCAATGAAAATCAGGTGTTGAAGGAACCACACATCTGTCCAGGACTGTGCAAACAGAGTGAAATGTTCCAAGGCTGGCTCATTTACCTGGAGGCCAGAAGTAGCGTTCAACCAATGGTCATGACTTCGTGTCTCAGTTGCCTCATCCCAAGCTTTGGTCAAAAGGGGACGTTTCTCCAGCCGCATAGACCCGTGGGCGGAAGTTATCCGATCTGGGCTCCTGCATTTCATGATCCCAAACCCCGCAAACGAATGTAAGTTTCTTTTCAACATCTTCACCAAAATGACAAGGGCCATGCAAGAAACTGTAACTTCCATGTCAGCACATGAAGAGAATGAAGCTTTCGTCTCATTATCTGTTTTGACGTTTTCCCTGACTGCAAGGCAGTTTGTGTGTTCCGTTTGCAATGATTTCCTACTATATAAACAGCCTCTGGACCACCACATTCAGCTCACCAGGCCAGAAGCACCATCACCATTCAATCACTGCTCAACCGCTCCAAGCACTCCCAATCTCCACTTCCACTACGAACAAATTCAAGATGTTCCTACTCGCCACAATCATCATGCTCCTGCAGCTCGCAGCAGCCATCCCTACTCCAGCAAGCCTACCACGCTCCTGCTCAACCATCACCCCAAGAAGCCTTCAACGACTTTCAAACGCATTGCCCGGTTCCCCAATGACCCTCTTCACCGGCACATCCAACCTGACCATTACGCACAACAACCTCGTAGCCAGCAGCCCACAACACACTCTCCAACTCATCGAGTTCTCCGTCCCACCAGGTTCCAGCGGCTGCCAACTCGAGATCACCGACCCTGCCTGCAGTCTGTCACTCCGAAACTCCACCACTTCGGTCCCGTCTCGTATCCACCTCAAGGTCACTTCCTTGCTCGCCAACTCTCTCTCTGGCACCTTCCATGTGACATACAATAACATCTTCAACGCCAATCCGTCAATCATATCCTCCAACGACTTCGGTGATGCGACAATGGAAGCTGGCGAGAAGAAGGTGTTCAACAGTGAGGCATGCCCACCAAGTGTTCATGGTATGAATGGAGTGTCTATGAACGGAAGCTTGTTCTATGTGCTTGACTATGATATGGGAGAGGAGGGTGGCTGGGGTGAGATGGTCATGTTGCAGCAGGATAAGGATGAGATCAAGAAGTTGGAGATGAACGGGATGTATTTGACTTATTGCTGAGCTCAGCTGAGTTGTTGCACACAGGGGAGGAATATGATGAAGGTCGTTTTTGAGGATGGAGTTGTGGTTTGAGGATTTGGTTTTCATGGATTTTGTTGAACGGGACGACTTTGTGATGTGATTTTCATTGGATCTTGTTGAAGGGTATGCGTTGTCAAGACTTGATAGATGTTTTAGATGGATGAATTTGACTTTACATTTGGCACTGAACCGAGTAAGAGTATCTCAGCACGAGTGCAATGGCAGTTCAGCATTTCTTTCGCAGAGCTGCGATGTCCTTCCAGCTGCTGGATCTCATTCGATACTTCTTCCTTGGCAAACTCCTGATTACTCACGGACTTACTTCAGCTCCTCTCTGAAGGCAGCCTTGAATGGATAAATCTGAACCTGTGCCACCTCGTCAGCAGCCACTCACAAGCCTTGAAGAGAAACACCGTCTTACCTTCTCAAGATCCCAAACGCCCTCCTTTGTGTAAATATCACTTTTCAAGATCTCCAATACTTCCTCCTTCGAGCTGGCATATGCAATGACCGAGCTCCCACAGATCTTTAACGCCTCGCCCTCTTTGGGAACTTCTTCCAGCATTGCTCCTAGTCGCCATCAGCATTCATCTCACTCACCATTCCCACGCCGTTCTCTCTTATCTACGTATATCACCTCTCATAGCATTTTCAAAGTATGGAATAGATATGAAAACTCACCTCCCATCTTGAATCTTCCCTCAGCCAACTTGACTTTCAGCCCCTCAAAATGTTTACTACCCAAAGTCAACATCACATCCGTATCCAAGACCACAAAGCTCAACTAACGGTCTAACCTCCATTCTCTTTTCCAACCTCCCTGGTATATCAGGGATCACGACTAGCCACTCGAACTTCTCAGGAGAGGTTGCCATTCTTCTTATGTTCGACACTGTACTGCCTGGTGAGTTTAAAATTGAGGATTTAAGTGATTGCGGGAGAATTCGAGGAGATGAGAATCTCATAAGTGAGAGAGACATCGGATTGGAGTTTTCAGAGACGTAGGGGTGGTTAGAGTGGGAGTGAGTCTATGTGGGACCGCGGTGTGGTGGTGGGGTTGAGTTGATGGGTGTGCGCCTTTCGGTGATTTTGGAGACGAAATCGTCTTGATTCGGACCAAAGCGGTGTGCACCCAGGAGGCTTCACTGTCGAAATTTCTAAATGGCCACTTTCATGCAAACCTCCATCTTCTTCAATTTGTTGGAGGCTTCAACTTCTCCACGGTCAGGATCAACATTGAGGACCATGCAGGTACCGAAGGAAGTTTTCTGTCAAAGGTCGTCGATTGATGGGCGATGCATCTGAAGGACTTTCCGAGAAACGACAAGCAATGGGGCCCAAATCACCAAGAACTCCGATTCAAAACGTGTTTTAAGCTTTGACGGCAGAGACCAAAAGACCCTCAATATCTTCAAGCAGATAATTCGAATATTGGTATTGTCGACTCAAGAACGTGAAACCCTCATCAACCTCTCAACAAGGCTGAATGATGATAAGCATGAAGCTTCAGTATAAATATGGGGCGACGAGAAAGATATCGAGGTTTCCCTTGGATCATTGACGAAGAATTCAGCTCGGTTATTGCTAGTTGAACAAATTCGAAACATTGACCTTGGCTTCCGTTTCTCTCGTGCGATGATTTCTTCTCCTGCTATCTCACATTCGATGTTGGTGCTATTTCGTCTTGTAGGAAATGCTCCTCCGTCTGACCAAGGTAGTTGATTTTCTTACAAAATCAATCTTGTTCACAGTTTCAACATTTTACAAACTTCAATATCTGTTCGTGAAATAAAGATCACGAATCTTGCGGCATTTTTCTTCATCTTGTGATCCTTGGCCTTCCTTCGACCATGGCGCCAAGGTGGCTCACCGCAGCACCGCTTCACCTTTGAAACAAACAATAACTCTCTATCCTCCTCTGTTAAAGAATATTCAATTTCCTCATCTCATCTAATCTCGCTGTCTCTCAAAGTCACAACCGAAAATGACAGGAGAAAAGCAAGTTGTTGAAGAGGCGAACAAAAAAAGCGCTATCACAAACTCATCAGACTTATCTAAATCATATAAACGAGCCCTCCGCTCCTCAGTTCAAGCTGCAGAACCTTCCAACAAGACAAGCGAACGACAAGCGAACCAACTCAATCAGTCATCAATGCATCCACATTCATCTACATAGCGACGTACAAATGATCGAAGAACTTAGTAAAGACGAATTCCTACAAGATAAATCGCATGGCTTGTTCTCAGACTTGGAGGATGCGAATAGTAAAGCTTATGAACTACTAGAGGAGTAGAAAAAAAACCTTTCTGAACCTCGGAGCTTTTGCCCTCCCTGCTCTCGATCAACCTCACAAAGTCGGATATTCAGACGCTATCTCCTCGCCTCCCACATTCAGCATTGTAAATTTCAAGAGCACATTCGAAAACAAGTGAACATCCGTCTTAGTTATGTCTTTGCAAAGCCACTCTAGCAAGTCACAAGTCCTACACATTGAACATAGTCCCCCAAAAGCCTCCAACGCCACACGCCATGCTCCACCAGCAATTTAGAGATAGTCCACCCGTCCTGCCGTAACGCCTATGTAATTTTCTCCTTCCTTCCATGTACATCTTGAATCAGATATTCAGGCGCTGTCTCTTCGCGTCGCCCCCATCCGCATTCAATGCTCCATTAGCAGGTAAGTCCGTCAATGGAGCTCGACCACCTCCACCTCCAGAATCCATTGGTCTCTTGATAGTCGGCGGCTTGTAAGCTCCTCTATTTGCCATTGGACTTGGGCTTGCAGGTGCTCCAATTCTTCTAGTATTGTCAAGAGTCGGGTTAATGACATTTGGTCTTGCTTGTGGTGCGTTGCTTGCAGCAGCAGCAGCTTGCGTACCTCCAGGAACATGTTTCAGATCCCTGGTGAGCGGCTTCGTGGACCTGTGATCTACGCCGGGGGTCTTCCTGATGGACGGTGATTCGGCATGAGGATTGAAGACTGGAAGATGAGCTGGCAAGGCGGGTGGTGGGCCTTCAGCTGTCTGGTTTGCTTGAGGACCTTCTGGTAACGCAGCGACTCCTCGAGCTGAAAAGAATCCTGCTCCTTGAGGTGGCATGGCCATGTCACTGTCTCCTGCAGAGGACTGCTGTTGCTTTGCTGGAGAGACAGGCGCTGAAGGTGGTCCTGTGCGGCTTGGTTGGTTTAGCACTCGCCGTGCTGGTGCTGGATTTGGTTGTGGGTTCTGTGGCTGTAGTCGTGGCGCCGCTTCTGGGTTTGGACGTGGTCCTGGTCCAGTCCAGCTTGTGGATCTTGTAAGGCCATTGCCACTTGGTGTCTGAGGTTGAGGTGCTTGATTCGTGTTGCTGCTGTTACCTGGATTTCCTGGCCGTCCAGGAGCTGCCATTGGCTGTTGGCGATTGGGTTGCGGCCTGTTCTGGTTGGGGGGTGCTTTGCTGGCTGTGTTACCATTTCGAGCATTGCTGAAGTGGTGCGATGGCATTCCGACTGGGGGATCTGTCAAGACAACCTCGTCCGGATGTGCGTCCGGGTCTGCAAGATTAAAGTCTGCATCATCGAATTCTACAGCAGTTAGCTTTCTGGAAGCGTATGGTGACGTGGACAACTCACCTCCAAATTCGTCTTCTAACGTATCTTCAGTAGCTAGCAGATGTCAGTCCTGTTTCTATGGAACATGCGTAGAAGGGTCTACCAATACTGTCACCGCCTCCTCCACTTTGCGGCTTGTTCTCGATAGCTTTTGGCTCTGGGTCTTGTTTGACAGGTGTAAAATCTGAATGTCGATGCAGTCTGTCCACATCCCACTTCGTAGGTTGAGGCTTGACCTTGGTAACATGCTTCAGATACTCCTTATCATAAATGCAATTTCCCAGAACATTGCCAAAGTTCCTCAAAGCTCTCTTTAACGCATCTGTTGTCCCTTCCTTCTTCGCCTTCTCGAAAGCAGCAGCTTTTCCCTTGGAATTCTCCATATGCCCGTACCCGATATCCTCATGATATGTACCGTCCCGAAGCGTTACCCGTACAATGACTGATAAGCCGAGGCTGACCCTGAAAGTTGTTGGATTCTCATCGACGAAATCGACCTGTACATCCTTGATCTGGCTCGACCAGCCATTGAACCCAAAGATCTCGTTCGCGAGTTGGATGCATTTCTCTGCTGCTAGATAGTGTACCTTTTGTCCCGATGGCCCTGATCGTGATGATATATATTCTGGCCCCAGCTGCTTCTCGAGTCGGCTTTGCAATGTCGCGATTTCCTGGGCTGTGTACTCCGAGATGCGCGGCTTGACCTCTTCGAAGGGATTGACACCTGAGTTGAGGTGTTGCTCGCCAGGCCTGCAAACTGTCAGTAAAGTACGATGGAAAAGCTCAGCTTCTGCTGAATGGATTCTTACGCCGGCATTGTGTTGAGTGAGCAAATTGTCGCGTGTTGTATTTGCCCTCAAACGCGTTGTGAGAGCAAAACGAACTCAAGGTGTGCACGATCGCACGTGATTTGTGTCAGCCTTGCCCCCTCGAAGCTGTTGCAAGCCGCAGGCATATTATCTGGACACTACAGACAATTACTTTTTTCCGTCTGAACTTTGCGTGTCTCGCGAACCTGTTGAGCAGTTAAGTTCCACATTCACAGGGGCACATCAGCTATTGTGGATGCTGTCTCCCACTGTCTGGAAAATGAGACACACCAAAGTCCCTAGGAAGGCAGTACATTAAGCTCCTAGCAGCTTAGAGTCGAGTACAGGACACAATAGAATATTCTTTATCAAATGAGTTATGTTACAGACCATTAGGCTCGTTGAATACTATTCGGTTCATGTTTGCTGTTCTGTGAGCCAGTTGTTTTGGGCATTGTGAATGCAGTTCATTATGTCAAGATCTTATTTCAAGTCTACCAGCTTCACTGCTTCTCCTTCAAGATATCCTTGATTGCGGTCCGACTCTCCTTACTACAAGACCGATGCGCTATGATAAAGAGTGCACGCCAACATGGTTTGTCTCCTTCGATGCAGGCCCCCAGATGCATAAAATCAAATTCCGTGGCCCAACCATAACTCCCAAAGCATGCTCCACAGAATCAGGAAAAAGGGGAATCGTCGTGAGCTTCGTAAGTAGGCAATGTCCCAGAGTACCATAATAATCACAGAACGCCCAATATGTGGAATCGCTACGTCTATCGCTCGGAATCCTTCTGACGCTCCAGCTGTATGTATAGTCCTCCCTCCAAGTCGAATCTGGGTATCAAAATCCTGCACCACTCAGCTTCACCAGCGACCAACTTGGACAGGCATGGTACTACCGCTAGTGCCATACGCGCCGCTGAAGAGCTGGTCACGGATTGATGATTCCTTAGCAGGATCTCCAAAACCAGGTCCAGAACCCATGCCTCCCATCCAGCCCAGGTTGGAGCCAAGAGCATTCGCAGCAGTTTGCATTCGACCGCCACTTTGCTCGTTGTGTCTCTGGACTTTATGATCCCATCCACCAGAGTGTAGCTGAAAACCGCCCCCACGCTTAGACGCTTCGCTGATAACTAGTGCCCATGCTCTCGATATCTCGTCATAGGCGTTGTCCTTGTGGTGCTTGTGAGATTGGCTGTCCCATTCGGGGAGATCGTGAATGACTTTCGTAACGTTGTTGAGGTATTCGAGGGATATACTGGTAGAGTTCTCGTTCGGGGGGAGGTAATGAGGCGTGAAATCGGTCAAAGCGTCGATCAGATCTGCGAGCTGTTGCTTTACTCGATTGTAGGCATAATCTGAACCTGCATTTCCACCGAAAGGGAATGCGTCTCTGAGCTTCTCTTGATATTTGGATAGGACGTCAACAGCGGCACTGACGGAAGGCCGGGGTGCTGACGACACCACCTCAGATCCGATTTGTGGATGTCGTTCACATATTGTTTGAAGAACCGATCGTAGAGACTCTGCATCTAAGGTTTCGAGGAGGCGAGGAAGTGCGAGAGGACGTCCGGTGACTTCGTTGGCCCTGGCTTTCTTTGCAGGTCGAGCAAGAGGACGAGGAGTAAAAGCGGGGGAAGCTTGGGGCGAGATGCTCATGCTATCATCATCTTCATCCGCCTTTCGTTTTCGAGTGGCCATTCTTGGAGTATGGGGAGAGACTGTAGCACAAATAGTCGTTAGCCATCGTAGAAGACATCTGCTAGTTAGGGTCGGGAGCTTACCTGGATTGTGATGGGCGTGGTGGAGTGCGAATTCAGAGAAGGACGAGGGATGAGTCGGCAGGAGAAGGCTCATCTTGCAGGAGCTCACGTTGTGATGCAAGCGAGAAGAACGACTTCGGGATCTCCAGAAGTTTGGGAATGGTATTGTGATGTGAAGGCGGATTGTTATTGTATTGTTGTTGTCGACTCGAGTGAACTTGAATGTGCTTTAGACGGCTCCACTAGCGCAAATTGCTGGCTAGCCAGAAAACCGGAGACGAACCAGGGTTCAAGGCAGAATTACCAACATGTCAACCTAAAACAACAACTCATGAAACATTTTGTACATTTTGTACACTCTGTGCAAGAAAACAATGACAAAACAACACCCACCTCGAAGGCCACAACGTATCGCCTTTCCGCCTGCAAACACTTCGTTGATACAATATCGGCAGCAAGTGTCGCTGAATAATGTCGATAAGCCCCACAGGAGGGACCGTATCACCTTCCTGCGTCAGCATGCAGTCACGAACAGCTGTAGAGGTATCCTAGCTTTTGGATAGCTAAATACCCCTCATGTTTGGTAAGAATAGACACATGAAGTCCAGGTCGCTGCCTTCCAGCAGGTACTGCAAGTTGACGAGAAGCTAGACTGAAGTACTGGTGCTGAGAGATACCTGTGGATGAATTTCAGAAACCTCGATTCTCGATGACCCACGGTTCAGGGTCATTGTTTGCGACCTGAATCGTATTCTACGACTCGGTTCATTTCGGACATTGAGGGGATACGACTTAGGTACTTGAAGAACTTGTCACTTTGCAGCTACTCGAAGACGTCTATTGCGGAACAAGCTGTTCTGCTTTTTAATATTGCTTCTACTCTCTAACTTTAAGTTTGTTACGAAGTTTGTAATACCTTCATCTAAAGCTTCCTCTATTCTCTTTTCGGCTGCGACCCCTTTGGAGATACCTCGACCCTTCTGACTTCAACTCTATTTCCTTCCTGCTCGTCTCCGTCCCAGGGTACATCCCATAACAAGGCATTGTTAATATCCACACTTGCATTATACCTCCAAGGACATGTGTATGGTTTGGGCAACTACAATAAGCCATGCATACTAGGTGCATCTACGGGCGCGCATCGCGGCGACACCTGAACGGAGCGGCCTGTGAGATCAATCACCTATGTCCACGCGATGGGACTTCTCTCCACTCGTCAATGGCCTTCTCTCGATCCGACATGGTAGCAGCAGAGATTGGATGGACAGGAGTAGGTATCGAGAAATCCGCCTCCTTATAGTGAGCATTCAGAAGGCAACTAAGGTTTTTGAGGTTTGAATGAAATAAGAAGAGCAGAAAGCAAATGGGATGTAGTTTATGTAGGCTCAACCAGCTTCGAATTGCATCCGCTGTAAATAGTTATGAGGTAGCTAGTCAGAATTGAACTTGCGTCTATCAAAAGATTGATGCCACTAGAGGTCATGACAAGCCATATCAGCATTGAAAAGTCTTCTCGACGCACACCTGTTCCGGGAACGAAGTCTGTGACTTTCTTTCTATTCTGTATTGAGCATGGCGTTGCAAAATTTGGGGTACTATAACGGGTATGAATCTTTGAACTTGCTAGACTGGCTTTCAAAGACCAACCTGAGCAGTTACTTGTTATGAAAATATCCAAGAACCATGTGGCTTGCAGTCAAAAGTGCCTTTTGATATCTGCAATGCAGATAGCAGTGGACAATGTCCCTGCCTACCTAGGTATCTATGCCTGATGTGCAAATGAATCCAGAGAAAAAGTAATGCTCCACAACTCCGCCCATGCAACCATACCCCGCCCATGCTCCGCAAATTCTCCAAGGAAGGCAGACATCAACTGATTGCCCATGTAGGTCCGATCTTGAATACTTACTTCACGATCAAGACTGCTGAAGGGACTAAGCCAGCCTCCTTCAACGTCTTCCCAAAGTCCACACTTCCCTCAAACACCTTCTTCGGAAAGGTCATCATGAAGCTGCTCACAGGCCCCCCATTCTCACTTTCCAAAGCTATCGCAACCTCGAAAAGCGTAGTCTCAACCGGGAACGTCTTCATTACCGTCCCACCAGCAGTTTGCAGTCTGAGCCTCGCCTCTGTAGCTTCTTTTCTTGGTCCAGAACTTGCAGCTGGAGCTGCAGGAGCTTCGGCTTGGATAGGTACTTGTCGACCCTCACGCGCAGCCTTTTCCTTCTCAGCTTTCAAACGACGGGCTTCCTTGTCCTCAGCGATTTTGGTCTGGATGCGCTTCTTTGCTGCGGCATCGTCGAGCTTCTCCTGGCGCTTTTTGGCGGCGGCTTTGATCTGTTCGGTCTTGGCGAGCTCTTCCTTTGCGTCTTGGACCTCTTTTGTAGACTTCATGCGAATTTTCTGGAGAGGGTGAGGTTAGCTGAGCTTGATATATGGGACTAGGTAGGGTGGATATGAGGTGGGGTTGTGTTGTAGGTTGGACTTGGGAGGAGTAAAGGTGGAAGATATACCTCGTTCCGCTTCTGCTCCTCCTTGTCGATGATAGCTTGCTTAGCTTTCTTCTCCTTCATCTTCTCCCTCAGCTCTTCCAACCTCTGCTTCTTTTCCTCCTCGGTCAAGGGCGCAATCTCCTCCGTGCTCTGGCTGAAGTTCTGATGTTCACTATTGTCGGTCAGCACCAACTCTACCCCTCCATCCCCGCAGAAAAGGAAACATACGTTTTGGTTGCATGGAACTCCGCCTGAGCCGTGCTTCTGAACTTCTTCCCACAGTCGTCGCATACTAAGGAGTTTGCTACTTCGCCTTCCTTGAGTGGCGCGGGCTCGATGTTGGGATCCGTCTCTTCGGAGGCTTCTGTAGATGTGGGCGCTCTGAGCTCTTCGATGCTCTTTTCTTGGTTAGCATCGAGCCAGTCGATAGCTGCTTGCACTATGGAATTGTGTTAGAATGTAGTCAGTATTAGAGTAGCAAAGTGACTTACATCCGCCAGTTTTCTTAACTGCGATCTCTGCTCTCTCCTTCTCGAAGCCGAACTCGAGGAGTGTGTCGAAGTCTGAAGGCATGATGAGGATGCGTTAAAACAAAATGGAGGTTTGTGTTTGGTGATACTTGGAAATCAAAAAGTTTCCAGGATTGTAGAGTTATGAAGAAAGAAGTTAGAAACTTAGAAAGTTTGGAGTTCTGTAATAGACATAGGAAGGCTATTGCGCGAGGCAGCTCGTGTGCAAATCAGGCTAGCTCCGTACCAAAAGTTCGGTCCCAGAATGACGCTGTCCTTCGGCGATAATTTGTTCCTCAAACACCATCTCACGAAGTGAACAAGTCCACGTTCACAGTTGGAATCTTCCTGTACCTCTTCACGAATCGTTAGTTATCCATGCGAGTTGCTCTTTTTCAGTCCCTTCCTCGCAGCTCTAGATCAGTCAAGAATCTCAACCTGACCCTGCTATCCGGATCCGACATTCGTTCCGCAACATCACCAACTATTACCAACAACAAATCTGCAATCCATAATCCACCATGTCGGTCGAGATCGATCCTGTAGAGCTGGGCTTCCACCGTATGCGAGTATTGCATTGTCTGCAGACGTATTCTGACGCATGAATAGGGCCATTTACTATGGAGGTGTCGCAAGCACTCAAGATTAAGAATCTCAACCGCACTCCTGTTGCATTCAAGGTACGCCGACATGGGAAGATCGCACATGCCTAGGACTCTTCACTGATAGTTTTCCGCCTATATAGGTCAAGACTACGGCACCAAAGCAGTACGCCTACCTCTAATCATGAATCCGATTCGATTATTGACAAGCCGTTCAGATATTGTGTCCGCCCCAACTCCGGAAGAATCGAGCCAGGCAAGGAAGTTGAGGTTACTGGTATGCGCAGATGGAGCTCTGAACACAGATCTTCTTGCTGATCCTCCCCGCAGTTCTCCTTCAAGCCATGAAACAAGAGCCTCCCTCGGACGCCAAGTGCAGAGACAAGTTCCTTGTACAATCTGTTGCTGTTACATCCGATAAGGAGTTCACCAACATCGCGGAGATTGTAAGCAATGAGTCTTTGCATGCCCCAGATTAGATTGGTTAACATTATCTAGTGGCAGCATGTCGATCAAGCCGAGAGATCTTCCGTCCAGGAGAAGAAGATACGAGTCGTATATCTGCCAGCCCAGGGTGTGAATGGTATCGGTGGAGCTGCTACACCTTTGAAGAATGGAATCAATGGGTCATCAACATCTGTATGCCAAGAAATAGGTTACTTAGGTTGACAAACCGCTAATGACAAGTAGCACGAGACACCAGACTCAGCTCCTCCTGCCTATACAACTCAACGATCTCCATCCCCTGAACAAGCAACCTACACCCCAGATACTCGCCGCTCAACGATTGGGCCACAATCAGGAGTCAAGACCAGTGATGGAAACGAAGATTCCCGCTCGTCACTCGCTGACGCTCGATCTACCTCATCCAACCAGTCGGTTGCAGCTGCTGTCCCGATGACATACGAGGAACTGAAGGCCAAGCTCGCAGAAGCTCAAGCAACCATTCAGTCTTACTCCCAAGAGGCCGGGTTGAGAATGAGGAAGGTCGCCAAGGGAGAGACGAGCAACGAGACAGTCAACAGCATCGCACAACAAGTGCACACACAAGGCGCTCAAGGCGTCCCACTACAAATCGTCGCTGCTCTGTGTTTGATCAGCTTCCTTCTTGCATACCTTTTCTTCTAGAACCCCTTTTCCTGATCTTCTCGGAGTTGGGACTCGGAGTGGAGACATGTAACACGCGCTCAGCTAAGGAATCACCCGAGCATTCTGGCGGTAAAGCAAAGGCCTGGTCACCGCTCGTCTAATTGACTGAAAAATGAGAGTATGGACAGATAGCGGACGTCTGTTCTGATAACGATCTGGACCTGGACAGCGAATGCACACGCACATTACGACGACGAAGATTTTCTTAACTACTTGTACTCTATTGCCTTCGACGGACAGTTTCTTATTTTTGCGATTGCGTTCCGGTGCGTGCATTTGGTCAAGCGGTTTGATGGGGAAGGGCGGTCCTTTTTGATCGAGATGGAGTGGATTGCTCTGGCTGTTCGATAGCTGGTAGTGGGAAAGAGTGCGTACCTAGGTGGAGCCATCAATGAAGAAATGCCGTAATCTACAATACATCACGAGTTGAGATAATGTGAGCCATTCAAACGGCGTGAGAGCAAAATGTGTTTGAAGATGCATGAATGCGGGCAGAGTCCAATCTATTCATGCTTCTAAGTATATACGTCCCAACCTCAACGCCTGCAATGTCTGCTCGCTCTGTGATTACAACATCCGGTCTCGTCATCTCACTCAAGCACCAAGCTCGTCACCAGTCCAATTGCCAACTTTCCTTCCCCCCTCCTTCCTCTTAACCCTACACGTCATACCAACCTCCTTATCCCACACAAACTGCCAAATAACACCCACCCAGCTCTCATGTCTCGGCAAATCAGCATAGAACTCCTTCGCCAGCTCATGCAGCGCCGGTAATCTACTCCACGGCACAGCAGGAAAATCATGATGCTCGTTATGCAATCCCACATTATAGGTAAGGAGATTCAAAGCCCCATAATAAGAAAACGTTTCCGGGACAGGCGTGTTAGTCTTCGGATCCTTCGCCGCAGCAGGTAGTTTCTCAAAGATATAATGTTCCGCTATAAAGTGACCAGCGCAGGGATGTAGACTCCCAGCCAGGAAACTCGAGAATACAAGATATAACAGAGAATTCCAGGATGTGAGTTTTACAAGAGCGATGTCGAAGAGGACTTGTACGAGGATATTGGCGAAGTGGATGCTGGTGAAGGGGACTTTGTAGACGAAGATGGGACGGATGGCGTAGAAGAGGATTTGGAAGGTGCAGAAGAATGCTTTCCCGAGGATGGAGTCGAGGAATACGGCTTCGAGGGCCGTGGGGAGGTCTGCGTCGAGACCGTCGACGCCGAGGGATTTGTGGTGCGTGAGGTGGTATGGCTATTGTGTATTAGCATCGCTGTTCTTCTTTCAACTCCAGAGCTTGGAAGAGAGGGTGTACCCTGAAAGAAGCACTGTATGGTATCCCAATTGGCAGATTCGCAAAGATGGCAATCATGCGGTTCGCGCTGGCGGACCTGAAGGCCAGGTTATGTGATATCTCATGGATCGCAAGGAACAGGTTCTGGTTCGCCGTCGCTCCAATAATGTATGCTGTGAGGAAGAACTTCCATGAGAAGAATGGCGTGTTTTGAAGTAGATATGCGCATAGGACTTGTAGAGAAACGACAGCGAGGACGAGATATTTCGTTAATGGCTCCGGCCCGCAGAGCTTGGTTACCTGTAATTGTGAGTCAATTGAGCTCGCAGATGTGAATTGGAGAGACTCACTTCTGGATGAGCTTTAATGATAGCTTGTCGCCTGGTCCGGTGAGGCTCCTCGGTATATGTCCAGAAAAAATCATGTTCTTTCACTTCTAATGGAGGGGCTGTAGATGTGGCTTTTTGCGAGACTCGCAGGCGTGCAGTGTTCTTGTCCTCGGTGGGACTAATCGTGGTAACAGAAGACATTGAGGGAGGCATCGTGAACGATTGATGTGCCTGTAGTTCGAGGAAATGTACAAATAGGTGATGTGAAATTTCGAAGTCGTCTCCCTCGTCGTTCGAGGCGTTGACAGTCGAACTCCCTGGTGGATTCCGAGGCTTCACCGCCAATCACTGTCGCATACGGCAAAATGGGGTCTCGCTAAGCGCAGATCATGGCTCGAACCCCTTTCTTTTGTCGCCACCACGATGATTTTGGGACGACTTTGACTTTTTCCGAAGTTCTCAGAAAAGGTACATGCAGGATATTGAGCAACCTTGAGTCAACAATCAGTTAAGCTAAAGTAAGATTTTCTCATTGAGGTATCCATTCAACCTTCAGTACGTTTACCTCAACAGTATTCCAAAAGTTTAGGGACATGTGGATCAACTATTTTCGGCATCGCCAATCTGGTACGACTTCTGAAGGTTTTGCCAAAGTATGTTTTTCTGTATTTTGAATACGAGTTCACAATGGCATGATTCCAAATATCCGAGAAGTCCGAAGAAAATATTCTATAACCCTAGTGCCAGGTTGAATCTTCATCCCTTTTTTGCAACATTCTAACCTTTTGTATTCTCTATTTCAGAACCTTGTCAAGTCAGCTTGCAACTCCAATTTTACAAAATACGTTATCTCATTCAGGACTCATATTGTCCCAGCACTACCTGTGATATCGTCAACAAACCCCAAGCAAAAATTTGGATTCAGGTTTATGATTCTATTTCAAATTTCCAGCAAGTCAATTCGATCAAGTCCAGCTCTTAGACGGCACCACGTATACAGCATACCTGTGTAATTCCACTCCTTTGCAGCACATTGCGAGTTCACTGCATATCACAATCAAGTGGAACGATGTTGCAGAGCATGTTTGATTAGCCTAACTCAAGATCAGACTATCTACAAACAAGCAAGGATCCTTTCAAAGCCGTGAAGCCTCAGTCCCTCGCTAAATGCCTGCCATTTTTCGTCCACCTATGTTCGCGCTTGTATTCATTCATTCCTTTTCATATGAACCACGCGAGCTTATGGTGCAGTCTTCCAAGGTCCCATCATATTTCAGAAATTTGAAGACTAGTCAAAGCACAATACAACTCCATTATCCCCAACGTTCTCCCACCAAATAGACCAAAGTGAAGAACCGATCAATGCCCCGGAGAGCGTCCGGACAAGCTGTTATTCAATCTCGACTGTAGCTGAGCTTGAATATTCTCTCTTCGAATTGACGAGAGAGCTGGTCGTGAACTGGTACGGTTTACTGCAGCATCAGATCGACCTGGAGGTCCAGGTGGTGAGAGGATACCAGATTTAAATGCTCCATCGGACTCGGATGATTCAGACATGTTTCGATTGTGCATATCTGCTCGAGCAGGAAATGTTGGCATGACATTCATAGGTTTAGAGGGAACGAATGGCTGCATACCAGGGTAAAAGTTCTCTTGGTTTCTTGGAGGGCCCATTGCTAATACTGGGACGGATTCTGCCTTCAGCATTCCACTCACTTCGACGAATTGGCCGGAGTAGGGATCATGTACAATGACGGTCGCTTGTAAAGGAGACTGTCCTGCATGCACTGGGACAATGGGAGCTGGCGACCTGATACCAAGGGGCGTGCCAATTGGCATGTGTCTAGGATGAATCGGTCGCTGGAAAGGTTGAGCAGATGGCAGGAAGGAAGGTGCATTCATTGCACTTGCCTGAAGGGAACTTGAATGTGGAGAACGGGAGTCGCTACGATGAGTAGCCATAGGACTGACATCTTCGCTAGCCCATCTCGATGCGTTAAGACCAGGGCCCTTTCTCAGCTGTGTTCGTGGAGAGTGTCTGGCCGCAATCGGAGATTCGCGTTGCGGACTTAGATTAACCACAAGACTGCCACCTGGGGAAGGAGCTGGAAGCGGAGAACCTGATCGCGGCTGCTCTGAAACTCCCAGATTCTTGAGCACAACAACTTCTTGGCTGCCAGCATTTTGCTCTGGATGTCCCACGTTTTGAGGCACAACTACTTCGCTGCCAGAATCGCTATTGTTGACCACAATCGGAGGGAGCTGGCCTTCGATTGCCTGTAGACGGGTATGAACAGTTTCCATGGCGGTCTTCATCCTAGGTGATCCGACAAGAGGTTGCGTCAACGCAGACGTAAGCTTATCAGTCATTGATTGAGTTGCCGAGTTCGATGCTTTGCTCGCGGTACTTGATGGACGAGGAATGGGGGAAGCAATGTTTTCAGTGCGAAACTCCACTGGCCGAGTCTGGCCAATGTCCCCATTGCTTAGAGTCTTGGATGCACCTTGATGCTCGATCGGCTTATGGTCAAGAGCCAGTCCTTGAAGCTTTTGTGCAAGACGATCACAATCAGAATTGGTGGGCATATGACCCTTCTCTCGAGCTGCGTTTCTCGACTGGACCTCTAGCTCTGGCTTTGGCTTTGGTGCAAGAGGGGTAGCCTGACCGCTGGACTTTGTTGGCTTCTTGGTCAACAATGCCTCCCAAGCAGCCATGTCAGTCTGTTGTGGTCCCACGTTTTGCCATTCTTGTGAAGCAGTATTGAAACGAGGAACAGCTGGGGCTGAGATGACTGGGACAGAAGTTGAAGAAGCGGGGTTGGAGGAAGTTGCAGTAGAGCTCGCAATTGACTGACGTCTGGGAAGCTGCACCAGGTCGTATTCGGGAATCAGCCGGTGACGGATTTCATATGCATTCTTGCGGTAGTTGAGAAGTTCATCGATAGAGAAGATGACTCGGCGCGAAGGCTTTGGTTGTTCAGAGAGTCCCACTGGCTCTTGTACTTCTTGCATGGTATCAGACGGAGCTCTGAGGATTTGGTAAACCGTCGTCTCCTCGATATTAGGCTCTGACTTGATTACAGTCTCCTCAGTCTTTCCCGGCTCGACGATACCCGGATGAGCTGGAGGGACTGGGATAATCGACGTCTCCACGACATCAATCTCTGATTTGATCACAATCTCCTCAGTCTTTCCTGATTCGGTAGCAGGCTCGGATTTGACCACAACTTGCTCGGCCTCTTCTGCAGCGACGTCGTTATCAGCAGCACTTGATCGTTCGAGCTTAGTTTGATCATGCTGCGAAATTGCCTTATCCAAGATCTTTCTGCTCTTATTCCAAACAAGGAACAAGGACACGAAATCAGGGCTCTTCTTGAAGGTTTCGGAGTTTGAGAGGAACTCACTAACCACACTTTGAGAAGCTAATTCATATGGCTTTGCCCAATTTGAGTTCCGCAACTCTTCTGCTGTGAGATTGGCAGCTGCAGGAACACCGTGTCGTGTAACGATTGCACTCAACTGCTCAAGGAATGTTCCTTCAGGGCTGATGTTAAGCTTCGAGAATATCGCCTCAATTTCGGGACTATCTTCGAGTTCATAGAGCTCCTGTACGGCTGATGGTATGGTCGTGTGCTCTTCCTCATCGTCGTCTTCATGATCGGAAAAGGAGACTAGTGGGTCCACACCTTCTAGCTCCGACATTTCACTAAAGCGTTGGCTGCTAATACGACCTCCAGAGACTTGTCGCTGGGCTTCAGGACTGTCAAAGATGGAGAATTCAACCAGAAGCTGAGGGGGTCCCTGCGATGATGGTTCTTGAGAATGTGGTTGCCAAGCCTCAATGGACATCATGACATTGTTTTGCTCACTGGACTTTGAGGCACCAACAATGGACTCAGAGACTGACATCCAAGCAGAATCAGCATGAGAAACAGTCCCAGGAGGAGGTACACGTGAAGACTGGATTTCGCCGTCAGGGCCAGGCACAGAATCAGGCTCAGACTTGATTGAAATACTAGTGAGCTGAGGTGATGGTCGAAGCGTGGTCGCCGCAATAGAATCCGAGGTCTGTGTTAGGGGCCGCAAGGCTGAAGAACCATTGGCAGAAGCCGTCTGGCCTGTTTCAGCACTAGTTGTGGTCTGATCATGAGATTTAGGCACACTATGGGTGGGAACTGACGGTACAGTCTGGAAGAAATTCTTGGCCATGTAGTTGAATCTAAATTGAAACTTCCAGACTCGGGGACTCTGGCCTCGCTCAGATGCTTGGAAGGTTACAATTCTATCGCCATCGTAGGTGAAATATACCCCGTCGTCAACTTTCTCGCTGACAAGAACGTGGGGCTTGTCGCTACCGTGGTTGACATCTAGCTCGAGCGTTAAGAACTTGTCGTGTGGATAGTCCTTGAAGAGGCGTGCTTGACCAGGGTCGATAGCTCCATCGTCTCTGAGAATATCAACTCCATGTTCTCTCTTGATAATACGACCAGGATTGGCGAAGGCAGTTTCGTCCAAGGCCCATTTAGACGCTAACAATCCGGACCTTGCGAACGAATTCACATTCTCCTTCTCCTTCTCGGGCTGGGGATGGGATTGGGGTACTTGCTGAGGTACAGTAGTAAGTCCAGTCGATGGAGAAGGTTGTGGTTCCAGCTGAGGTAAAGCAGTGGGCTTACTTGACGTAGAGTCCTCATCAGCGGATCTTGATCCAGATAAACCACTACTTGGCAGTTGTGTATCTGGCATGGCAGACTCTCGCGCTGCTTCAGGTATCGACTCAGGCATACAGGCTGGCATCTGTGGTGCCTGTGAGGTTCTTGCTAGCCCTGTAGCTGCTCGTGGGGTCTGTCCAATTCCTGCGTGAGCCAAGAATTCGCTAGCACTTCTGAGAGACCAAAAGGATGCAGCGGCTGGTTGTGGTCTTGTTGTCCGAAGGTTCGTCGCGGGCTTTGGAAGAGCTTGCTGCTGGACCGGTTGTGGAAGCTTGGCAGTGAAAGCGGGAACAGGAATAGGAGTCGGGGGCTGGGATTTCTTCTTCTTCATTTTCTTGCCAGGCTCTACGACACGTAGGTTTGCGATATATTGATCAACACTGACGTGCTGCTTCACACCCATTCGTGCATCGTTGAAGTAAGTCTGTGGGGTTATGGCAAGAACGGGAAGAGGTGGAGGTTGTGCTCGAAAGCCGTGGACGAACGCACCGCCTCGGCCAGGAGATCCTCGACCACCTGCATCAATCTCAGATCAGCATGCCTCTTAATGGGGCGGAGTGGGGGGTGAGGGGGGGGAGGGGGGGGAGGGGGGGGGCTTTCAGAGCAGAAATGGCTGTCCCGAGGATGTAAGAACATCCTCAATTGCCTGGGGTGTGCAGCTTACCTCTGTGTGCAAAGTCTCCACGGCCAAAATTTCCTCTGAAGCTGTTTTGTGCAGCACCTCTTCTCAATCGGTACAACTGGCCGTCGGCAATGGAGTCGAGCTCTTCTTCCGCGGGATCAACATCGTCAGGTTGAAAGTCTAGAAGGCTTAGCATGACTGCGAAACTCTCTGGATGTATTTGTACATACCGTGCCACGCAGCACCGATACCCAAGAGCTTTCGCTTCTGTGGCGGCTTGATATCAGGGATAAAACCTTCGAATCCTTTGTCTGCGAGCGGTAATTCATCCTTTCTTCCAATGCCAAGTTCTTCCTGCCAACCAATCAGCACTTGCCATAACGCATCCAAAGGGTGTTTCCGACCATCATGGCGGCATGGATAATCGCCAGCTGCTCTTTGGTATGGATGGGTTCGCTAGGCGTGGCGCCATCGCCAACGCCTTCGGGTGCAATGCTCGCCATGTCGAGGCACCGCAAGGTGTGAGTGTTCAAGTTGAGTATTGCTCAACTAATATTTCTGTAGGTGTGATTGGTGTCGATCTAAATTGAATTGATCAGCTTGAGAATAATCATAAGGATGAAAGGCGTTGCAAGAAAGGATATTGTCTAAGGTGTTACACAGGCGAAGTCGAGAAAGAAATGGATAGGAGGGATGAAGGTAGAGCTTGAAGTTGGAGGTAGAAGGCTGAATGAAATAGAAGGCGTCCGCAGAATGATGGCGATGGCGATATCGGCTCGTCAAAGTTGAAGGCGATGGAGGCAGTGACGGGACGTCAAAGACGGTTGGATCAACTGCTAAATACATAGTTGAGGAATCCGACAGGACAGACTCCGCAGATCATAATATTGTCGGGATAGAATGGTACAACGGTATGAAAGGGGAAAGTCGGTAAGGTGGGAAGACGCACAATATCGATCTGGGCGAGGAAGACAACGGATAGAGATGATTGTAAACACGTACCAAATAGGTTTTCTTCTCGAAGACTGCCTTCGCAAGTCTTTCGGGTTGGGGACAGGGAAGCTGTGCAGCTACTTTCAAGTTTATTGCGGTGTGCTTGAGATGTGTAATTGAATGATTGTGTTGTGGTTGTGGTGTTTGGTGCGCAGGCGAGGCGAAGAAAAGTTTATCGAAGCGGTTACCGAGGACAGCTTCGAAACGGACAGGAGTAAGCATCTTACCAAGTACTGAAATGTCAACGGCATAACCGAACCAATTTCCCGTCTCTCTGCGTACCTTCGCCATTGTTTGCAAGCACCGCCGCATATTGTGTACAAAAGATCAACAAATACAGTCTTTACCCTATTCAAGCAACTGAAAATCGACCGCACCATGTTCCTCTCGCATCCCAAAGTTCCCTTTGTGGCTCCTACGAATACAGGCTGACCACAATGAGTAACAGCAATTGTATTCTTCTGTCGACATTAAGGTGGGCACTCCATCTACTAACTTAATATTCATGACAGCAAAGTCTAACGGTAAATGGGAACAGAATCAAAACAAAAGAATACACTTTAGACAGAAGGACCACCAGAGTGGTTTCCTCAACAATGACCATATCCCTCCACCGAAGCTTTCGAACTTACTCAGGATCCAGAACTTTAGATATGGAGTGCAGCTGGCTATGCTCTGACACAAGCGCACTGGCCAAAGTGTCCATAGAAACTGAGCTGCACAAGCCTTCAAAATAGAGGTTGAATGGCTCCGCAGCACCATGTGCATACCTACTCTTCAACTTCCACCAATTCTCGGCACATGCAATGGACACTTTGTTTGTACTGCGACCCTTCACGGGCTTTAAGGAGAAATGATCAAGCAAACATGCTGCATGCTAGGATGGATCTGGGACATATCTTGCTTATATGCCAGATAGTTCATAGCGAGCTACAAACAATGGTTTACCAGGCATCAGATACTATCCAATCTCTTGGACATATTCGTACGTCCTCGATCAAAGGTATTGCATTGGCTTTCGGAATAAACATGGACTTAAGCTTTTTAGGCATACTATACCTCAATCTCATTGCATCAGATGTGCTCTTACCATAGCTGTGTTGTTCGTACTATGCAAGGACGTCCATATGTAGATGCAGAATGATTTCTAGCAGTGTATATCGAATGTCTTCATTGCAATGAACAACCATAGTTCCTTCCCAGACAATCTTGTTGACCCGCGCATGAAAGCAGTCATCCCATGGTGTCAACGGCATGTCCACACTCTGAGCTTCTGGGTCCCGGTTATTCGTACAAACATACTGCAGATAAGCGCTTTGTTGATGGTGGGTTGGCTGTCTGTCGCCGAAACGTCCACATTGAGATTGAGATTGAAATCTGGATGGAACTCAAGCTCCCGAGAATCGTGTTCCTTAGCCTTCGCCTTCAACCAATGAGACCCAACCTTTTTCGGCTTTCTAATTTCTGGGGTAAGGAAAATAGTTCACCCGGTATCGGACATCTTTGAGTTGTGATTTTTTTACATTTGCAATCCAGGAGACAATCATGGCGCTGGGGATGCTGAGCACAAGTAGGCTGGCTCTACAGGTAGGTACATGATGTGCAATTTATCATTCTCTCAATTGACCAAATTCCGCAGAGCCAAACCCTCCTCAGACTTCACTTTGCCCGCGGTCTTGCGACAATTGCAAAATCCACAGCCACATATTCACCAGATATAGAATCTCGAACCCCACCTTACCCAAAACTCCTCAAAAGATTACACGAAGTCCGACGGGTCCTCGGTTCTTCAAGAAAACTCACTTTGGCTGAGAAAATTCTATACTCCCATCTCGACAACCCCGAAGAATCCCTCCTCACGAATACCTCCAATGGCACGAATATCAGAGGAAATGCAAATCTCAAGCTCAAGCCAGATCGGGTGGCAATGCAGGATGCATCGGCACAAATGGCATTACTACAATTCATGACTTGCAATCTCCCTTCGACTGCGGTACCAGCGAGTATACACTGCGACCATATGATTGTAGGAGAGAGGGGCGCAGATGTTGATTTGCCAGAGTCAATCAAGGGGAATAAGGAGGTTTTCGACTTCTTGGAATCTGCGGCGAAGAAATACGGCATCGAGTTCTGGCCACCTGGAGCCGGTATCATTCATCAGACTGTTTTGGAAAACTATTCGGCCCCGGGTCTTATGATGTTAGGGACAGACAGCCATACTCCGAATGCTGGTGGATTGGGTGCTATTGCTATTGGTGTTGGTGGAGCTGACGCTGTTGATGCTCTCGTGGATGCCCCTTGGGAATTGAAGGCTCCCAAAATCTTGGGTGTTAGGCTTGAGGGCCAATTGAATGGATGGGCTTCGCCAAAGGACGTCATTCTAGCCCTTGCTGGAAAGCTGACAGTCAGAGGTGGTACTGGATATATCATTGAGTACCATGGCCCTGGCGTAGACTCCTTGAGCTGCACAGGCATGGCTACGATTTGCAATATGGGAGCCGAGGTTGGAGCTACGACATCGCTCTTCCCCTTCTCCACGAGACATATCCCATATCTTGAGTCAACACACCGATCGTCCATTGCTCTACAGGCTCAGACTATTGCCGGGTCGCCATCCCTGAACAATATACTGAGAGCTGACGAAGGTGCTGAATACGACGAATTGATCACAATAAATCTATCTACCCTAGAACCCCACGTCAACGGACCTTCTACTCCGGACTTGTCAACACCCATTTCAGTCTTCGCAAAATCTGTCAAGGCAAACAAGTGGCCGGAGACAGTATCTGCTGGTCTTATTGGTAGTTGTACAAACAGCTCTTACCAAGACATGGCCAGAGCAGAGGATTTGGTTAAGCAAGCTAATGCTGCTGGTCTGAAGCCAGCGACAGACTTCTTCATTACCCCAGGTAGTGAGCAAATCCGAGCAACTCTTGAGCGAGATTCTACTTTAGAAACCTTCGAGGATGCTGGAGGAATCGTCCTAGCCAATGCCTGTGGACCTTGCATCGGGCAATGGAAGCGTACCGACAATGTGAACAAAGGGGACTACAACGCGATCTTCACCTCATACAATCGTAACTTCAGAGGCCGAAATGATGGCAACCCAGAAACCATGAACTTCCTGGCCTCACCAGAAATCGTAACCGCCATGTCTTATGCCGGTAGCACGTCCTTCAACCCTCTAACCGACTCACTCACCACTCCATCGGGAGCATCTTTCCGCTTTTCTGCACCAACAGGTGCTGAACTCCCAGCTTCAGGCTTCGAAATTGGTAATCCCGACTTTCTCCCAACCTCCGCGGCACCATCTCCAGATACTCCAGTTGTCGTCTCCCCCACATCCGACCGCCTCGCCCTTCTCGAGCCCTTCGCTCCATTCCCAGAAGGCGACCTGAGAGGTCTCAAAGTCCTCTATAAGGTAACTGGGAAATGCACAACAGACACCATCTCAGCAGCTGGTCCCTGGCTCAAATACAAAGGCCATCTTCCCAACATCTCTGCCAACACCTTGATTGGTGCCATCAACTCGGCTACTGGCGAGGTAAACGTAGCATATGATGTCGATGGCAGCACGTCAGGCATTCCCGAACTTGCACAGAAGTGGAAAGACCAAGGTCTCGAATGGCTCGTTGTAGCAGAAGACAATTATGGTGAAGGATCAGCTCGTGAGCACGCAGCTTTGCAACCACGATACCTTGGCGGAAGAGTCATCCTCGCAAAGAGTTTCGCTCGTATTCACGAAACCAATCTCAAGAAGCAAGGTGTCGTCCCTCTCACATTTGCGAATGGGGAAGATTATGTAGCAATCGATGCCTGTGACGAAGTTGAGACCGTCGGGCTCTACGATGTGTTGAAGAGTGGTGGCAAGGGAGAAGTGAGCGTAAAGGTAAAGAAGGCGAAGACAGGAGAGGAAATCACGATTAAGACGAAGCACACGTTGAGTGAGGATCAGTGCGGGTTTATATTAGCTGGTAGTGCACTGAATCTGCTTGCTAAGATGAAGAGGACATAGATGGTGGGATGTGCATGGCAAATGGTTGTATAGTATACGGAGTTTTCTGGACATACATCAAAAGTTCAATGATATCCTTGTTGAGTTACTGTTGGCTGACTGCTCCTCCTAATCGAACTCCGGCGTACATAATATTCGCAATCTTTCTTTACAACTTTCCTCCAATTTCCTCTCCGACTCTCGGCTACCATCTCTCCTCTCCAACATCTTCCCCACCGTCCTCCCACTCAACATCCTCCTCCGACCCAGGCGCCTTCAGCTCCATCTTCTTAACATAAACCTTCGCTCTCTCCCCCTCTCCCACATCATCAGATTCCCACCAAATCCTCCCATCATCATGAGCTCCACGCGTGATTTCCCCGTATTCGCACCCGCTCAATTCTCGATTAACGTAACTTTTAGCGGCGTTATTGGCGTCTCGTATGGTTGCGTAGACTCCGTGGATGGAGGTTTCTGAGGGGCCGTATTGGGGGTCGCAATCTACTATTACTAGATAGACGTATTGGGGAATGGGAGTAGAAGAGGCTGTGGGAGCCGTGGGAGGAGGGGTTATGTCTTTTGCTTGGCGTTTTGGTGAAGGTGGTTGTTCTTGGGTGAGAGAGGTGGCGCTGATGGTTCGCTTGTGAGATGTTGAGGGGGCTTCTGAAGTCATTTCCGAATTGGATGGATCACAGCAAACTTGATCTAACTGAAGTAAGAATATTATAACGAAAGAGTTTTTGAAATTATGGAAGTTGCAACGCTCGTGCAATTCGAACTTGATGTCAGGAGAGTTCAGGGGTAGAAGGTACGGATATCTACAAGAGCTTAAAACGCAAAGTACACGATCAATTTGCCGAACTCCTTTTCTCCTGCCTTCCATCTATTTCTCAAGTCCTCAAATACCTAGAACATGGATGTGAGGACTAGGTCCTCTGCAGAGCAACATCAGGACGGAACGCTTACTAAATCAAATCCTAGGACCAAGCGTCGACCATTATCCAGTACTTAATCCACATCACTCTACTCCGTCTTCTCTATTCTCATCCACATCACCATTCACCCACTCCCAATCCCCCTCCGAACCAAGACCTTTCAATTCCATCACCTCGACAGCGAGCTCCACAAAACATCCCTCACTAGCATCTTCACTAGACCACCAAACTCGACCATCGTCTTTAATCCCATGCTTACAGTCTTCAGCTTGTTCATAGTCCTCATATGCTATCCTTTTGACTGCATTGTTGGCGTCTTCCAGAGTGGAGTAGATACCGCGTGTGATATACTGAGGGACGCCGTATTGTGGGTTCTGATAGTCTTCGACGATGTAGACATATTGAGGTTGAGATTCGGTAGGCTTTGTTTGACGTTTGGATTGGAAGGGTGCTTGGGTGTTGTCTGCAGCGCTGCTGGGTTTTTGGTGGTGATCAGAGATGCTTCGTGTAGCCAATGTGGGTTATCCGTTTTGCTTGAGAAAGTATTTGATATTGTGTGGACTGAAGCTATATTTAGCATTTTAGAAATCGAGGCACTGGAAAGAAGAACGTTTTTGAAAGAAAAGGCTAACATTCTATGTAGATGTCTAACCTAAGAATTTAAATACTGCTCCTGAGACAATTCTAAATTCAGAAGGGAGCAGCTTCGCAGCTCATCCACGACCACATGATTGAGATATACTTTCTTCGTCCTACATTTACTGACGTGGAACGGACACTGTTCTGGAGATCGACATTTCAAAGAGCGGCAGCTCAGTAGGAAGCTCTTCCAATGCTGTTACGTCTCCCCTTCACTCGTCATCATCCTCCTCTTCCTCCTCTTCATCATCATCACCGGAGACACCACTGCCACCATCCTCCCATTCTTCGTCAGGTTCTGAAACAGGCGCCACGACTTCCCTTTTCTCAACCCACATCTTTGCTTGATCACCTTCACCAATATCACTTGAATACCAATAAATTGTTCCACCACTGCGGATCTTGCGCAGTATATCCTCTCCTCCACCACCATACTCTTCATTTACATATCTTTTGATCGCATTGTTCGCGTTCTTCAAGTCTGCATATACATCATGAATCGAGGTGTCATCGCCCTGATCATAATTCATGGAGATAGATAGCATGGCGATATAGACGTATTGGGGACCAGATGGGGTCGGGATATCTTGAGCCTGACGTTTCGGTTGTGGTGGAGACGCTTGGGCGAGTGAAGCGGCGCTGATGGTTCTCTTGTGAGATGTTGGAGGAGCTTCGGAAGGAACTCCTGTCACTTTGGAATTGATGGGCTGTTCCATGGCTTGTACAATGCTTGGAAATCGCAATGTGAAAGAGAGGATGGCAGCATGGTTGCAGTCGAGCTCATCGAATCTCAGGGGTGAAGATATTATACGGTGCTCCACAGAAGCCTACAATGCAGGCACTGGTTTTCCATCTTATGACCTCTAAGGCTGCTTATGTACAATCCCATTTATTCCTGTTCATCTTTTACTCAGGAGGCAGATATTTTGGCGCCTACTTTTCACCCAGAAAGAGCTGGGAAGGGCTGCACATCTGTGATCCACATATACTTTTCTTCTCGGCTTCGAAGCACAAGCACGAGCTCAGAACTTCGACCCCCTTCACGAAGCGAGCGTCTGTAAGTCCAGACCGGAGCAACGCTTACCAAACATCCAAAGCTTCAAGTTAAGATTCGTCATCCTCTTCGTCTTCTTCGCCTATTCCTTCTCCATCATCATCGTCTTCACTTTGCTCAACATCCCACTCACATTCCGGCACAGATCCAGGAGCTTCCACCTTCCATTTCGCAATATTTACATATCTATTCCGTCCATATTCCTCATCTTCCCACACCCAATACGCACATCCGTTTCCATCGAGTCCATAGTCACCCCCTCTTCCTTTAGACTGCTCATTTATGAGACGTTTGGCGGCATTGTTGGCGTCTTCGATCGTTGAGTAGACAGCTTGGCTTTGTGGGACAAGTTCACCCTCTCGATCAAGTATTTCAAGGGTCAATGCATAGACGTATTGAGGTTCTGTTTTTGAAGAAATTGAAGCGTCTTGGGCTTGACGCTTGAGTTGTGGTTGTGCCTCAGTGTTTTCGGCAGTACTGCTGGTTCTCTTATGGGAAGCGGCTGGGGTATCTGATGAAGCCATTGGGATCTAGAAAAAGTCTCCGTTCAATGGGTCAAAGAAGATATTCAGATCGAAAGTTTGGTGACTTTTGCTTGACATGGAGTTGACCTAAAGAGACATTCAAGCTCAGGGGGTTGGGAGTACGGTATGTGAGGAAGGCTGAAGACGCAAGTTGACACAAGATCTCTACAACTTCACCAACTTCCTCTTAAAATCCAGCCATTCCAGTCACAAATATCGTTCATGGGAACGCCATTGCTATCTCCCAAGTGGATACCAAAGCTTCGAGTGCGAAGCGCTTAGCATTGCACTTCGCATCGTGGCCCAGAAGAAGACAGCCACACTGCCCTTCCTTCACCTTTCACACGTCCATCGAATGGTTCGTGCCACCTCGGTTTGATACCATTTCAAGAACAAGTATCAAATTAAAGCCATTAGAAAGCTTCACATCGGCGTTGAACAGTTCCTTTCCCCTTTGCCAGACCCCGTTATCTAAACAACGCGAAAGAATTCAAGAGAAAGCGACAGTACTTGTTGTTGAGGAAGGGACGGCAGCAAAGATGGGTGCTTCATATCTCCTTGACAGCTCAATGTCTGATGACGATGATAGCACAATCAATAGATTTGCAAGATCGTCTCAAAGTAAGAAGGACATCACATCTGCATCCCTTCTCACTATCTATTATACCTACTCCCCCTATACTCGTCAACCACGTCACAGATATCCTCCACATAATTCCACTCCTCCTCCCTCCATCCCCATCCACCGCTTACTCTCCATGCTCCTGTCACCCTTCCAATTTCTCTAAACAGTGCATCTGCTTTCCTTTTCTTCCTTTTCCACTGTCAGCACCCTTCTCTTTCTCTTAAATCCGCACTCAAAGACGATATCTAAGGCGAAGTGGGAATGGAGACGGAAGGTTGCAATGCAACTCAACACAGAGGGGCAACTTACAACTCCATCTCTGCTGGAACGCCCTCTTCATGGCTCATCTCCATGCTCCAAATCTCGAGGTCCAAACTATACATTTCCCTCAACATATCCGCTACCCTCGCGACTTCTTTGCCGTTATTCTGATTCTTAAATCCACCTCCCCCACTACCAGTTCCACTCGCACTTCCATTTCCATTCGAGTATCCATTCTGCCCTCCATTCTGATACTGGCTAGAGGACCGAGACGACGAGGGGTAATTTGCAGTCTCCGACTTCCTCGAGGCCACATCCGGCCTGGTGGGCTTCGTGTTCGAACCCGAAGCACTTGAAAGCTTCCCCTGGAAGAACTTTCTCATCTCGCTCTCAGGTTCAGGTTGTCGTTCAGCTTGGACGTGAAGTCGCGAGTTGGTAGATGTAGGAGGTGGACGGAAGATGGTTCGTTTGTCGTCGAGTTGGAAACCGTTTTCTGGAGGAGGGCGAGATGGTCCACAACCCATGGTGGGAAGGTGAAAGTATGGAGGTGTCAAGATGTGACAGTGGTGGGTGGTTAGATTCCGGTGAAGTGATTGGGTCAAAATCGCGTTGGAACCTGGGCGTCTGGTTCGAGACAGCTCTGCCGAGGAGAAAGAAAATGGATGAGAGGTGGCTGCAGAGTCCTCAAAATGAGGATCAGGCTGCGTCAAGCTTGGAGCAGGAAACCATACTCGAGGCTGAAGGATATCGAATCAGATGCCAAGGACAAGGTGAGCTGTCGATCATAGAACGAAGACCGGATTTTTGGATCAGCTGTCAATAACCCAAGCGCAAAAGGAACGCTATGTGATACGATCAATGGACAGCCAAGGTACCAACGATTTCCAAATCCCCCACTAAGAAGCTGCCCCTCTCTCAGAAGATGCGGGACTTAATCGCAACATCTGGGGAGCCTTGTGGCTGTGCCGAGCACTTGCATATGCGGGACCAAGGCACAGGTGTCCGGGTGTGGCCACTGGTGGAGACACAGAGTGAGGCTGAATTCTGGTGTCTTGGTTCGATGAGAGATATGCAGCCTGACGGAGGATTCGGCGACTTGGACGTGGCGTTTTGAGGTGCAAGGGTAGCTGCAAGGACACCGAAGGAGCAGGGCCGTTTTCGAAAGGCTGCATGTTTAAGCCCACCTAGAGGTTTGATATTACCACTCGCATCGACGAAGATTGGACAGCCTTGCAGGACTTGATCTCTGAAGTGCAGAATCTGAGATCGATGGTTTGAGTATTTCTTGAGAAGGCTATTCAGTGATGTTTCTATATACGACTTCTCCTTATACACTGAAGTCTTGCGAGATTCAGATCCGGGTATAGCGCCAGTGTGGATGACCACATAATCCAATTTTCAACCTTTGCGTATTACAATTGTGTCGTAAGATACGACATTTCTTTACCATTCTGCATGACACTCACACGAACTTGACTGAAGACGCTAAGCTTGACTTCCACATCTGCTGTGAAGTACTTCCCTCCTCCTGCTTTCTTTGCTGGTGTTAAGGAGGCATCAGGTATTTGGTTGGAGTTTACCTCGAGAGTCATGACTTCGTTCTCCGCTGCAAGGTGAAAGATTAGCGAGCATACTCATAACATGTGAAAAGAAAGGGAAGTGAGTATTACCTCTCGAGAGATTCGTCATAACAGAAGGAGGGTCCTGAATCGATGTAGCAACGAAGGTAATCTGTGCCTTACTTCCCAACTTGATCTGCTCTTTCGTGAACTTGCATCGTATGTTGAAAGTTTGGACAATGGGTTCATATGGCAGGATCGCATCTCCTTTCCGGACCAGCCAGAATAGTTGATCCGCAACCATTCGCTCTCCATGAAACTTGTCTTTCACGGTCGCCTCTCCCATATTTTTCCAGTCTTCGTACCTATGAGACACACATATGCCGTAGTGTCGTGGGCATGATCGGACGGTGGGTGCTGCTGCCATGCCGACCCCCATTCCTCGAAGCACTGCTCCTTTGACGATTCCTATCCAGCTTCACATACTATGTCAGAAGAAGTCACTTGCATGTCTTTTAAGGAGTAATTCAACTTACCAGTCATCAGTCCTTTGAACTTCGATATCCGCTGCTCTTTTGGCGAACCTTACAACTTCGTTGTAAAGATAAGGACTCTCAGAAAAGCCACCAGCCATGATGATGTTCTGTGAGTGTGATCAGCCGATGTGGACTGTATCAAGTTTCATGATACTCACTGTGACTCGATTTGGAAGTCCTTGATATCTTGTATTCCGTATGCCCGCGATCTGTCTGGACAGTAGCTGTTTTGTTTCATTTACACTGAATGAGAACATGTCCTTGAGATCCTGTCTGTTCCACTTAGCGAGGTTCAAGGCAGAGACATACTGTTGACTTACTCAGTGAGAGTGAGAACATTATTCACAATACTGTCCTCATATCCTGGGGCCACCTTGATCCTTCTGCCCAATGTCAACGGTGAATCACCAGTCCCATCGAAAGCATGCTTGATCTTTTCGAAGCGCTCAAGTAAAACTCTCGACACAGGCTGAATGATCTGATGTCCACCTGTACCGAGAGACTCAGGATCCATATCCAGATTTATAAGTCTAGGCTTAATGAACTCGAGGAATGCCTTGTCAACGTATGTACCACCACATTGCTTTCCTGTACCGTTGTCAGCAATATTCGTTGATGCCTTAGCTAACTTACCAGAGATGAAGCCGACTTGCTTCAGGTTGAGAGGTGTGACTCCTTCAACGCGGTAAGAAACCAAGTCCTGAAGTTTTGAGGTTAAACTTTTAAGCCTGTCGTTGGGCCTGCATTACTTACCACAGTACCACCACCACAATCACAAACTATAAAGCAATCTCCCTGGGATTTATGTCAGAACCACAAAATTCATGCAGGCAGGCTCAAACTAACAGGAATAAGAACGTCATGGTCTTTCTTCAGAAGATCTTGAACAGTATAGAGAGCCCATGATTCTGGTTCTGATGCAAACGAAATGTTTCGAATCGTAGGGAACAACTGATTATTGAATGCTCCCTTGACTGCACGGTAGGTCTTATTCATCGCCTCATATTTCCAAGTCTGGTGATGACATGTTAGAAATCAAAGCTCTCGTGCTCCACAAGAAGCGATGACTTACTGCGGGATGAGTGATGACAAGATCCAGAGGGACGCTGTTGAGAATATGAAGACCTTCGTCTTTCCTTTCTTTATACCAACAGCGCGCTATTTTCGAGATATAGTCTCTCACGATGTCCTCGGAACTCTTTGTGATGTGCTCAGGGACGTTGTTGTCCAATGCCATCCTGTCACTTGTTCGGAGTTCTTGCATCAACCTCAGTCCCTTGGTCAATTCTTTTAATCCCCTCAACTCCGTCTTGACATCTTGAGGTTCGAGCTCAAGCTTCGTCCATTTCAAGACTTGAGATCCATTGTCGATTGACCAACCCCATTGCGCACAATGGTCATCAGATGATGTAGGCGAGTATGAAATGGCAGAGGGAACTCTTTCTGCGTTCTTTCCTGGATAGTCGCGAAATACTTTGAGGTTGTCGCCAAAATCTCTCAACGAATCTTTCGGTGACCCGTCTGTTTGAGCCCAGGCCAACTCTATAGTGTTTCGTCAGCAGGTCCAAGTACTTGTATGCGAATTCACAACATACCACTGTTCGAAGTTCCATAGTCGATTCCTACAACAATACGAGGGCCAGTGACCTCATCAGACACATTACCTTGAACAATACTTCCATCATCTGGCCTGTTGGGCCTATTGGGTGGTGGTCCTGGTGGAGGATAATACGCCATATAGTGTGTTGCAAAACTTCGATTTTCTGAACTCGAAAATGGCGGAGGAGGCTCTGGAAGTTCGTCGTCAAATATCTCTTCAATCAGAACCATGAAAGAAATAGGTTTCTTTAAACGACAGCACGATTTATTCTCAAATATTGTCTGCGTCGCAAAAAGTACTGTTGATGAAGTTGAAGGCGACGATGCCACAATGCAGATAGTAACCTCGCAAGGCTGAGAAAGGGTATACTGGGGAGTGAGAGTAGTAATAATCGGGATAAAATGCTGTAGGAGGGGCATTCCTTGTTTGTTGGTGCATGGTGTGACCTCAAATGCGCTGAGTGGTGGTTTCTCAGTGGTGTCAGCACAGCCTCCACCACCAGAGCCGGGCGTCTACCACTGCAACTATGCCCGAAAGCTTCCCCTCTTTCGCACTAAAACATCCATGCTGGCAGGCAGAAGCAACTAAAAGATCATCAACAAGGCTGTATTGGATACCATTTCGGGGGCTGCAAAGCCTTACCATCTCTTGACTTCGAATGCTCGAGCTCTTCTCAATCCCTTAGCTTGCTCAGATTGTGAGTCGCGATCGTGCGATTTGTGTTCGTACATCATATCTCTCAATCATGGCTAATGCCTTAAAGTCCTTCGTCACTGGTAAACCGAGCAAGAAGAGTAGTGGTAGAGAAGACGAGATTGTATCAGAAATCGACGATTTCCTGAACCATGTCGAGCAACGGACTTCCCTTTGGGGACGGGGACGGGAGAATCCTCTACACGACATCCTCAATTACTCGAAACACATGTATAACGAGACAATGAAGATGAATAATACTATAAAGAGGCAAGGAAGTGAAATCCACAGGCGAGGGGAGAGAATTGGCGAATTGGACCAGACCATCGAGAGACTGGAGAACGAGCGCAGTAAGCTGCAATATGAGAACCAGGCCTTAAGGAGGGAACACGAGGCCAAAGTAGAAGGTCTGGTACAGAAACACTCCAAAGAGGTTTGGGATGAACAGAACAAGCGAACTCAACAGAAGGATTTGTTTGACGACAAGACGGCGCATACCGAGAAACTTCACAAAGCTGAGATCGCGAAATTGGTTGGGCAGCTTCTCGTGAACCAGAAGGACGATCAAGGCTGGCCAGACGAGAAAATGACAGTCAAATTCAAAGAGTTGCAAAGATTGATGGATTCGGTGACGGACCCTCATAATAGGGAGTTTCTCATTCCTGCTGGAAAGAAGCTACCCTCGCATTTGGACGCAACCAACTTTCTCGGCAGAGTGGGGACAGAAAAGTCGCATTTTTTGCTCAAGAGCACGCTATGGGCAATCATCGTGGAGCAGTTCTTCTCTTCTCCATTCGGATTTGGGGTATTGGGACCTGGGAAGTCACAACGGGAGCTGTTCGAGGTGTATGCAACATGGAGGAGACTCTTTGATGCGAATGCCACGGCGGGTACGTGGTATATCTATAGCTGGAGTGACCATACTAACAAAAGACATAGCTACCCCAGAACGAGAAGGCTACGAAATCTTCCAAAATGACGACCTTGCAAACAATTGGCGATCAGCAACGTTTCAGTATATCAACGGAGCTCTGACAACACGAGATCAGAGTCACAGTCCCATAGCCCAGATCAGCAATGATAATTTCAACAACGCTGTCAATCGAATTCTCAGTGTACTTTCAGAAGTATCCGGCCTATCCCCTGCTACCATTCCACAGAAATTTCAAGATCAGATCAACCAGATGGTGCTGCTAGGAAGAGATATCGCCCTACAGTTCGGCATAAATACAGCACAACTTCAGCTTGTGGTTCCGAAACACGGCGAGAAAGTCAGGATTGGAGAGACATTCCATGATTGTGAGGATGGAGACATAGCTAAAGGAGATTCGTACGATGTCGATATTGTCACTTTACCAGGACTTCGAAAGATAGGTGGTGGACGTTCTGACAAGCAGTCTCAGCGAGCTCTGATAGCTTGTGAGATTTACCCTGCAGATACGGATAAATGAGTTTGTTTGTATTAGGATAAATGCTAGATGCTGGAAGCGTTGATATCCTAATTCATCATTTCCAGTTGAACATCACGAGTCGCCAGGGGGTCCATACCTCCCATCATCACTTGAACTCCAAACAAGCGAAACAAACACCACAGAGCCATAACTAGCTTCGGCGATACAATTCACAGCTTGCTTACCAATAATATCACGCCCTACATCCAAGACTTCTCAGAATGCGTCCCCAAACCTCACAGCCTCGTCTCCCCCAACCCCGCAAACACCCGCCTGACTCTCACCACTCGGCAATTCCAACCAAATCCTTCACATGCCCATCACCCCATCACAAAGCACATTACTTATCACACTAAGAATCTGCATTCTTCGCTGGCAAACGCCTCCAAGGCAGACACCACGTAAGGCTGTCGAATCTGCACGCCAAGCCCAGGGCGTTCCTGCGCCCCCTGACACATCGAAGCGAGCCGCCTTGTGACACCACACTAAGATAGTGGGGGTATACAAGTCGGGCGTTCTCGAAATGCAAGATGGAAGGGAGTAAAAGAGGAGTAATGTTGATAATTACACTCCTGGCTGTGCCTTCTATGGTGCGAGGTGCGAGGTGAGATTCTGGAAGGAGCAGGGTAGCTTCGATAGGGCTTGGAGGATGGAGCTTGGAGGGGTAGGCACACCTTTCTCAGCCTCAGCCTCAGACTCGAGAATTTGAAGGGCTTTTGCGACGTAGGTTCATCGCGCTTCTCATTCAGACCAACAGAGATGAGCACTTGCTATTGAAGAAAGAGAAAGCAGAATAAACAACAAATATGCCGGACTATATACCCCTAATCTTCACCTTCGACGTAGGGCTCGGGACCATAACCGTCACAGCTCTCATCGCATTCATAACCACACTCATCGTCCTATATGCCCTCGTTCGAAGATCAAAAGAATGGCCTGAAGCAATAAGATTACACATCGGCTTCATCCTACTCTCCGCGTTCGTCCTTCCCCTCTCTCCCCTCTCCTCAACTTTGAAAACCACAAACTTACACCTCCCACAGCTGGCTAATAACCCACTGGATCGACACCGTCATATCCCACGAGAAACCAGATATATCAATTTATTTCCAGATCTACACAATGTTAACCCACATCCTCCGCATCACCTCCGACGTATTCATCATCACCGGTCTCTGGCGCATAATAATCCGCTACGACTTCCTCCGTCCCCTGAAAGTAGATTCCTCATTCGACACCCTCTTCTGCTCTATCCTCTGGATCCTGGCTTCTCTCCATATCGTCCTACTAATCGTCACCACAGGGACTTTTCTCGGCGACGTAGAGACCAACAGAGTGAATTCTGTTGCGAAAGCGAGGAGTGTATTGGAAGTTACGTATATGGCTGTACAATTCTTTGCTATGATTGTTTTGAGTGCAAATGCTTCCGAGAGAGCGACTGAGAGGAAGAAGAAAGGTGGTTATTATCTTGATGTACTATCCTTTCCCCCACTACAAAGAAATTGAAACTTACTTGTTTGTAGGAATTCGTATACATGATCTGGGGATCTTTCGCCTTGCTCGCTCGATCGTTTTGCGAGGTCGTTATTGTGGGGCAACTTGATCGGAAAAGAAATCATCTAGTCGATACGCAACGAGCGAGAGATGTTCTGTATGGACTTTTTAGTATATGTCTCGTCTGGGTTTTAACGCTTGCTGTACCTGGGAGAGGAGTCGAGGATCCACTTGTAGAGAAGGATAAAGCTGCTGTTGAGGAGATCAAGAAGTTGATCGAGGAGAAAATTGCGGAGGTTACTGATGGAGGGAAGAACACTGCTCCGACTATGATTAGTGTGCTGGATGGTATTGAGGAGACTTTCAAGTCGAGGACCATTCCAGCTGAAGCTCAGCAGGAGCATTATATGAAGATGAATGAGATTGCGAGGCTGAGGAAGCTGTATGGGAATTGGGAGCCTGTGTATAAAAGTGGAGGGAACGCGAACGGACAGAATGAGGTTATAGAATTGGTTGAGAAGAACAACAGAGCAGCGGAGGAGGCTCAAGAATCGGGATCGGGACGCATGAAGAGGTTCTGGAAAGTTAAGAAGGAACGGAAAGAGCCTGTCGTAGAAAGCCCTGTCGCAGAAGATCCAGAAACAACAGTTTGAATGAGGCAGAAACTTGTATACTTGAGATACCATGCAACCATACAAAACAAATACTGCAATCGGACGTTTGAAACTTGCCGAAATGAGGCGTAAAGTGTAATTACATAAGATATATATCTAGATGAGAGTGCCAGATCGCAAATTCGCAAACGTGATATCCATCGCAGGTTCTACATGATGTCGTGGAGGCGCTTGATAATTCGCAGGAAGCAAAAAGACGTAACGGACCAACAAGGCCTTCTCATCAGGAACGACTTGAATGCCTCCCACCGCTGTCGATGTAGAAGGTGACAGCTCGCACCCAAGCATCAATGTCATGTTTGCAAGCGTGCTGTTCTTCCAACTCGCACCAGTCGCACCGCAATATGGAAGCGAAGTTCTTTGTTCCTCGCCGCAATAAATGCCTGCACCATGAGCTGCACCGTTGATACGATATGGAGTGTTACTCATCACCTTCAAACCCTCGCAGAGGATATTGAAGACTCGTGAGACACGAGTGCCATGGAACACCACACGACCAGCACCTCCTGCTGGAGCCAAGGCATTGAATTGCGCTTCTTGTTCGGGACTCGAATTCAGTAGGAGGAATTGCTGTGAGCCTGGCATACTCGGTACTCGAAAACTACTTTGAGCACTGAGCATGAATCCTCTGAATTTGAGGCAGAGCCATGATAACAAGTCCTCGCGCTCTTTTCCGAGTCCGTCAGAGCCGTGGATTACTGCTTTGAGGTTGTTCGTTGTCTGGAGATTTGACAATGCTGGGAAAGAGTCGATGACGATTGGTATCCGTGCCTTTGTAACAGGACATCCTGGCAGGAGCTCGAGATTTGAGGTGTCTGCAGCAGCTGCATAGACGCAGGTAAGCAGAAGGTCGAATGCGGCTGGATCGGCTAGTAAGTTATGTAGGCGAACCTCGAGTGGTGCTTGCCGAAGTCTAACGGAGCAGGGTTTGGAACAAGTCGCTGGCTTCCATAACTTTGCGCCCGTTGCAGTAGTACAAACAAGACAAGTGCTTGAGTGGGAGGTTATCAGAGTCTGAATAAAGCTGTAAATCGTCTTCAATGATGACTCGCCATTTCGAATGATGTAGTGTAAGTTGCGTCCTAGGTAGTAGGTGAACAAATTTGGCTTGGTTGTACAAGAGGTCGTAGGTGATCGTTGACTGTCGAATGGTCTCCAGTATCTATGTCGACCCGAACCTTCGTCATCTGGCGAGAAATGAATGCAGAATTCGGGATCCCCATGTAGACATACACGAACAAGAAGCATGCGGGAGTCCCTGTGGATGCCACGAGCTTGCCGTTGGAGAGGGTTGAGGTCTGTCAAGGGAAACGAAAGCTCATATTCGCTATCATCGACTTCGTCTATTGCGTCCACGAGTTCATCAGGTATCTGGTCATCAAGAACTCGTCCGCTAGTAGAGGTCTCCACCCCCACCTGCGAAAGGACTGCAGAGATTCTTTCAGAGTTCTGATGTTGAAGTCTCAGTCGGAGCGCTTCCAGCTGTTTCGCTTCTTGGAGGAGGGTATTGTATTCCGATTGTAGGAAAACGTTGGTCGAAGCAATATTGTCAGTACGGCGGCCTTCTCCAGTAGGAACTCCAACGAGAAATCTGACGGATTCCAGTGCAAGTTCATCAGCTGGTGTTAAAGACTGATGTCTACCCCAGGTCGTGAAGAGCCTACCCAATGCAGATGCAGTCCAATCTTCCCTCAAAAGCAAGCGTTCGCAGACTGCTTTACCACGCGCAGAAGTGCCAGCCAGCAATCGAATGCAGTCACACACATGAACAGCATTTCGACCACTACGTCTGAGATATGTTATGATCTGACGATTTAGAGAAGACATGTTTGCTCCTTGTGCGGCAATTTGGAGTAGTGGCATAACATGGTCAGAGGATGCTGGGAAGTAAAGCCATCTCAAACTCCTCTGCTTGCCGTGTGCTTCGAGCAGGAATTTCACTGCAGGCACATTTTCCGACAATGTTTTCCACCAAATAAGTCGCTGTCTCGTCAATCCAGGACCAGATTCTGGAAGCTGATCACGAACTGGTACAAGTAGTTTCTCTAGATCTCCAATGTCCTTGTCCCATTCCATGAAAGTGACTGAGTCTGCCATTCTGGGTAGAAATGATGAGCCTTGGGACTTCAACAGAGCCACCATCAGCAACAGCCAACATTCGCTCTGGAGCTGTTGAAGTCCGCGACGATGCGCAAGATACCTTGCAAACTTGAGACCAGCTTGCTCATCGTCTGCTGTGATGTAACCCTTCATCTCCTTTACATACAAATCAGGCTCCTTCAGCATGGCTTGTAAACAAGTCGTATAGAGAGAGAAGTCCAGAGTTTGTATTTCTCCTAGCTTCTTGGCAACGTCTTTCCTCAACGTATCTGCTCTCGGGCTTTTCCAGAACTCGATCTCTTCTTGGACGTCCGCCAGCGTGATCGATCCAGATCCTGCATTGCCATGACCACCAAGTGATGAAGCTAAGTATGATCTAAGTCGGGAGGTGCGTGCAGCTGACTGTGGACTGTCATCCTCGAGCTGATCGAATATTGTCTCGAGTGCGTTTTCTTGCGGAAATTGCCGAATCCCATCGAGGACTTCAGGGGGTAAGCGAGAGTGGATGTGAGAGCATCGCAACATTGCCGTTCCAAGCTCGTGAACTAACATTCCCATGCCATCTCCCGGTCCAGTTTGAAGCTGGGCATAGAATTCATCCTGAGCTAGCTTCAGAGTACGACACAAACGACTCGCCAGTTGGTCCTTCAGGGGCTGGTACCTTTCGGAGATGCCGAAATTTTCCAGAGTTGCCATTGACTCAATCAGTGTATGCACACTAAGCCCAATGTTTCCTGTATCAGCGAGGCCACTGACAAAAGCTAACAAGCTTCTGCAATGCGTGTCGTTTCCCCCCTGTACAGCATCCTCAATCATGGCCAATACATTCAGAGAAACCACCCGACCATAGCATTGTTGTATGAAAAGTTCTATGGAATTTGGCCCAATTCGACAGGCCCTGTACAGAATAATCAAGAGTCGCTCGAGTAGTTCTGGGTCCTCGCCTTCGACCTTGATATGGTCGAAGCATTCTGGCTCAGCAAGCCTAAGACACGGCTGCTGATGCGTTCTGTCATCAGGACCGTCGAGCAAGAAGAAATTGGAGAGCTTCTTTCTCTGGGTTGCAGTGAAAATGCCGTACTCCCATGCGTAAATGCGGTCCCTGTTAGGTCTCCACTTTGCCAAAAAAGGCCAGGACTCGAAGTGAGAATCTAGCAGACCAAGCACGTTGCCATTGTCTGAGATTGGGGTGACCTGATGAAGCCATGATATCAGTTCGAACGCCGTCATGAAGCGCTGTTGGCTGAGGTGGGTATTTATCTCTGATTCAAGTCGAAATCGAACGTCCGTCGTCGTCAGCGCATTATGAATGATCTGGAAAGGTAGAAACACCGCAGGCCTCATGGCAACACATTGGATGATTTGACCAAACTGCTGAATCCCTCGAGCCTGTCCAGAGATGATCAGAAGAAGTACATTGGCAATCTGCAGCTCTTCTGGTGAAATGACGTCCGCATTTATATGACTTGCTAGGATAATGCACCGTAGGTATCTGATCGTGTCCAGTTCGATAAGTGAAATGAGATTCTCCGTGGCCTTGGGTAGCGAAAGATCGTGGAGACAGGCAAGGACCGCAACACATAAAGTCGAGGGATCATTCCGGGCATGCTCATCCAAAAGTCTGGTCAGGATTAGGTCGCATTCGACTGAGGGTCGAACGATTGTTGGATATGTTGTTGCCAGATGAGCTGTTGTATGAAAACTGAGAGATCTTGCCCGCTGGCTGTCGATTGGGTTGAACAGAAACTCCAGAACATCCGCACATCGCTTCACGTCTTCGTGCCATCTCTGTGGATCTGGGATCCTCGGAGTGGGACCACCCGGTAGAGGTTCTTCCTTCTGTTGTGGCTCTCCTGTCTTCGACTTTCTTGTGCTTTTCAGTGTTGTCACGAAGCGGGACGCTTGCCGACGCATTTCTTCGACTTATGCATCACACAGGCTACTTGACCGGGACATATAACTCAATCGTTTCACAGAAGGCGAGTCTGTAATGCTGGATGGAGCTTGGCAGACCCTAGATCGGATTGGAAAGTATCAAAGTATCAAAAGGCAAAGTATAGAAAGGAAACAAGAATGAAAGCCCATGTGATGTCAAACGTTCAAAAACATTGCATCTTGCTCTAACAGCGACCTGCCAGGACCTGTAGGAGCTCTCGCAGCCGGTAGGGCTCTCCAACGACCGAGCCTCTTCTCCGAAATACCTGTAGAAAGATATTCTAGCTTCCATGCACTCCAGTAGCCTGGCCAAAGTCCCGCAGGCGGGACATGGTTCAGGACTGTGCATCGAGCAGAGGCTGATTTGCTGAGACAGATGGAATGACGCGCCGAAGCATTGCAGAAATGCCCACTCCATGCTCCATGCAGTGACCGAGACAAACTTCGAGTGTCAGCGTTCTCATTGGGGCGATACCAAGGACCAGCGAGGTTGCGTGACTGTTAACTTCGAATGAGAAGGGTCGGTGGCTGAGAAGGATCAAGTCTGCCTGGAAGGCGCGGCGCTTCGTCCACACCTGAAATCACTCGGCGTACCCAGTCTCACCCCTCCTCTGCGCCTCCTCTTCCGCCACACCATGCTGCATACCCTGAGCACAAAAACACGATGAGGCTGAAGGGTTTCTTTTCCTATGATAGCCGGTACGTCGTGAAAGGTGTCTTTGTCAGAAATGGCTCATCTAGAACCGATCAATTCGACTATCATGACAGCAATTGCGGCTCTTTGACAAGCAAGGCAGAATGGCACTAGGCATAGAAACCGAGATTCTAGGCGACCTGTATCATGCACTGGACCGGGATCCAAAAAGTGTGTATCTCCATGAAAGGTTGATTGAGGTATATGCTGAGCTTGGAGACAAAGGTATGACCAGCTTCGAACGAGCAATTGGCGACCATTTGTGATTGCTAACAGGTAGGACAGACATGACTGCTGGATATGCAACTACACTCCAGAAGCTTGAGCCCGGCAATGAACTCGCAGCTCGATTCTTGGGCACAGGATCAAAGTCAAAGGCAGAGTCCAAGCCAGAACCCGACAAGAGAAGGGGCACCAAATCTTCTCGGCAATCGGACTATTCGAGCCTTCGAGCAGCACAGTACTCAGACAGAGAATCCAGCAATTCTCAATACCTGACAAACCTTCGAGCAGCACAGTACTCAGACGGAGAATCCAGCAACTCTCAATACCTCACAAACCTCTCACTTGAAGAGCAGAACCTACTCAATGGCTACTCAATACTGAAAAGCGAAGCCGAAATGCTCCAAGTCGAAATGGCTTCCGTCCTCTCCCACCTTTCCACCTTGTCCCCAGAAGACGAACAAATCCTTCCTGATCTCCAAGCCATTTCTGAAGGTCGCGTGAGCAGCGTAATACCCATGTTCCAACCGCTCTCTGTCCGTGAACGAGCACGAGAGATCAAAGCTTCACCAGACGAAGCCGAGGAATTGATTATCGCAGACTTCGAATCCATAGTCGCTTGGGCAGACATCCAAGACCCTCCATTAGACGTCGACGCCATCCGTTCCCGTCTCGTGAAGCGGAAAACTCTCCTCGAAGCCGCGCTCCCAGAGTCCATGGGCAAGCACACCATCAATGCACTACGCCACATCGAGCGCGAACATCTGGAGAAGACATACGTAAATGACGAGACCATGCTCGGAGACGACGTAGCCGATATACCAAAGGAAAATTTCTTCGTCAGTGAAGATAACTACGCTTGGGATATGTCTGAGCTAGCACAAGCTATCACCGCCAATGATGGCGTAATGAGGAATCCTCTTTCAAAACAGTTATTCACCGCGCAGGATATCAAACAGATCCTCGCCCATCCCCTTGGCGCCCCTCTCGCGCCTATGGCACTGAAGCAATCTCAGCTCAAAGCAGGCACTCGACTATCAACAATTACCTGGCTGCAAAAAGTTGGGAAGATCATGCTCGAGGATCAATCCGCTGATACAGGCCCATCCAGACAGGCAATAGATGAATTCCAAGCGTATATCGTGACGTTACCGAAAGGAGAGCAGGAGACGATTCAGAGTCTGAAGATCCCGGGTGTCGATTCGACGAGTAGACAGCCGTTTGATTATACGATTGGGGAGAGTGTGAGGGATGCTGTGGCAAATACTACTTGTTTGCATAAGGTTGGAGATTTTTTGAGTCAGGCTGCGAAGTATTTGGGGAAGCAGTAAAACATAATATCCTGGTGTGAGAGGAGCTGGACGATATAACTGATTTCAAGGTATATATACCATTCTGTCTGAGCTTCTGCCAGTCGGACGGACATCGGAGAGATGATGAATATACCATGCTTCATGACCCATGTCAAAGTTTAGAGAGAGGTATAATGTTACATTTCTCATGTCCTCAACGTAATCCGATGTCTACACCCACAATCCTGGATGACTATCTCATGATCCTATATCCCTAGAACAATCAAACCCAGCACAGTTTCCTTATGATCAAAACACAATTCCTCACCAATGACTTGCAACTGAAATGACAGATTGCCATGCCTGAATTACCGCTCGATTATTTGCTTGGGATGGTAACGTGAAGAGTGAAGAGTGAATATGAAGCCGAAGGTGAGGCTATGAGAGAAGGAGGGCGATGCATTCACTCCACATCATCTCCCACTAGATGCAATATTCACTTTTCCAAAAATTCGGATGTGGTGTATCCACATCATTACATTCCAAGTGAATGTTCCACAACGGATAGTGAATCCGAAATCTCATCTAGCTAGTATATAAGCACCAGGCTGAACCTCCAAGAAGGCCATCCACCCAGAAATTGCGGATTGAGCTAAAGAATCCGGGTCTGTCCGAGGACGCCATATCATTTTCACAACTATCATACTCCGCTGCAACGCGCTTGCTTGAAAGTCTCGTACGGTGCTTGTATTTACAAACGAAAGGAAAGAGAACGAGCGTGTGAAAGTGACGGAAGTAAACGACAGCGGATGAAATAAGGATTGTTGACAACAGAGCACTGTCTCTTGACACTAATTCATACATAAGTATACATGTCAAGTTTCCGCTATGTCTTAAGCAAGAAACGTGGTATTCCAAGTCTGGAGTATAGGTAGACCACTCTTCGTAAGTTCGCTACAGCACCGATCCGCAAGTTCCGAGGAAGACTTCATAGCGTTAGTACCAGGCTCAAAAGCCGGAAAATATTTGGTGACTATTGATATCCCTAGCAGTCACTTTTTCCGCTCTCGCAGTGTCCGAAGATAGAAAAACACCAAAGTTCCTTGACGAACAATAATACATTGACTTTCAATCAAGTTTCGAGGAAGCCAGGAACTTAGTAAAGAAGAGATACAAGAACTTGTCATTGGAGGAGTTTCCGCTATCGATGGACTCTTGAGGAATCTTGGATTTCATTCTGACGGGTTCGGATCGTTATCTGATCTATGTCCTGTTCTCTGTGTTGGTTGCTCTGGACACTCTCAGTTGAAAGTAGCATCAGAGTCAGTGATCCTCGATCGTGGAGGCCATTGTATATCTAACCAGGAGATAGGTAACAAATGTTCCAGGATAAGTTTCATTTCGTAGCCTTCGGGTATGATATGTAAATCAGAATTAGCAATCGTTAATGCAAACCTGCTTGAAATTCCGACGCCTCCATATCCATCGCAAACCCAACGCCATCGCTGAACGCCACTATGTCATATCCTCAGTCTCAAATCCCTAACGCGCCTCAGAGTAATCGTTCAGCGCAACACAGACCAAGCCCCTATGATGCCCATTGTACTGCCTGATAATCTGCTCACTATGTAACTCCCACAGTCTCGCATAGTGATCGCTACAAGCAGTGACCAGATACGCGCTATCAGCACTGAATGCGCAATCCCACACCCATCTCTGATGTCCAGTCAATGTGCTCTCCAACTTGAACGGCTTGGGCTCTTTCTGCGCTGGAGGTGTCTGGCCGGGTATGGGGAGCATGGATTCGAGGTCTTTGACTTCCCATATCTTGGCGGTGTGGTCGGCGGAGCAGGTTGCGAGGTGTTTGACGTCGGGGGAAAGGAGGACGCGGGTTATGTAGTTTTTGTGGGCGGAGAAGTGGGTTATGGGGACGAGGGTGGTCTTTTCGCGGTATTGGAGGAGGTGCCACACGTAGACATTGCCCTGGGAGGTTCATTAGCATCGCGCTGAGATGTTGGCTTGCGAGAAGTGGATGAGGGGTTGGTAGAGGGGTATTGGGATCGAGGCTGGGGTAACGCACAGAATTGGTTCCCGCGCAGAGAGTTGAGCCATCACTGGCAACGGTAACGCTCGCAACAGGTACATCCTCTTCTGGAATTAGTTGGTGCGAGCAATTGTTCTCTGCCAAATCCCATATGCGCACACTTCCTCCGCGATCACAGCTGATGATCTCGCCTTGATTTGGATGAATGACCACATCATTGACTGGTGTGCCATGGCTGTAGCTTCGCTGAACATTGCCGCTTCTTGTTTCCCATATCTTTACTGTGCCATCCTCTGAGCTTGTGACCATCCATTTTCCTTCACAATGAAACGCGACACCGGTGACATTGCCAGTATGACCTTCGAAAGCGAGGAGAGGGTTTGGGTTTGTAGACTTGATATCATAGAGCTTGACCGAGTGATGGCCAGCGGCAGCCAGGAATCGTTTGTCAGGAGATATACATAATCGGTTGACTTGCGAATCGGAGTGTTGGATTGTTCGTGAGCAGATGCCAGAGAGAGCTTCCCAGAAACTGGACGGCGCAAACGTTAACATTACCATGTTAAAGACGTTTGCAGGACAAACTCACCGGATTGTATGGTCGTAACCCGCTGTTACCATAATACATTTCTCATCGTCAGCGCCTCCATGAAGGTACGACATCTTGAAGCTGGGGTGCTTCCGTTGCGATGTCAAGGTGGTGGTGGGGAAGATGATCGTTCCAACCTTTGTGAAAGAACTCACCTGTACATAAAATAACACTCATCCCGCCTATGTCCTTAGATCAGAATACCCAGATACTGACTAGACAATAAAAGATGCAACACAATTGAGGATATAAGAATGAAACTCCCAGTTTAATCTTCAGCCTCATGAAGCCGAAATGTTTCTGATGTCCTCTCCAGCAAATCAGACCCTGGACATCAAATAGCATTGCTGTCTGCTATTGGTTCCTTTTGCCCCACCTGAGCTCATCATCAGACGCCTTACGGTTTGTAGAATCGTGCATCTGCTAGACGAAGCGGCCGCTGGCGTCGATTTGAATCTTAATATCGAACCTCACACGCAAGATATCCCCTTCAGGAACACGCATTTATCGTTCATCCGACACATTGGTCAAGACCTCAAGTTCTTTGACGAATTTACTTTGCTATTGTTATGATCTTGGAACTTGGTTAAACATAACCGTTGTCCTGGAGATCGTGCATACATGCTTAGCACAAGCTTATTCTGCCTATTCACCGGCTCGACCTCAAGACATTTGTGCACCCACATTGAAAAGGCTACAGTCTCGAGACCAAGAACATTCTGATCCAGACCAGAAACAATTTGAAATACAAAACAAAGATCTTTGACTTTTATCAAGATCATATCTACAGAGACCATAATGATGGCATCGCCCGATAACCATACCGGCATGCCCTTCATAAAGATGGAGACTGCACGAGAAGGTATTTATGCTTCTACCGCGCAATTTGAAACAAGAAGCGCAGAGACAGATCAAGGGCTTACACTTCCACCCGAGATACAGTCTACTAATGCTTGGCATTTTGATATATGTCATGGCATCACCGATGAGGAATTGGAGTCAATCATTGGCTCGATCGAAGACGAAAATGCTCGCCCACACGTTGTAAGAGACCCGGAATGGCTGAGCTCTATCTTCGACGACGAGGTTATCCTACCTCCAAGGAAACGGAGACGGACAAAGTCCCCTGCGCGTCAGCAGTCTAGACCATCTTCACCGGGAGTCGATGGAACGGTAGGATCCCCCTTCCGACTCTTCATCATTGCTAAAGTCTCCAAACAGGTTCCTGCAGCAGAAAGGCTTCCTACTCAAGAGCCATTCCCTTTACCAAAGGCCACCCACAGTCCAAGCGATTCTGGCTACGGTATAAGTATAGCAGAAACTTCTGCGGACGACCAAATAACCCACGAGTCGCAAGTCAACGAGAAGCGCCCCAGGATCAATCCAGCCAGCGACCGAGCTCCTGAGCCCGCCACAGACTCCCGCGAGGGTATAGTACCAGACGTTGTATCTCGTCCAACAACTGCGAGAGATGAAGTGCTTGATGAGTTATTCAGCGACGACGACGACGAAGACTTCGGGTTCGATGCTGGAGGCGAGGAACTCAACCTTGGAGACGGCCAGCAACGTTCCCCAGGCGCAGGTTACCATAGGAACGGTGACAAAAGCTATGGAGATCCAAGAGGAAAGTCACAAATGCCAACGACATCGCGGGTAGACCCAGACACCCCGATTCCGTCAATTGAGGCTCACAAGCCTCTTGCTATGCAGCATGATCCTTCTAAACCTCCAGATCAGCCTCCATTCCAGCTTGGTAGTATGTCTGGATGGCCAGCATGGCTTCGAAAACTTCACTGGGAGCTTCATTGGCAACATGGCGTTGCAGATGTTACGCCTAACCCAGCGTCTGAAAAATTTGGCGAAAAGAGTGAATCTAGTCGTGTTCCGAAAATCGCGTCGCAGCCACAACCTAATCAGTTCCCCAAACGAAAACTTGGGAGCAGCGCATTTCCCAAACCAAAACCACCACCGCAACCCCAGCGATCAACAAAGCAAGACCCCATCGCCGAAAGAGCTGGTCAGCTTGGCGAAAAACTGCTGAGACCAATTCTAGCCGACCATATTTCAAAATTTCTTTCATCACTTCCTACCACTGAAACACAGCACCTCGTCGACCCCGCAATCTGTAAGAACATCGACGGCCTATTGTCAGCATTCCTTGGCAACAAGAAGGTCGCTACGTCTATCTCTTTCGCGATCTTGAGCAAGATGGCGCAGCATTGTAAGTCGATTCATGGTACAATTTTTTTGGAGACAAGTTCACTTTCACTAACATTTTTCATAGTAAATAACAAGTTGCAAGGAAGTGTTAGTCTTAGCACTAACACTATGATTCACGGCCTGAAGAATGTTGTGTCTTCCCTCACGGATGGTCGTCGTGAGCCTACGGAACCTCTGAATGGGGGAGCAGGTCCGAAAGCGACAAGCGAAAGTGAGCTCGTCACTGCACCCAACTCCGATGAAGTCGACCCTGCAGAGAAGATCGAGAGCCGAATTGCAGAGCTTAAAGAGATGGTTGAGGAGAAGATGAGGGAGGTAGCTTTGTTCGCAGAGGCGGACAGTGCAGATGCAGACCTGAAGAAGGGTTTCGAAGATCTGGGTGCGGACGCAAAGAAGGCATTCGGTAAAGCAAAGCAGCACGAATCCAGCTATGGTGCGCTCGAGAGACAACTCGAGAACGCGATCAAGAACAACAAGTCGGCATTCGCGATCGGGCAACAGGCTGGGATCAGATCTACTATGCGTCATGTCACCACCAACATTCTTCCTCAAGTGGCCAAGAAGAATCACGAGCAGGAGTCGAAGATCACTAAACTCGAGCAAGAAAATCAGCAGCTGCGAGAAAAGCTTGAGGCAGCTACGGCTGCTCAAGCAACTTCTACGCCGAAATTGTCTCCCGAACCGGTCATGGATCCCGACCCCAATGGCCTGCTCGGATGGTTTTGCTCTATGGCCCGCAAGACTGATGGTGTAATGTGCGCCCAATTCAACGAACCAACAGCTGTTTCGACCAAAACTGGTAAGGCCGAGATTGTTCCAAGAAAACAGTGCCGAAAATGCAAGCGCAAGATCATGGAAAGATATAAAATTCCCATGACCAGAGCCAGCTTCAAGCTGAATGGTGATGAAGTCCAGCATACATATCAATGCGGACCTCAATTTGCCCAGAGCAGTGGCCACCTGACGCAATTCTCACACCAACCTCCACCTCAATACCTCCAAATGAACGGCTACGCAATTCAGCCCCAACTTCAACAATTTGCAGGTCAAACTCAGCTTGCACCCCAGTATGCATACCAGCATGCAACACCTGCATTGCAGTCTGGCCCCCAGCTTGCGCCCCAGAAGACACCAACTCCTCCGCGTGCAACTACATCCCAACCACGATCCGTATCTAAGCGCAAGAGCCCTGCAGAGTCTTCTTCATCTTCTACCGAATCGTCAGCAAAGAAGAGAAAAACTGTTGAGCCTTGGGATATCTCATCTTCAACGCAGTCGACCCTTCGTGGTGCCTTAGGTGGGAAAGCTCGTAAGGCCTGGATGGATCCACCGGTCCCGGTTGAAACGATAGATTTGACAAGCGACGGCGAGGAGGTACAGGAGGAGGCACACGAGGAGGCACAGGAGGAGATGGATGAATTTGAAGCTGCGTTGGAGGCAGGGTTGGAGGAAGCCCAGGCTCAGTTGCGGGCTGGTACAGCTTAGAGCGTAATTGCTTCTTGCTAAAACGGACACAGTACCCCTATATCTAGGTAGAGGCATGAGACAGAGACGAATGAAGAGATGGTAGAAAGATAATTTCAATTGTTCTTTGTATTATCATGTGTGACTGACTGCCATGTCATTCGGCTTGCTTCATTTGCTCAATCCCACGAGTGTGGCCATTTCACTATTGATACTGCATATATCCTTTACTCTCGCTACATGTATGTCAAGCACGTATGTCAATCAAAGATGCTTTGAGATCTTCGAGGAATGTCTCATGCCAGATATGTCGAAAGTTACATCAAACATGCACGTCAGCGTTGAATCGATCTTGGGAGCGGGGCCAGTGCGACCCCAATCTCGGTGCCATCATATGATCATCAACGAATCTGCTCACCGCTCAATTCTACGTATTCTATCCGTCGATTTGAGCAACGATCCACGAGTACTTTCCTAGCGTGTCACATTGATTGTCTGAATTCGCGGGTGTTTGTTTACTCAGATGAGGGGCGAGGGAAATGCATCGTCATAACTTTCGGGCTTGACGGCACGCTGCACTCGTCTCAAAGGACTTACGTGCCGCCCTCCCATACTTACCAACACGCAGCAAGTTCAAAAAGGACGAAATTATGTTTAGATATAGGACGCCCCTCTTCAATCCCAACACATATATCTCTTCCAACAGCATCACCAAAATGCTTACTTCATTCTTCACCGTTATCCTCGCCCTCACAATTTCTCGAGTCATAGCTCAAGACCAGCCCTACTACTAGAACCAAAGTGCTCCATTCCAGCTCAAACTACGTACTCCTCACGCCAGCAAACTCAACGACTCCTCACTCTTCGCTTGTCATCTCGGTGCAACGGAAGATGGTCTCTGCGTCTCAAACGCATTTACTCCTCCACCATCTCTCGATAACCGATCTACGTTCTACTTCAACTCCTCCCTTGGCGTCACCGGCAACATCAATTTCTGGGCCTATGTTGGATTGAGTTCCGAACTCAAGATCTCAAGTGGCATGAGCATCATACCTGGGGATTATGCTACCAATGTCGGAGCAATTCTATTTGAATATGGTCAGAATGGTGGAATCCGAGTTGGATTTGACAATAATGGATTCATGTATCTCTTGGGTCATGTTGATGATACTGTCAAGCCGCCAGTGTACAGAGATGGTACACCGCTGTATAGATGGTGGGCTTGCAAGACGTTCTATCAGTTCTATATGTATGAGACGTTGAATTGGTTGTACGGCGATGGAAGACCCGAGAACCCAGATTGTCATAAGGCTGACGTTGTCAGAGTCTGGCTGTAAGAGCCTTTGGTGGTGTATCGGTAGGAATGGAGGTCATGGCGTGGATCTGTGGAGACGCTTCTTTTTCTCGCATGATAAGGGGGCAATGAATCGATGAGATCTGAGTATATGTTGCTTACTCTGTGCTCACCTTTATCTTCAATTCTAGCAGCAAAGTTCAGTTCCTGTTTTTCATTCTGCAAATCAGCAGTTTTGATTCTCTTAGCCGCAAAGCTGAGAGAAGTCCTCACCCTTCCGCTTTGGACAGATGCCGGGGTCGTACACCGATGCAATCCTCTTCGAATGCAGTCAAGTCTGACAGTGTCGATGTGCCTTTACCTCCATCTGCCAGGACAATTGGACGGCACGAAAGGCCGTTGTAGTACCGCTCCCGAGTATAGCGTGCCGTGGTTTCGGCCAACAGTCAGTCACGCACCGTCTGAACTGCTGCCACAACCCGGAGCGAGCGACGATACACAACAACGACTGCGTAGCTCGAATTTTTTGTTTACATCATTCAGAATTTGTTTGCTTCAAATGCGGGGTCGAAACTCGAAGTTCTAACGGCATGCTCCTCGTATCCACGGCTTCCTGCGTCTGCTCTAGTACAGTCGTGCAGTTCGAGCACTTGTTTCCCTCATTCATATCGAATATGATTCAACTCCTCTTATAAACTTGAGAAATATATCCAGCCTCCTCTATTTTTCTCTTAGGCTTTGGACTCTATATACACATTCCTGACGATGCTTCCCATACTTTCTACCATCACACTTGCCCTTACAGTATATTTGTGCACTGCTCAAGAGATATCCTGGACACAAAGCGCTCCATTCCAACTCATCCTCCGTACTTCATATCCTAGCACGCTCAACGGCACGTCTCTCAATGCCTGCGATGTAATCGCTCCAAGTGCGATTGTCTGTGCTTTACCACTCATCTCGCCAGCGCCAGTAGACTTTTGGTCAACATTCTACTTCAACTACACTCTCGACGATGCCCCGTCAAACTCCAGCCTCGGTCCCCTCGGTGCCTTGGTTTGGAACCTCCCGTATGGTGGTATCAATGATACGGGCAGCTTCAGTCAGTTCGTGGGCCTCAATGGACCACTCATTTCAAGCGATCTGGCTACAGTAGCCATTCCTGGTGGTGTAGGTTGTAGAGGAGGTACTGAAGTTGGTTTTGATCAAAATGGCTTGCTCTACATTATGGGCTACGTGGACGATACAGTCACGTCCACAATTGGTCAGGATAATCCAGTGCCGCTGTACAGATGGTGGATTTGCAAGATATGGGACGGGTACGAGGTTCGCCAGGCTTTGAGCTGGTTGCATGGGAATGGGCGGCCGTCAAATCCTAGTTGTCATAGGGTTGATGTTGTCAGAGTCTGGATTTGATGGTGGAAGTAGCTACAGTGTTGTGATGGACGAGTTGAAGAGGCTTCAGCAGGGACTTCTCGGTGGGCAAATGTTGCCTTAGCTGCTACTAGCAATATCAAAATTTATGGTCTTGGCTCTCAAGATCATGAGACTACTTTGTTCCCCAGTGCAATCATGCGAGTCACTTCAACTACCTTTCTTATGCAAGTGCATGATGTCCCTTCCGAACGAGAACAATTCAGCGTTCTCAGTCGTTGCTCCTTCCTCCATCAAAGTTGGCCGACCTTCAAGACTGAGTTGGACTCGATGGTAAGCTAACATCATCATCTGTGATCGCGACTTCCTGGAATCAATCTTGATGCACAACTTCTTCCCAAACTATTAGCATCGTTTTGGGATCATAAAAGGACTTCCATCTCGACTTTGGTTTCTTCCTTCATCAACACCAACATTCGTTACCAACATTCAATCCACGCACAAGTATCAAGTACACACAAACATTCATTCTACTTTATTGTTCGTCACACCTCTCGAAGTTCATCGAAAGACTCAAAATGTTCAGAACACTCATCTACTCCATCGCCTTCGCAGCTGCCGCGGTGAACGGTTTCAGAGTCAAAGATACCACACAAACACCGCCATTCAATCTTACCATCCGTACCAATGTCGCTAGCGAGATCCATGGTTCTTCCCTCTTCTCTTGTCACGTCGGTGCCGCTACCCAAGGCCTCTGCGTTCTGTCGGCGTTCAACAGACCGTACACATTACAATTTGATCACAACATCCATCCATCGCAGTGGACCTACAAACTCAACTATACCGCACAAGGAACCTCTGACGATGACCCCAGCGGCGTGGGACAATATCACAACAATGATTGTCAATCTCGAGATGATGGTAAACCATGCCCGGTTGGGCTACTGACTTGGGATTTGCCTATTGATAGCGGCAACATGAGTCTCCACATGTGTTTCGAAGGCGACCGCCACCTCAGCGATGCCTCAAAAGCCGTATTCGCATCTTACAATTGGTACGAATATGTCGGCTTTGATCATAACGAAACGATGCTTCTCGAGATTCCAAATTTCTCGGATGAGCAGGGCCACTCAGAATTCGCCAACAAATGGTATGCTTGCATTCAGGATCATTTGGGATATCAGTATAAGATGCTGGCTTGGATGCAGGAGGATAAGACACCACAGAATCCAAGTTGTGAGAAGGTGGATGTTGTCAGAGTTTTCCAATAGGCTATGGGGACAATTGTTGAGTGGTGTTAGAACATTGGGTGGGAAAGATTATGCTGCTCTAAGCTGGGTTGCTGGGCATGTAAGGGTTTGAGTTACCTCTTCCTCTTCTTGCTGGAGTAAGGTTTCATGGAAGTACAACAGTAATTAGAAGATGATCCCTACAAAAATACTTCTTGTCATGGCCCACACTTGATGTTCTGCTAGTGAATTCTCAACTGTACTCAAGTCACTAGCCTGGAAAGAGAAGAAGAGCTCGGGACGAGCCGCATGCCAAACACCAAGTCTATCTTCAAGCGTACCAAAGTCCCTCAACTTCTGGGACATTAATATAACAGTTCAAATGAAAATCGATACGCATATATATATTGCCTTGGCGTGACAGGTTTTCCCAGTCTCCTTTCTCTCTCGACCACCAACCAAAAAGCTTTCAATCATCAAAGACACAACGACATCCAACTACTCGAAAATAAAATCGCATAATCCCACGCTGCAACACAAGCTGAGAACAACTATCAAAGTCGAATACAACAAACCAGACAACATGTTTCCACTCATCGTCATCGGTATCGTCGTCGCGGTGGCTTTCATCGCTGTTATTTTCATGGTCGTCCGCTGAAGAGGAGATGATTTCAAACAGTATTCAGAAATAGAAGAGACATGAAAGAGTATAGGGAATGAGAGTACAGTACTTTCTGCGTTTTCTTGAATATAGGATATGGGATGCTGAAGAAGAATGAAATGGCTCAAGTAACGAAGGAGGTAGGACATGTTTGGAGAATGAATGAGATGAGGGGTATATACTACTGAATAAACGCCTTTCCTCTCTTACATTACCTGTGATGACCTGTATCTTATACCAGTGACATGATGTCTATTTTTTATACCATTATATCCTATACCATTTTTATTATCTACCCCGCATTACCCCGCCATTCCATTCCTCGCCTCGCTTAATGCATAGCAAACTTCGACCTCTTTCTCAATTTCTCTCCATAGAAGAAGAGGATGTAGATACCAATCTAGCACTAATTAACACTTTGATCATTTCTATCTTAGGTCATGGAGTACTCACCACACCCAAAAAGCTTAATCCAGCTAACAAGGAGCTTCCCTTCCCAATTCCAAGATTGGAATACAAGGGACGACCATATAAGATAGCGCCAAACGCCATGAGAGATCGACATATATCGTTGCTAGCGAATAGCGAGGCGGAGTAGGGTGGGTAGGACATGGGGATGTATGTGAAGATTCCGAGAGTGACGATGAAGACCTGGTATTTGGATCAGTGATGGGTATATACAGAGGAGCAAAGGATGAGAGCTTACAGTGCCAGCATAGATTGCGATTCCTACAACACTCGCTATGTAATTCACGGACTCTCTTGCTGTCCAACCTGGTATTTAATCAGTACTCGCTTCAATCCATGTGACTTCATAAACAACTTACCAAAGATAAACAACCCAATAGGAGGACCGAAAACCATCAGTAAAGATGGAATAAGTACATCTTCTTGTTTTCCCATCCCCTTTGCTTTCATCTGTGGAATAATGTAGAACCCCAACAAGCAAAAGAACATTGAGCCCGTAACAAGTACACCCACCAAGACACACAAGAACGTAACACCAGTCATCCCAAGATTAAACCCATATATTCCGGGATACACCAAAGCGAAAGCCTCGAAAAATGAATAATATATCCCATAAATCAAAGCTGTATATGCATTAACGAAGAATACAGCGGGGTCTTTAAACATTATTTCAAAAGGCTTGATGATAGCGTCGACAAAGATCGCGCGGGGAGTCAGATGACGACGTTTGATCTCGGATTGGGCTTGGAGGTTTCCGTTGTGTGTTAGGTTGCGGAGACGGCGGGCACGATAGAGGAGGATGGTGTCGTGGGATGTTTCGGGGAGGAAGAAGAACCAGAGGATGAATACTGGGCCGGAGAGCCAGAGAATTTCCCAGAGGGACCAACGCCATCTATGGGAATGTTAAGCGAATGTGAAGTGAGGGGAGTGGTGTGTGGGAGACTTACCCTTTGGCTGCAACTGAGAAACCAGAGAGGAGTGGACCAAGCGCTGGTCCGCAGAACCTGCATGTAACATATCGGAGTCAGCATACTTATTTTGAATGGTCTCGGGAGTAGAGCTGAATGCCTCGAGTCATGTACTCTATGAACAACCCGAGCAGGTATGACTTATCCGAAAAAGTGCAACTCACGCTGCTGCTGCCCAAATGGCAATGGCGAAAGGAATGTACATTGGATTGTAGATATCCTGCATAGTCGCACCGCCGTTCGCAAGACATGGACTTCCGAAGAAACCAGTAAGGAATCGTAGGAACAAGAAGCCACCGAAGTTGTCGACCAAAGCTGTTGGGACACATAGGATAACGTAGATGGCGAAGGTAGCAACATATGGGACGTTGCGTCCGAAGATTGGGATCTCAGACATAGGAGACCATAGGAGTGGGCCAAGTCCATCTGCTATGATCAGTGGGGAGTCCAAGTAAGAAAGGATGAATAGACATACAGCCAAGAACATACATTGCCAGACCCAGTGCAGCGTTGGTAGCTCCCACACCAAAGTGCTCCCTCACGCCTCTGATGAAATGTCAGTTTGTACTCAAACACGATGGTCGGAGCATAGCAGATCAACTTACAACTCACTACTAACATAAATTGAACTCGCCATATACACAGCAAATGTATATAAACAAATCTCGAAAGCCACGAAGTTCTTTTTGAAAGCACTCCAGTTCATCGGATTGCTGGGATCGTCTGTGGTATACCAATCTACTAGGATGGTGCCGGTAGTGGTCCTAACAGGAACGATGGGTTGGGATCTTGCTCGTCCGAGACTGTTGGAGTCAGAGCCTGGGGTAAAAGCTGCGGAAGGTGTGGCGGCATGATAAAGTCCTTGAGGGTCCTCGCTGCCGGCAGACTTTTCGGGATCAGCTCCTTCGCTGATTCCTGATATTTCGTTAGTAACTTACTGTAGGTAAGAGGCACTGAAGCAGGTACTCACTCCCTCCGTTGGGGGTACGATCTCGATCAATGTTGTTGATACTAGTGGAAGAAGAGTCGTCATCTTCAGCTTTCTTCTCAGTCTTTTCTACGTCTGAGAGGAATCAGATCAGCAACTGTTCGAACCAGTAGATCCGATTAAGCCCATTTACCAGGTGATAGAGGTGATACTGGTTCAGTGTGATGACCCTCTAGCGCTTGTGTCGAGCCTCCATTCTCAGCCTTGTCTCCACTCATGAGTTCATCTCGAGGATGAGCCGGATGCGTAGCATCACCATATAACTTGACGAATTCGAAATTTGGTCTCTCTTCAGGGTATGTGAAACATTTGTTGCGAGTCGCTAGGCGGACAAATTGACCAAAGGTCGAGTCTCGAAAAATATCCCAAACCATGGTTTCAAAGTTGTAGGAAATGAGTTAGATATTACCAGGGCTGAATTACGAAGACCTCCACCGTTGTTGCTTGCATGCATGGGAAAGCTCGAAGTATAAGGCACCATTTGAACATTTCAGAACACAGTAAGATGTAAGACACTAATTACCAATACTCCATCGATGCATGTCCTATCGCCTATCGACGAAATCATTCGGGCTTCCATGTAGTTTATGCACCCGAAGCCGAAGAGCGAACTATGATCGTTGACGAGGCCAAGCTGATTTTGATCAAGCGTGTCAGCTATCTTTGCTGACTTGACAAGTTTCGAGTCAACATCACGTAAGCACTTCCCGCTTGGTATCGAGATACTATTCGACATTCCGAATTCCATCTTGCACCACCGGATGATCTTTCTGTGTTACCAGCTCTATGAAGTTTGAATTTGGAGAGGTACTGTGTACGATCCTGGGATGACGATTGGATTAGGGGTCTAGGTGTTGGCGATTACTATGCACGTCCGCCTTAAGGCTGACACTTAGTGAGGAATTGGACCCAAACCGACGGGACGACCTGAGGCTCACTTACCGCCTTCAACGATGGAATTCGGAGCATATGAAAGGCCGCGTCGGAAGATTGTACTTTTTCGAGGCCTTGGCTTATGATAATAATGTAGGTCGCGCGGCTACTTTCGGCATTTGATGTGAAGATCAAGACGTGGCTTTCGGGTGTGAAAGCTGGATGCCACCAATGGATGTGAGAGGATTGTTGGGCTAGAGGAAGATGTAGAATCCCCCACGCGAAAGGAGAACCTAATCGTGCCCTCCCTACCTCCATATGGTCTGTTTGGTCAAGCACGGACCAGACAACGATGATTCAAGAATACTATTATCTCCGCCAGCAGTATGGCCATGGAGATAAGCGACAGGGCGATAGGTAAGAGCCGTAGGTCAGATGCATGTGATGTCTCAGGTCTGACGTCTGGGTAGCTGGCAATGATTTTTCATGGGTTGTGTTGGCCCCAATGGTACATTGCCAAGTCTGACAAAGACGGGAAATCTCCAGCCCTAAGCCTTGACTAAAACTCGGGCTTATAGAGCGAATGACAAAGTCAGCTCGATCTCTAACAAGGTTCAGCGAAATCTTGCAAGCCCTCCATTGGCTAACCTTAGAGTTTAGGTATCAAGAACAGGAGCTAAGAAGACCACGATAGTTGGGTTTCGAGGGGAAGTCAGCCGTCGCGGGATGATTTGTTGAATCGTGAATCTAACAGCATCTCCTAACGCCGACCACCGCGTTCCCGTTCGGATATACCACAGCATGTTCGTTCTCAAGTCAGAAACATGGAAGGCCTGGTTGTAAAGAGGCAGCATTACCGCTGGAGGACTGGTGACACTGGCCAGCAGGCCCCTACATTCCACTTAAAAGAAGAGGGATATGAGAGTAATTATTGCAGTTACATCAAACAGTAATTTTCAATTATTAAAGCAGGAAACTTATCATGAATCGTTCTCCTATGCTAAGGCAATGGCTCTGTACTAGCGGTGTCTCGACTCATAGAAGTGAACGTTCGGGGAGGAACCTCGATTGGTCTCGCAGCGCTAAGATCCTTACTGTTCCATGCGGAACCTCCCACTCCAAACTGAAGTCATTGCTATTGTCATTGTTGGGCAGCTCGAATCATTTCTCGCTCGTGAATGTATCGCCTGGTGTTGACTGGCTAGCCAATTTCCCCAGAAATAGAGGCCCAAGAGTAAAGAAACCGTAGTAGATGATTTCCTGCCAACCAGATCGGATGCAAGAAGTCGTTGACCAGCTAGAGCTTCTTGGTACTGCATAGCTAAACCCGAACGCTGACATAAAAGCCTGGCATGCTTCGACAGAGCAGCCAGATTCGAGAGAGTGGACCGCTTGTATCAAACCTCCAATGGGCAGCTAAGACGTGCTGACAACATTTGAAAAAACAGCTTGTACCCCACCGTGAGATCTCAAAGCTGGTTGAAGTAGAAGCCGAAGGGAACATTGTCCTCATGCAATAGCCTATTGCCGCATCGTGAGCTTTTAGAGCCAAGCTTCTCAGCACGCCATTGAGTATATTCGGCCCCTACCCCATATATCAGACTCGTCTCTTATGTCAATCGGAAGTAAGCCAAGGTAGTTTGTCTGCGAATATTCAAAAAGATCGTGGAAGGTCCAGCAGTTCGTGGGGCGATTGCTCAACTCGAACACTTGGAGGTAGAAATCGAATGTCTCAATCCAAGCCACCACGATAATATTCATGGTCGCCCGCCACTTCCTAGAGTTTATGCCGACATTTTCCAGACCAATCTGTTCTCTTTCGGCTCGGTTTCGAGAATATCTTCAACGTAGAGCGCGCAGCCGTCGCTAGGTGGACATGATGAGGAAGTGGTGGTGTCGAACAGCGCCTCGCGGATTAAAGGACAATTCGACAGCATACCATCGCCCTAGTAACCCTGCGTCCATACTGCCCATATCGCAGTCGCAGCAGTCGAATATAAGACCCGCGGATTCGGGGTGAGGGTGCACGCGTGGATTGAAACTGAGGGTTCAGGGCCATTGTTGCTCTCTCTGCGAAGTCAGTCAGTGAGGGGAAGGACATTGAGAGATTGACTGGAAGCTTGAACAGGCCCAAATCGAGTAGCAGATCAATAGATGCCAGTATCTTCTTGAAGCAACTGTATAGCAGCAGATACCGTCACAGCTACTGTTCTCGTTGCAGTATATATAGAGGGATGTTGTTCATGTGGGGCAGAGCATGCCCCGGGCACATGCTTTCCGCGAAGCGAGGTTCTGAAATCTTGGCGTCGACGACACTGAAGCTTCTCCTGACAACAATGTTCATCGAGAATACACAAGTGTGTTGGCAACGCCTCTCATTTCTTCCAAAGAGAAAAATGGCAAGAGTGAGACGGAATAAAATCAAGATCATGTACAAGGCAATGCAGAAGATGTGCTGCTATTTTGCACATTCACCACCATGCCACCTGCAGGTTGTGTACATGCTGTTTGTAATTCTGATACTCTTGATGAGAACCAGGAGTCTTCATACCTCTCATTTTGCATTCGAGTACGAACATCCAGCTGTTTGAGCATGCAACCCTTAGATACATCTTTATCACCAATTCTTATTCGTGTCATGTCATTGGATTGCACTTCTTCTTGTCATTACTGAAAACGATGCCTCCTTCATTCGTTATTACTTCCCATATTTTGAATTGATACTTTAGGGATGGTTCCAAGTGGGAATTTGGTCACCCAGCTATCTCACTCGCATGGTAAAATACAGTCTAGGATATGCTTTGTTATTTAAGCCTTTTTGCAAGCTCAAGATACCTAGGTACACCCAATTGCCGAACGCGGAGAGAATCTCAAGGCAGACAAGTTTTGATTGTTCGTCGAACATCAGGTACTCTCTGCAGATTTCAAATCTCCCTTCTTCCTCTGGACATTGAAACTCAGTCCAGTGATTTGAGATAGAGAATATTCCATTCTATTACCTCCAACTCTCAAAAATTAACGGGCCTCACAAACGTCCAAAATCACCCAGAGATCCAGGGACATTCACCACACCACACCACCACACCACCTCACTCCTCAAACCCAACCTCCCTACAACCAACGATCGAACCGTTATACATATCCGGGATCGACATCTCGACCCCTACCCCGTTCTGCAACAGTCCTTCCCCATTAAGAATTGTCACCTCCTTCCTGCCGCGCTTCATACATTCCTTCCATCTCTGACAACAACGCGCGAGGAAGTTTTTGGGTTTAGCTGGGTGTCATGTTAGGAGCTGAAATGTCCCTGGAAATATGGGACATCAAGACATACTATGCTCATCTTCATTTCCTCTCTTCTCTCTTCTCTCTCTCCTCTTCCCTTTCAATTTCCCCAACACCGACATTAGAAGGTTGCACACCCTTTCCCTCCTTGATTGTCTGTCAGCGATTCCAGAATTCGCATACCTCGAGTCAGCAGCTGGTTGTTTAACGTCTTGGAAACTTTCGTTCTTCACAAACCTCAGGTAGAAAATATCCCGCCCATCTTTCTAAAATAATTCATATACCAACCTAAACTAAGGTCCTCACATCCCGCACACTTACCCAATCTCATCCTTCTAAACCACATTTTTTTAATCACGGCCCTGACTTTCCTCACTAATTCACGCTATCGTACGCGGTGGATCGATTCCTCACTTCTAAACGGGCACCACCCACACTATAACCTACCCGGTCCCTAACTTCTAAAAGGACACTGCGGGAACATCTTTACCTAAGCCTTACGCCACCTTCCTAAAAGACCGTCTTTTTCTTGGGAAAGATAAAACCAAGCTCCACCAATTACAACATCATGTCATTTACTGAAAGAGCTGAAAAGCTTGGCATTTCATTGAGAATTGGTTTTTACCATAGCAGCGTTCTCGTATTTATAATTTAAGAGCACAGACAAGTGATTGGTTGAAGATTATGTAGTATTCATTGTACTTTTTCCTCGTATCTCCTACCCTCACCGACCTCCTTCCTTCTTTCACTCTATACTATACATATATCCCTATCCCTATCCTCATGCGTCTATTCTAAACCCACAACCCACAACCCACAAACCCAAGACCAACAAGCTAAGAAGCAGCATGGTATATCATCTCTTCTCTTCTCTTCTCTTCTGTACAACAACCCCTTTCACCCGAACAATCCAAGCCAAGCTATCCACCTCAGCATAGCAGATTATGAATGTATATGCAAATGCAACTCTTACTCCTCAAAACGCCTCGCGATGCTCGCAGACCATGAAACGCCAGCTACCCACTACCCATATCGACAAAAAGTGACAAGATGACGGGCCAGAATTTATGCTTCGTATCGTGGAATTGAATTGAGTCCAATTCCGATCCATGCGTATTTGACAAAAGAAAAAAGAAAAAAGAAAAATACTTGTGTCGGTGTTTCGGTGTTTCGGTGTATCGAAGTATGAGAAGTAGGTGTAGTCGAAGAGGTGTAGTCGGAGAGGTGGAAGATAGTAGAGAGAAATGGGAAGATCAATCAATCCAAACCAACTCAATAACCCCATCCTTCTCCATCATCCTAAACCAACTCCCCCCCTCCTCATAACTCCACCTCCTATCATCCAACTTCCTAACATACGTCTGCACCACCCTCCTCTTCCCCTCTCCATCCTCCTTCACCCTCGCCTCCTTGAGTTCCCACGCCACTTTTCTCCCAGTATAAGCTAACGTCTTGCGTCCCGGGCCAAGCATGAAGTCGAGATTCCATCCATAATCATCCGGTGCAGGAGTGAACGTCCTCTCCATCTGATGAACGTTGAAATTCACTCCTTTGGGGTATTGGGCGATGGAGTAGCCGTTGGAAATTATGAAATCGTCGCTGGTTTGGAAACGTTGCAGGAAACACGCTTCTCCACATGCATGTATGACCTGTGCTCCAGCGTAGGGGTTCGCGGTATGCCAGAATCCGCCTTTGAAATGATGCAACGACAACGGCGCCAATCCCGACTCATAGAACCCTGATGGATCGCCTTGGATATCCAATTGATGCAGGTCCGTCAGCAGCGAGAGGCGAACTTCCGTGTTTTCGTAAATACATTTTCGGAGTAGGATATCGCCTTGAGGACCCCATCCTGTGTTCGATTCTTGGATCTTTTGAGAGGTGCTGCATTGATCGTACAACGCGGCGATTTTCTCGGCGAGGGGAATGGAGAAGAATACTCCTGCGCCTCCGAAGGCTTGGGAGCCGTGTCGTTGGATGTTATTCACGTCTTCGGAGAAAGTCCCTATGTAGAGTTCCTCCCTATGATCATAAGTCGCGAGACGATCGAGGAGTGCGTGCATAGAAGGGAAAAAGGTATCGTCGTCGCACATCACCAGGAACTTCCTGTTCTTGCGAGATGTATCGTTGTATAGTGCTGGAAGTAAGGAGAGGTATCGTGCTGCCATTTCGTCGGCGCTGTTGGAGTGGTATACTTTGACGTCTATTCCCATCTCGGTCATCATCTTCTGGGCGCTGGATATCTCGTCTTCGGAGGCATCGACGAGTCGCAGTACCAGCCCGCCACCGTTGGATGTGCCGTTCCCGTTTGTCAACCAGTGTGCCCATTCCTTCATTGGATTCGTTCCTTCGGTCGTGAGTCGTTTGTAGGTCGTGGAAACTCCAAAGAGAAGATCTGAAGCGTCGACGGTTCTAGGAGAAGGAGAGTTTGGCACCGGGACCTCGAGGGGTTGGAGACATGTCGTTTTCATAGGCGGATCTTGGATACTGATGCGATCAAATCCCTGCGGTAGAAGCTCCTTGTTCACCTTGGTCATAGACTTCCTCGGGATATCCTGACGATGAAACCGTACATATCGTCTCGCGTAATCGATGTCGTCCTCCAACCCGTACTTCTTTTGTAATGATCGTAGGTGTGCTCCATCAAGAAGACAGTCCCTCGAATGGGGCGTTGTGATATTCGTAATTAGCGGTACAATCGGTATGACCTCCTGGTGAAAGTTCCGAGGCGCGTCCGCGATGGGCCTCATATTGTAAAGGAAAATAACAGAACAGAATGCCGCGAGGACAACAACCCGGGTGAAGGAGTTGCGGGGGGAAAGCATGTTTCCAGATGGCATCGGTGCACCCATAATGAACGGGGTTTGCTTCGCGCAAGCAGGGCAGACAAGCAGGTACAAATAGAGAGTGAACAGTCGGCAGGCAAAAACCAACACGAGTCGGTGGGGAGGTGAAAGGCAAGGAGAGGGCGGTTATTCCAACATCTCGGGAGAAGTGAGGCTGTGGGCAGGGCCGCGAGCTAAATACTTTTGGGGCTTCAGCCAAAAGGGAAACGGTACGCTACGCTACCCTACTCAGGCTTCAGGGGACATCTGATCCACGTGCAGGGCCACGAAAGAGGGCTCTAATTGTATAGTGTTGGAATGATTAAATTGGCTATAATAGCCAGCAAAGCCTGTATGCTTGAGGCCGGAGTGGGATCAGAGGGATGTCACAGAGTACGTCACGGCGGTGATTGGATCAGAGGATCGGGGGACCACCAGGACCCTTTTCCAGGGGCTGTGCGGCGTTTGCTCCGCTACGACGTCGATTAATGTGGGGTGTAGTGGGCAGCTGCCGGGGATGCGATTCCATTTTTACAGCGATATGGACGGATATGGAGGGATGATAAATTGCAGTCCGGTAGATAGACCAACATCCAATTAAACAAACACAACATGTTGGACCAGACCTGCAGTCCGCTGCACATAGATAGTCCCTATCTGCGGCCATTTGTCGAGGTCGTTCAATGCTGCACACAGCGCGGCTGCTGACCGTAGCCCCCCTTTATCGAGGACACCAAGGATCGGGTAGTCACATCGCTTCCCTCTAAATGAAGCGATCGAAAAGGGGAAATCCTCGAGCTACCGAAGACGCAACGAACGAAATCTTCCAGGATCGACTACAGCTTCGAGTCGGCAGCCGGCTTCACGACGTTTCGTTCGCTGAAAGAGGTCGCCCACATGTGTCAAGCAGTATCAAGAGGACGGCAGAAGCTTAAACAAAACCAGCACGGCTGCCTCAAAAGCTTGTCTCTCGAAGCCCAGAAGTTACACCCGAAATAGACGATGTCGGGTCGATCGGAGTGGGATGGACGAGCTCTTTCACCAGACTGGCTCAGCAGTTCCCGGTTCAAGCATATTTCTGTAACGGATCATCAGGAGAGGAGAGAGAGATCTTCGAGACTTGTGGTTTCAAGAAGGGATGTTGGTGTTCCACTCTGAACTTTTCGGTCCGGCTTCCTGCTTCTGATAGGGGGTTGGGAAAATCCCGGTGAGGACCCCATTTCACGTGATACGGGTCCATCGATTCGTGCTGTCCAATGCCTTGTGTTCAAGGCAATGGTGAATACGTGGGAGAGAACATCGTGAGTCTTGACAGCAATGAAGAGAGGATGACGAGAAAGCGAGAAATGCTAAATTTGAGTCATGAGCTATGGTAAGAATGTGTTTCAGCTACGTATAGAAACCCCTTATCCTCTCTCATACATCATATTTATTCTGCTTTCTTTCACCCATCCTCAGAATCTGTCCCCCCACCAGAATTTGTCCCCCCACCATAATCATCATCCCAATATACCGACTTCCTCGAAAACCGCCCCCTCTCAAAAATCCTATCTCCAGTCACGGTCCTCTCCCCCCTATACCCATCACCAAAACACCGCTTCACAACCTCACCCGTCTCCGCCAGTCCATTATCATCAACGCCAACACCTGTCTTCTCCCCAATATTCCTCGCCAGATATCGCAACATTGGTTCTAACCATCCAATCCACCTCTTCATATCCTCTTCAAGTGTCGGTGCATTCCAATATCCCCTAGCTCGCAGCGATTGCTGTAAAACGAGACATAATTGTTTCAAACCATCGAGCAGCGGATTCCAGACCTTGGGATCGAAAGTTATAGGCTTCCCAGAAAAACACCCATAGGTTGACCAACGAGTCTCAATCTTCGAATCCGTGCTAGATTGGCAGTTCCATATCTCCCCAACTTCTGATGAACGCGTCCGTGGATGTGTTCAACGAACATGTTGCGACCGTAGAGGATATCCAAGGTCTCCGAGCTGATCTGTTTTGATACTGTAAGAAGGCCGTTTCTTCGCTGCGGGAGGTCAAGGTCGGAGATACTAGATTGTTGGGCGTAGGACCAGAGGTCTTGGGTCGAGGTATCGAGCTCAGAGTCGAGGTATTGGATGGCGGTGGTGCGGCGGGGGAAGAGGTGGTAGTAGATTTTCTGGCGGATCTCGAGGGGGAGATCAAGGAAATTGCGCGGTTGGGATGATGGGTCTGGCATATCTGGGACGGGAATACTTGAGGTAGCGTAAAGCTTGATGTGGAGATGATTTGGCTTGGTAGGTTTGGGGTAAGATTGAAGAAGAAAGTGGCTCTTGATAGAGGTTTGTATGGGAGGTGCGGGGTGCTTATCTGCAGAAGAAGCCAGCACACTTCGTCCAGCCTTATATCTCAGGAAACTTAATACTCCAAGGCGGCATGCTGTGTAACCTGAACTGAGAAGATGGGGTTTGGGGCTGGGGAGAGGGAACACATTTTACAAGAGGTTCTTTATGCTTGGAGTACATACGTTTAGCAAGTGTCTGCTGCATAGAGAGCTTGTAAGTAATACTCATAAATAATGCCTATATTTCATATGCGGCACAATCTCAATCATCTACATAGAATATTACGGATTAATTCATTAGTAATGAACTGTTGGGCTTCAGCAATTCTGTCACGGCGGTAGAGACTTAGTGTTTGAATAAACCTCTCCATAGCACAAGCGTCCTTCGCTTAGAGCAGGTGAGTGAGGACCAATGACTGATGGTAGAGTCGATGGAAAGTCTGGCACTAGAGTTGTAGTTGAAACAACCACCTGACTACTTCAGACACCATAGCCGTGCCGATGGTCACAAGGACAATCTGAGCATCAAGAGGTGACTCAAACATCGAAGGCCAAAGAATGCGGGCATTGAAGAGGAGATATGAATGCTATAGTCGCAAGACAGTGCTGGGTCAGCCGTAGACCTTAAGCCTGATTAGGCGGATTAGTTCCGAACACACAGCTATTATTACTGTGGGATTTTTATTCAATAGGTAGATGTTAGGGACGTGGGGTATCTTGGCGGGACCCCTTCTACGACGGCATTGTCTCCTCTGAGTACGCAACATCAGTTCCAGCGCTACAAGAAATACTGGTGCTTTGTATTGATCTTGATGGTATTACTCTTATAGGTCGGGTATTTTGGTAGGGACTTTGGATTACCGAGCAGACTTGGGGTTGTTGACAACGACTGCTGTTGCTGTCATTTCTTGTGTTGAGATATACTTACTCTCTGCACTTGTCTAGAGAGAGGATAAGACGATGGAGTGTATTTGAGACAGAACCGCCGAAGAAAAAGCAATGCTATAGACTTCTAAGCTGTTTTGTTACATTTTGTGGTCAAACATGAACGCTTATTGCAAAGCAACCTCTGATACGCCTACCGGTGAGCCGTCAAGTTGACTCCAATTTTCATCTGTCGTAGCCGTTCTCTCCCTCAAAGCTATAGTATGGGCTGCAGGTTTGAGGTACTTGGTTCTTGAGCTCTTGCTTCTTGCTTTTTGGTTGTTGTCTTTTTCATTCTCGCAATTAATTTGTCAGTTCTCTGCATCTTAGTTCTATAGAAGTTAGTTTGAAATTTTTCTTTCTATATTCCTATAGAGGTTGGTGATACATCAGCAGATTGCCAAGTCACCGAAATCGCTTACAGCATAAGCGAATAATAGGGGGCCATCGGACCGGCCACTGGACATCTTATGATGAACAAGATGCACTCCCTCATCACGGAACTTTTCCAATCTCTGCATGATCCAATCCCATAGCGTTCTCAAATATCCAACATCGTTCGTTGTCACAGCGCGTTGATATGATGCTTTCCAGGCTTGTGACTCGCTCGCTTAAGTGGTGACCCACAGGACTGAGAACCAACATGTGCCTGCGCCTCAAACATGAGCTGGGAAGGATAAACAACAAGCTTAAAATGAGCGTTGATTGCTTGAGATGACGGAGTTTTGGTGGGGACTCTGGAGTGGGAAGTCATGGGGAGCGGCTTTATTCGCTATACCATAGATATGCAGGGGCGTATGGGAGGGGTGAGTGGTCAGAAGTGGGACCATGATGTTGGATTCTCAAAAGAGAGTTTGGAGACTCCGCCGCAGGCTGCTGGGCCTCAGCCAACAGGTCAAGGTTCGTACTTGAGCAGATCATGTTGCACAAGATATTCTTTCCAGTCTTTCCCCTCGTTTTCTTCGACGTTCGCCCGGAGGCAGGCGCCAAAGCAAACACCATGATTTTGGAGGTGCCGTGTCAGATAGTGTACCTGCTCTACTCCTTGAGTACATTGAAATATGTCTCAGGTACGCACACAATCTGTCGTCTTAAGCACACGCTCACAATTCATAGCGCAAACGGGGCAAAGCGGACCCGCACAGAGAGCCTCCACCTCACCAGATTGCTCGCGGGAGATTAATACCATACACACGCAAGAGGACGCGGCAGAGTTGAATGGCTGCAATATAATTTATGGCTCAATCGTTGTCGCTCAAAACGCTTCTGGGAACATCTCCTTCGATGGTCCCAAGGAAATCCACGGTGCCATGTCTATCCAGGATTCACCTCATCTGACGTCGTTCAACATGTTGGGAAATTTTACCAGCATCTGGGGGATGATGATGATTTCTAATCTGTCTCAATTATCAAGCCTAGGTTTTGCGAAGCTCTCCAATGCTTCAGTCATTGTGTTAACAGATTTGCAATCCTTGACTGAGAACGGCTTTACTGCGCCTTTGGACGCATATTCAATCGAAATCTCCAACACAGCATTGACGAGTTTGCCAAACATTCATAGCGTCAGCGAAAGTTTGAAGATACGGGAGAATGTTTTGCTGGGAACCGAAAAGATGTCGACAACGTTTGTCAATGGCAGCCTTGAGATCGAGTGTAGTTGGATTGATGGGGTGTACACACCCGCAGAAGGATTCGAGTTTTCTGATCTCGTGTGGGCATCAAACATCACCATTTCGAATTGTGTTGACTTCCAAATACCGGCGATCCAAACTATCAACAACTCATTCTCTCTGTTTAACACCTCGATGTCGGTCCTCTCAGTACCAGAGCTCGTTACAATTGGGAATGTCTCATTCATAGAGAATAACTTATCAAACATCATCGCGCCACATTTGACAACCATCACTGGAGACTTGAGGATCCTGAACAACTCTATCAACTTCACGACTTTGAGTCTTCCAGCTCTTGAATCCGTCAGTGGTTCCATCATGCTTGATGGAGCATTCTCATTGTAAGTATAAACTTCCGAGCTGAACAGCCAGATTCCCGTCTTGCTAACGCGCTGCTTGCAGGATAGATTTCCCATCTCTCAAATCAGTAGGGGATGTGATAAATATCACAACAACGGATGAAACGTTCGACTGTACTCGATTCGAGCAGCTACTTGTCTCAGCTGCACGAGAACTCAACGGGCCTATTATCTGTCAAGGAGTCGTGGTTCGTTCCTCAGTCGGTGTGGTGTACTCAGAGACACCTAGGACCGGCCTCAGCAACGCTCAGAAGATCGAGATTGGCGTCATAGTGCCGATCGGAGTTCTACTCATTGTAGCGGCGTTGATATTTGCGTGGAAGAAAGGACTGAGAGATCGTTGGCGCTTGTGGCGCAGCAGGAAGGGCATTCCACATCCATCAGTGCCTGAACTTCCTCGAGGAAGTCACCATGAAAAGACAGAGCTACCAGCGAATACCAAGCCAAGTGAGCTTGCAGCGACATCGTGGGGTCCGGTTCCTGAGTCTTATGAGCTGTATGTGGAGGATTTGCCGAACGGGCACGTTGACTTGAAGACTTCGAATCCAGACGTTGGTCCGAGAATTGGCCAGGTGAAGGACAGCACTGGACAGGGTGTGGATGCCACATAAATGGCTGGTCGAATGTTACGCACAAATATAATTTTAAAATGTAGGTCCATCGCAGAGAACCGATCAAAAAATGACAAGTCTTCTATCTTGATATTTCGTTATTTCGCCTCATCGTGGCCACGTCTTGAAAAGAAGCAGCCAAGCCATCTAGGCTAGACGATGCAGAACATCTCGCCCTTCTAGCCAGCGCTCCACATTCTCCGCAGTTTCAGCGTACCAAGTATTCATCAAACTCTCGTCAACATACCCCATATGCGGGGTTGTCAGAAGTGAAGACCGCCCATCTCGACCCCAGTAATTGGACCGTCTCCACGGGCTCATTAGCGGCAGAGGCTCAATCTCGAAAACGTCTAATGCAGCTCCATGAATCCTTCCATGCTCCAGCGTGTCGACGAGGGCTTCTTGATCAATCAGAGGCCCACGTGACGTATTGACCAGCAGCGCCGACGGCTTCATTTGCTCCAATTCCTTCGCGCCCACGATACCGCGCGATCGTTCACTCAGAACATAGTGCATGCTCACGACGTCTGAGCCACGGAAAAGCTCTTCTTTGCTCACGACCTGGAAGGTTTTGCTGCCGCCGATTCCATCATCTGGAGACAAGCCGAGTTGTACTGCCATCTGGTCTGCCTTCTGCTGTGTCAGATTCTCACTCCAGCATACCACACGCATTCCCCAGGCGAGATGTGCGACTCGGGCTACGGCAGCACCAAGGCGTCCTAGCCCGATGGTTCCCAAGGTCAATCCAGGGAGACCAGTTGCGAGGCCACTCTGCCAGCCACTGCCAGACTTCAGCACGGCGTCGTCGTTGGCGACATTCCGAGCCAGCGCCAAAATCAGTGCCCAGGTGTGCTGGGTCGTGGGATGCACGTTGCCCTTCTTGATATTGGGGCGCTGTGGGCCTGCCTGGTCCATACGCCCAAGACCAGGAGCCGATACGACAGTAATGCCTAGCTCCTGCGCTGCTGCGAGGTCGAATCTCTCGAACTGGGTGCCCATGGCTAGTAGAAGTTTTAAGTTGGGCAGCTGGCGTAGTAGAGAGCCAGGAAATGCTGTCCGTTCCCGTACCGTAGAGATCAGCTCGAAGGGACGGAGCCGCTCAACAAGACATTTGGTCTCCGCATCATTGACTGGAACAATGGTATCGTCGAAGGTGGTGATCTGGAGCTTCGAACGTGGAATGTTTGCAAAATGAGGCTCCGAGGTGTTCAGGTAGTCGTCAATAATGGCGAGCGATGGCCGTCGTAACTGAGTGGTGCTACGTGTCGCGAAGCTGCGTCTCGTGAGCAAAGGCGTCCAGGCTGGTGGAATCCTGGGCGCCATGATAGTAAGTGAAAATCGTCTCATGAGGGCCGAGAAGGAGGAATCGGAGTCCCAGTGATCAGACAAAGTATAAGGCGCAATAATGGGAGTGAAGAAGTTGACGAAGCCTCAAGTTCCTGTTCGTAGCTAAATCAATGCGATTAACTCCATGGAATAGCAAGACTGGTGACTCTGCTAGACCCTGGTATGGGGAGCTTATTTGTTTTGTAGTGAAAAGGCGCTCTTAATAGAAAAGCATAGCGCTGCACAAGAAGGTAGGTGAGAAGCGGAAGCATCCGTCGGATCAGAGGGAAGCGAGCTTAGATGGTGTCCAGCAGATCCCCGTGAGTTCATCATCACCCACAGCTTTCTCATCACTAGGCTATTGTGATGCCAGTGTTGAAGAGGGTGACGATATCATCAACGACGTTGAGGAAGACCATTGGGAGATGAAACAACACAAGAGGAGGTTGATAGTTTGTAGCACTAGACTTAGTTGGGATTAGCCCAACGATATTGCGCTAACCAAGGCTAAGCCATATACGTAAACGCAACGGCTGAACTCTGCTCCTTTCATCGCACAACCCTCACCTACCAGCACGCATCGAAGGGTTGATAATCATTCATACAATCCCGTTTCAACGTTTGTTCGCGATGCTGAAAGCACCCAGTCGTCAATTGTGTGCGTGCGGCCCCATAAAATCCCATCGTCTGATCATTCCCAATGCGTTCTACAACTCATATGAACATCGATTCTTCACCTCTCCATCCATGCGTACCCCTCCAGAAAGATCATGGGATAGCCATGTCCATATCATTGACTTCAAAAATTATCCATATCCCAAGACTTCCAAGGCTCCTCATGAAGGTACAATGGAGCAGGCACTCAGCAATGCTGAACGGCTTCGATTGCCGAATATGGTGTTTGTACAGTTGACCACATACGGCAACGACAACACTTGGGTGCTAGATGCTCTTAATGAAGTGGGACACACCAGAGGTCGGGGTGTCGTTGGTTTCGACCCCGACCATATTGATTCTCAAACTCTCCAAAACTGGCATGATCTCGGTGTTCGAGGCGTTCGACTAAACCTCAGGTCTTCCGGAACTACCTTATCGAAACCCAAAATCCAGACCGTTCTACGCAAATACGCTGAAAAACTGCGGCCGATGAAGACGTGGTCAATTGGAGTGTATGCCGATATGGAGGTGCTTGATCACATTCTACCATTGGTATCCGAACTCCAGGTGAAGATCGTGCTTGAGCATTTCGCTTCTCCAGCATTCCTACCATTGGATCCATCCAAGCAGCCAGGCTGGAATGCTCTGGACAGGATGATGGGGGATCCTCACGTCTACGTGAAGGTCTCAGCACCGTATTTGTTCTCCAAGGATCCAGAGTTCAAGGAGTTGGAGTCGTTGATAAAAACATTGTTGAGCATGCGGAATGGGGATGGGGTTGTGTTCGCTTCAGACTGGCCGCATACGCAATCACGAGGGTATGATGCGAAGCCTTTCATGGATCGATGTTTGGAATGTTGTAACGGGGATGAAGAGCTGCAGAAGAAGCTTTTCCGAGACAATGCCAAAGTCCTTTGGGATGTTTAAAGCTGGATGACTGTCACGTGGATGCGAGGGGATAATCACACCTGGGCTGCTATTGGCATTGTTGAGTACCATTCTCGACCTACATTGTTCCCATGGCATACCATCCTCCATTGTTTGATCTAGCGACAACTCTCCAAACTGGCTCAGCGGCCCGTCCCTCCCCCTACCTTATCTCTCGCTAAAACTCAAGCGCCACTTCGGCCCACTGACAGTCACCCAGAGTCCAGATGGACCGGTAAGCTACAGCACCGTTCGTTTTCGAATTCCCACAATAAAAGGTTCCAAGGCTCCCCTTGAAAAGCTATTTCGATTCTTCAACTCTACATCCACAGACACTCACAGACGCTCACCCTAACTCAACGCCCTTACATCAAACTCCTAAAATATCCACGAGCGAAAACACACTCAAAATGGACGAACAACATAAGCATATCCCATCATCACTTCTCGGAAACCTAGAGGACATTTTTCACAGAAGAAATACAACCAGCTCAATCATCTCAGCTCCCGCCGCATCCAACACAACTCTCGCAGATACAATGAAAGCACCAAAGCCCAGAATGGACAAATGGGAAGCTTGGTTACTAGTCGCTATCTTCGCAATCCTCTTCATCATCGGCATAGCTACTGTAATCATTGTCTGCCGCCGACGATGTGCAGATGCTGCTGCTAAGAAGAAACAAAAGGATATCGAATCCGCATACTTAGCTACTTATCGCGCGACGAACGCCGCGAGAAATACAAATGAGGCCAACAATACCAATGAAGCACATGACGGCGAGAGATCGAATTCGATGAAAAGGAGAAGTAGCAAAGCAGAGAGATTGAGCAAGGGGTTCCCCACGAACTCCAAGAGATCGAAGGAGGTGGACTCCTATGATAGAGAGTATGTGGAGAATTGTGGCCACGAGTTTGTAGGTGCTAGGGCGTCGTGGGTGGAGCCTGCGAAGTCGAGGTGGGATGGTGATGCAATTGAGTTGCAGGATATGGCGCAGAGGGATGAGGTTCTGAGAGTACCAGCTCCTGTTGAGGATGAGGCACTAGAAAGAGAAGAGCAAGGAGTACATTCAAGAGAGCAGAGCTTGGACATGGCGACTTCGCACAGGAGGATCGAAAATTGGTCGAATCTCTGATCTGCTGCATACCAGACAACGTATGTAATTGTTCAAATACGTTTTATACAATCAAACATTTCCTCTCTACTCAGTGTCATCAGGATGAAACACCAAAGCCCTCACCTCAATACTCTCCCTCGCCTCCTTATCCTCATGCCCCTCATCCACAAATGCAGAATGCGGAACTCTCCTCGCCCTCCCATCAGTCTTCGAATCAAAACACTTGATAAGTAACACCTCCCTCGGAGTCTGCTTATACAGATAATGCCACTTATGTTCCGGACTAGCTCTCACGGCGTAAGTCTCTCCCTCTCTATCAGGGTATATGAGCTTGATAGGTACAAGATCAGAGTCTTGCACAGAATTCGCTTCCGCGACACCAAGGGGGTCTTTGAGGATTGTTTTGATGGGTCGCCAGACGTTTATGATTTGGAAGCGACCTTTGAGGAGAGTGGGGGCTTCTTCTGGGAGGTGGTGGGTTACTCGTTGGGGGCCGGCGGCGTAGGATTGGTCGATGTGGACTCGTTGGACGGGACCGCGAATAGAGATGGGTTTGGTGGGGTCGGATGAAGGGACCGGTTTGCGGGTATCGTTTTCTCCGCGTCGGATGGTGTGGTCGAAGATGAAGATCTTGGAAGCTCCGGTGCTAATCTCATCAGTCTATGCTCAAGTTTGAGACAGCAGACGCATACTCACGCTTTCTTCAAAATGTCTTCAACTTCTGGGTAGTAGACTTGTTTGATGTGGTTATCGTCAAGGAAGTCTTTCTCTTGACTCTCATGGTAGACAATTTGAAAGCCCTTGGTGTCTAGCTTGTACTGATCTTCAGTACCACGGATATCATGTGCGATAGCTCTCGTTGGCAAGACTGGCCTCTCATAGGTCTCTGGCTTGGCAATATAAGTTGGTGCAGGAGGTGAGCCATCTTCATTGTCCTTGAAGTAGTTGAAAGTTGCCTCAATGTCTCGAGGCTTGATCTCTACATCTTGGTAGCTGGAACCCAACACGGTAGTGAGGTAATTATAGTGATCACCCTGAGCTCCAATAGAGCTTGGGGCGAGAGGTTGTTGAGTAGCTGCGGATGCCATATTGAACTGTTTTTGCCAAAAGCAAATTGAAGCGCAAGAATTGCATGGCTACCTCTACATATATTCTCCAGTGACGAGAACAGCAATACGGAATTCCGAGTACAGAATAGTAATTCAGTAATTGTAATCATAGATTTCAAAGCATTTTAGCGTCTTTCTTCTGAGCTCAACATCCTCGTCGTTCATGGCATCAGTGCGGGGTATGGGGGTGCTATGCGAGAGATATATGGTGAGTGGCGTGGAGAGCTCGGATGCAAGCACGCAATTCGTCAGATTATTCGCGCGATACTTTACCAATTGAGAAGCTTCCTAAAAAACCCCAAATATAAGCAACCTTGTACCAATATTGTATCATTGTGCACACGCGCGTATTCTGCTATCTGTGGCGTGTTTAATTCGTCGGCAATTGTGAATTTCAAGGTTGTGATATCGTATTGAGACATTGATTTGTATCAGGATTTCCTTACCATCCTGCTGATTATCAATCTCAATGAGCCCTTTCGTTAACATCTAGATGGCATCCTCGGACGGAGACCTGATGTTGTCAATGATTCTTGCTTGCTAGTTACCTTCTTTGCGTTTTGTCAGGTCTTGGACAATTTCCTGCTACTTGGATGATGACCTCCTCGTCAAGGCCCGATCTGACAGCTTCTGAACCACTCCTCTCATCCTCTTCCTCATCAACAACCTACAATGGCGAAATCGAAGTTCAACATGTCAAACCCAGTCGACATGTGGAGGACACAGTACTTCCAGAGACCCACATCTCAGGAAGGAATCTCTCCTGGACAAGCGCCTATATTCTCGTGATATCGCGTGTCATTGGTTCAGGTATCTTTGCAACCCCAGGCTCGATCGTGAAGACAACAGGAAGCGTCGGGCTCGCTCTTCTCTTGTGGGTATTTGGGTCGTTCATTGCTTGGTGTGGGATGATCATCACGATGGAGTATGGTTGTATGCTTCCAAGATCTGGAGGGGACAAAGTCTACCTGGAGTTTACGTACCAGCATCCGAGGTTCTTGGCATCGACTGTGGTCGCTGTTATTGCAGTTCTGCTTGGCTTTACGGCTAGTAATTGTATTGTATTTGGAGAGTATGTTTTGTTTGCATTTGGCTACGAGCCCACCGAATTCTCCCAAAAGAGTTTGGCGCTGGGTCTTCTCACAGCAATTACCATCATCCATGGTTGTTTCTTGAAGACTGGAATCAGGATACAAAACTTCTTGGGATGGATCAAAGTCGGGTTGGTCATGTTCATGGCACTTACTGGTGTTTATGTTGTTGTATTTCACGTTAAGCCTACGAAAGGAACACTTCCTACCTCACAGCTATCTTGGGATGGCCTCTGGAAGGACTCAAATTGGGGATGGGGAACACTGTCAACGGCCATCTTTAAAGTTTCCTATTCTTATGCTGGTCTGGCGAACTTGAATAATGTTCTCAACGAAGTCAAGAATCCAGTCAGGACTTTGAAGACGGTTGCTCCTGCTGCTTTGGGTACGGCTTGCTTGCTCTACTTACTTGTCAACTTTGCATACTTTGTTGTTGTGCCTCTTGACGAAGTGAAGGAAAGCGGAGAACTCATCGCTGCATTGTTCTTCGAGCGTGTATTCGGCGAGAGGTTTGGACGAACAGCACTGCCTCTGGCTATTGCAGTCTCTGCAGCGGGGAACGTCATGGTTGTTACTTTCACCTTGGTATGTTATATATGCAGTGGTACGTTTGTTCGAAGTTCAAGACTGACAACTGCAGGCACGTCTCAACCAAGAAATAGCACGCCAAGGTTTTCTTCCCTTCGGAGAGTATACCGACTTCTTCGCCTCCTCCAAACCTTTCGGTGCACCAATGGGCGGCCTCATCGTCCACTACATCCCCTCCTTCCTGGTCATCGCCATCCCACCCCGAGGCGATGTATACAACTTCATCCTCGACGTTGAAGGCTATCCCGGACAATTCATGGCACTTGCCACAGCTCTAGGTCTCATCTGGCTCAGAACCAAGAGAAGCGACCTAGAGAGACCGTTCAAGGCTTGGCTTCCGGCTGTGTGGTTAAGAATCGCCCTTTGTATTGCGCTAATTGCTGCTCCGTTCTTCCCGCCGAGGGATGGGAGAGCGGATGTTGGATTCTTTTATGCTACTTATGCTATTGTTGGGATTGGAATGTAAGTGGTGCCCGGATAAATGACTGGATGGACCTTGACTAACAACATCAGTCTTTTGTTCGCAATTTTATATTGGTACATCGCTTTTGTGGCGTTGCCGAGATGGTACCACTACAGAGTCGAAGAAGAAACCGAAGTCCTCAGTGATGGTACAAGCGTCACCAAGCTTGTAAAGGTCAAGGATGAGTAGTGACGGATAGACTAGATGGGTTTGGCTTAATGTTAGTATTGGCGTGGCTTTCTTAGACTCATCAAGTGTTGGCTTGTGTAATTTTGGTTTTGTGGTAAGCTAGCTATGCGATGATACCAGACGATAGATCTACGATAGTTATCTAGGCAGCAATGCGAATATATCTTTCCAACTTTTCGATACGTTGGAAACATCTTCTATTTCAATACATCTCTAGTCATTAAAATCTGCAAAGACCTGCGAAACGATGCACTTTCATTTAGATGACACGGCAGCCCAGGCACTATGGGAGTTTTCTACTCCAAGTATTAGAATGCTATGTGGTTCGTCAATGCTTATTGCTCTCATGCAAATAAAAATTGATTCTCTCTTTTAGAAGTACGGATGCTGCGCATGCAGTCATGTGGAAGATGAAGAGGGGGAGGAAATGCTATCCCGAGTTGAATAAATGTGTGGTATCCTTCGAAAAGAGCAATAGCACTTTGGTCTCTGGTAAGCTAGCAATTGGTTGATGTGTTAGATCGCGGCACTACGGAACTGACAGCTGTCTAGATCTTGGCTCTTTGCAGACATTTGAACATTTTCCAACCTACCTGCAACTTTCCATTTTCATTTTGAGGCCGTATCTCGAATAACACCACTCAAATCACCAGCAAATTTTCTCACAACGGTATCTTTCGACGATTGTTCGAAAAATCACAATGTCCACAATCCACTACAACACCTCCGACGAAATGGCCGAAAAAGATAGGAAAGAAGAAATACTATCAGACTCGATTCTCGCTCGAACGGAGCATATCAAATACAGTTTTCTCTACTGTCTCGTCGCTCTGCCCTGCATGAGTTATTTCAACACTCACAGCGAGCCAACCACATTCCATGCAGTGTCGAGGTGTATACTCTCCATTCTCGGATGGGAGAAGAAGGAAACTGTTTGAGACGTGAAGGATGGAAAATCATTTGTTGATGTGGTCGGGGAGAGAACTATCACAAGATTGTGGAAGGCGGAAGGGTGAGAAGGAACATGATAAGGGAGTGGGCACTTTTTATTGCCAATTAGGATTAAAGGGTAGATATAGAGACCTTGAGAGTTGGTTCTTGTATGACTTAGACAGTGAATGATTCGCTTTTAATATCGCTTGTGTTTTCACCTAGTTCTGGGTCACCCACAAGACTTACGGCTGTTCCTAAATAATTACTTCTTTTATTTCCAAAAGAAAGTGCGAACGATGTCAAATTCCTAGTTAGCCCCCGTAGATCAAGGGAGGCTAGAAAATTGTTTTAGTTTGATGGATGTACTAGCTTGGTGTTAATACCACTTCCCTAGTTTCCACCGACTTAGCACAGCAGACTATACATATCCAGAAATAACCCCTCTGTTCTAATCTTACACACATCACATCTTAAAGAATCTCCATATCTTCAAATAATTATGTCTCAAACCTCAAAGCCAACTTCCACAATGCCCGAAACAAAACAAATGCCACTGGCCGACAACAAACCCCAAAAGTCCAGGGTCCTGGAACTAGCATTCGCCTTCTGGCAAGCTTACGAAGAATTTGGTAAACTCATCTTGTTACCCATTTTCTGCCAATACGTCCTCCTACCAACTTCAGCCACGCCATCCTGCCAGTTTCAGAAACCTCTCTCGAAACTAGCCTCAGATGTAGCATGTCTGCACTCATCCTTGTTTATTTAATCATAACAGACGAGCTGGCTACTTTTCGCCACATCCAAAAAAGAGAAAGGACCGAGATGAAAGACAAGCCGCTATTTGCCATGCTGGAATGTGCTCTTGCGATGTGTGTTGTTGGGCTTTTGCACTATTGGATCTTCCCAGCATCATATATCGATCATAAGTACTACCTCCGAGCTCCGCTCTGGTTACTACCTGCAGCTTTCATTTTCGACCCTGTTGTGGAGATGATTAAAAAATTGAAAGAGGGTGGATCGTTTCTTTAGGATCGGGGTTAGAGTTGAGATATAACAAATCTGGAAAGAAGAAGAAGGTGGAGAGGATTGAGAAAAACGACGTCGAGGACCCTGACTTCTTGTTGGTCACCGAAGAGCATATTTAGGGGGTCTGTGAGGGAGAACGTAACTGGGCGAGGGAATTTGAGCGGACCAATGCAGAAAAAGAGCTGGGGAGGATGCTGGGAGACTGACTTATCAGAGAGTCTTGGCGTTAACTTTGTATGATAGCCAGGACGCTCTTAGAGGCCACTGATGGAAGACTTGTTGGCAGTAATAGCATTCACTGGATGGTAGCCCTGTATAGCTGCGACAATAATAAAATGTCTCTGGTCATGCAGGGTTTCCTTCCTACTGATCTTCCATCCTCTGCATGCCTGCTCCAACGATATGAATGCCACTGAGTATAATCATGAATTCTACTCATTGTCTGTATTCTCTGTCTTCTCCGCCTCTACCCATTCCTCGTTGTCATGCCTCGACTGTCTCTCAGCTCCCAGGATATCATCGATGATCTTGATCATAGCGGACAACTTGCTCATCTTTACTCTTATCCTCGCAACTTCTTCCTCATTCTTGATCCGAAATAAGTCCAGTCCAGTCGTGCCGATCGCAAAAATGAATGGTGAGCTTATGAATTTTGTCGTCAAAGTGGGTACGCAAATGTGAGTCCCTAACATCCACGCACCCCAAGCAAGATTTCTCAGTGCATGTAGACAGACCCAAGCACATCTTTCCTCGGGATGATCACCTGGAGGTCTGAAGCACAAAACTAGATCCCCTGGTATCTTGTAACAGAATAGAAGTATCGGTATTGCTGAGGCCAATCCACAGCAGTAGAGAAGCAAGTTCTCTGAGAGGCGATGTTTGTAGGTTGTACCAGAACCTGAAGGTGCTCCTGGTCTGCGAGTGTACGAAAATATGCCTGTGATACTGTGATCCTTGTGGAAGACGTAGAGGCACATCATCGTGACCTGGAGACAATAGAGGAGTGCGATAGTATGCAATTGACATGCTATGGTCGTTGAGATGAATGGAAGGTATGCCGCAATTGATGACGGGAGAGATGGATGGTCTGAGTTGACGGTCGCGAAGTACATGATTGGTGACAGTATTCCGAGGAGGGGTGTGAAGATTGCGATCGGACGTGAATTGTGAAGAGCATATAGGAGAACCGAGAAGGGCGTTCCCACCAACGTGGTCGCTCTCGTGAGGAAGCTCATGGTGATTGTGTCGATCGATGCAGGAGACTTTCTGTGAGCAAGAACTTTGGGATGAGAAGCAGGGACAAGGCTTTGAAGTGAAAATGGAAAGTATGTTGCGCTAGTCGGAAAGAGAAGGAATAGAGCCATGATGCCGAAGAGTTGCAGGAGCGACCGTAAAGCGAGCAGTTACGAACATTAACAAGTAGATGCTGATCCATGCCGAGATATAACTGCAGCGTAGTTTTTCCAGACTGAACGGGATACAAAGTCTCATCAATCATACTGGATAAAAATCTCCAAGCTCTTGAAGTTCTCTTGTGGATTGAGAGGAACATTTTGCAGCGGTACTCCACCATCACTGTTCCCGTCATCATATTCCACAAGCAAATAATGACCCCTGTTCTCAGTATTATGACCAGCATGCTGGATGTCCAGCCCTTTCGGCTTTTCTGACAACGAAAATGAAGCATCAGAGTTTTGGAGGTCATTTGATGGCTTCGCAACCTCTTCACCACACCCTCGCAGAAAGGAAGATGCTGTCGGATGTCAACGACTGTGACCGCAATAAGACTTGTGACTTGTCAGGACGTACCCTGATAAGGATACGGAATGCCTTCAACGGCTGCCTCCAAAGCCGCCTGTGCAGACCATACAGAATATGTGTCATTTTTTCGATGAAGCTTTTTGGGCAATATCCCGCTCTTCTCTATCAGACATTTGTCGTTGAGAGAGAGCTCCAATTGCTTGGTATTATGCGCCCCATCGTCGTTAAGATCTTGTAGAGACGCCATTGTATGCGTTGATGATAGTAATGAATCTGATCAATCAATTATGGTATCCAGATAGTATACACCAAACGAAAATGTAGATTTTGGACCAGTCTGATGTCTCTGGGAACTCGAGATCCTGACCGTGGTGATGAGCCCCGAACATGTCGGGCTGTGCTGAGCACCAGGCTATACGGCGATCAACCAACACAACGGTGAGCATATGCGGTCACAAGGCTGGTATCTCGGTGTATAGTATTGGAAAATAATTTCAAGCAGAACTTGCTCGCATTCCCAGGAGCGCATAACTCCCGGCACCCGGCAAGATAATCACGACCCATGGGCTCTGAGTCCTGATGAAAGCTAAACATCCATGCTTCATATGAGATGTTGGGGTGCCATCTGCATCACCTCGAGGAGAAAATGAGCTGAAAGGAATAATTCAGCCAGATAGTCAAACCGATGTAGAAACGGGGCAAAATCAATGTTAACAAGGAGAACTTTCTCTCGTCGGCTTCGACCTTCTTACAGCGAGAACGGTTATGCTATACTCATCATCTAAGGCTTGTGAACACTGCATCAGTAGCCAAAGATATGTGAATTGACAAAGATGAGTTGAGATGTATCGTGATTAGGAGTGAAGAGAAGAGACTTTTAGCGTTGGCTAAGGTTATCACTGAAAGCAATTTTATAGCGCATTTTCAGCGCGTTTTATGCGCCACACCAACGACGCGGTCCCTGAACATCAGCACTCCATCCTTAAACGGTGTTGAATACCTTCATAACCACGCAATTTCCTGTTAGACCAGATCAAATGATCGAGGTATGCAATATTACGGCTTTCCATGGGACTCCAGATCTCTATAGCTAACTCAGGCAGTAGCAGTTGGCCTCACATTACGGACGTGGAGAATATCCCTCAAATCATCTCAGCAGGCTCCAGACATCCTCGTAGGTAGCTATCAACGAGCTATCAACGCTACACGACTGACACGAATGTCTTCGATTCATGGCTGGCGAAGACAGCTGCCACATATAGATATGAAGGTCCTAAGACAGCACGACCAATCATCCTTTCAGCGCCCCTCCTTGATTTCGAACCTACCAGTTAGGCACCGACATTGATACTATCAAATTTTCTCCTTCCAATATTGAAAGTAAAATTAGGCATTGAGAGTCTTAGTTGTAAGTTGCATATCCTCATTACGTTCTTGAGGCACTGTCAGGCCACTCAGGCAGGTTCAAGAATATAATTTCAAGGCCAGATTACATAAACCAGATCACACGAAGGTGGAAGTATGCTCTGATCAACTCATCTTATCTCAGAACGGTATATGCAGAAGCAGAAGGCGATCTGATCATTACATGTGGACAAGCATGGAGACATGAGGAGCTATCTTGCCCCTGCTGAGCTGCTCACCTTCAGATTAGTCGACAAATCTCCAAATTGACTTCGGTCTCCCATCTGCTTTCCAGCAACACTCATATGTTTAGCATATTCCATCATGTTGCCCAACATCTCATCATTGCTTAATTTTCCTTTCATCATCTCCTCCAGCAACAACGCATGATACGCAGCTTGACTCGTGCTTGCTGCAGTATGGGGACGGAACCCTGCCACCGCGTCACCCACCAACAGCAATTTACTATCAAAGAATGATGCCTGAGGTGAGAGGACATCGGTGATGGCTTGGACGAATGGAAGCTTTGTCGTACAAACGAGTTCTGAGAAGGCATTAGGCAAGACCTCCTTGGCGTGGTCCCTCTGCTGTTTCCATACTCGGTCCTGGATCTTGCCTGCTGGCATTGTAATGTGATGGAAGTGTCCATCGGAATCTGTCATGAGGTTTCTGTGCTCCGGTGAGCCGGCGGGGTAGTTACAGTACCAGACCCAGTTGATGAGCCGTTTGCCGGGTTCTAGCGAGCCATTTTCTCCTGGGATGAGATATCTGTTTCGCGTAAGCATTCTCCAGTCATTCAGAGAAGGTTTTCAAGACTTACACCAGAATTTGGATCGCAGGTCCATGAAAGAATGTAAAGTGGTCAACGAAGGTATTCTTCATCAGCTCACTTGCATCAATCTCGAGCACTGTTCCTCTCCATGCCACATATCCAGCATACTTCCTCTCCACGTCAGGTAAGACCAGCTTTCTCACACTCGAACTTGGTCCATCAGCCGCGATCACCATTTCCGCACTTTCCATCTTTGAACTACCATCCTTCTCAAACTCCACTTCGACTGACTTGCCCAAATCCTTGACGCCAACCACCTTCGTCCCATATACATACTCACCCTCCCCATCTCCCTCCTCCTTTTCGGGAACATCACAATACCCACTCTCCATCCCATCAAAAGTCGCCCTCAAACAAAAATACAACAAGTCCCAGCTGACCATCTTCTGACCCCTCTCATCTCTACTCAAAACACTTCCATCTCTGTTCAATGTCTGTCTTAGAAATGAGTCAACCCATAGTTTACGATTTATTCTAGGAGAAACGTGTTTCGAGAAGAAAGATTGAGCTTCTGAGCCGAAGACTATTCCTGCGCCTTGAGATTGCAGAAGGGTAGATGGAGAGCGCTCGAATATTGTTATGGAGTGACCGAGGCGTTTGAGGACAAGACCTGTCATCAAGCCAGCGAGGGATCCTCCTACCTAGTGAAAATAATGTGAGTACGGATCTGAACAAGTGAGGGCTGGTACAGTACTAACAATGATTATTTTCTTAGGCTTGGTCGTCATTTTATGCGCTTGGTCAATCGAGATTCTGAAGTGTTTCAATCACTGGAACATTGCCATTATTGGCAACGATCATTAAATTGAGCTTCAGTTCTTCGAAGCCTTTTCAATATGATGATCGTTACAAATTCTAGCTTCATGTAGACGTCATGCTTCAAGGATGAAGTGCACGTGATTTCGGAGATACGAACAAGCTGCATGCTCCCCTTTTTCTGCTAGGCGAGCGTCCTTGCCACCATTGACAGAATAGGCTTTTGGAGCAGTGAATTGTGTCTAGATCCCAGCTTTATTAGCAGATATCAAATCTTGAGCTGGTAAAACCACGAAGTGAAGTCAATGGACTGAACAGCCACAACTGGTCACTCTTGCACGGCGGCGCGCCTCCTCAAATGTGCTTGTGCCTGATAAAAATGCTCGATTACCCTTTTTACAGAGTCATACAATGCGACTGCCATCTTCATCCACATCTTCAAATACAGAGCTCTGATTTGAGATACATAAGTACCCCCCCGTTCGGTGGGATCAACTTGTCAAGACCACGAGCAGAATCATCTGAACGCAAGCATTAACCTGAACAATGAGGTTCTTGGTATAGTGGCTGCTTAGGCCCTGCATATAATCTCTCCATGTAAGATAGTGAACCATGCATCCTCATTGGCACCCCAGTCCGTCCATGCCTTCACGATCTCCTGCCATTCCTCCTCAGTACAATGTCCCCCTTCCACCGCATTAGCCTTATAAGCAGATCCCTTCGCCCTTTCTTTCCAAGCTCCAGCCCAATATTCTCTCTCCTCCGGCGAGGCATAGCACCAAGTCCCGGCCGTACACTTCACATCCTCAGCCTTAAACCCCGCCTTCTTCGCCCACACATGTATGTAAGCTCCCGGGAATGGGTTCGAGCCTGACGCCTTACCCACATTCAAAAGAATCTTCTCCCATTGCTCGAGTTGCTCGGATGGTGGATACCAAGTCATACTCGCACTCTCACGACAAGCTACAATGCCACCTTTCTTGGCTACTCGCTTCATCTCTTTCAATCCTTGGATTGGGTCTCGGATGTGTTGTAGCACTTGAGAGACATGCACAACATCGAAAGTCTCATCCTCGAAAGGTAATTCATGGATGTCGGCAACCAGGAACTCGATGTTCTTCACCCCTTCTTGTTCGGCGAGGGCGCGTGCTGTGGGAAGTGGCTCGGGTGTGTATTCAACGCCAGTAACATGACCTTCTGTAACGAGCTTCGCGAGACCGACTGTAATAGAGCCAGGGCCGCAACCAATGTCGAGAATTTCGAAGTTGGGTTTGAGGTATGGGAGAAGGTATGCAGCGGAGTTTTGGGGTGTGCGCCAGGAGTGACGGGAGAGGACGGAGGGGCTGTGGTCTGACGCGTAGACGCTGTCCTTAGGAGGCATTCTCGATCGTTATTTGGGATTTGTGGTTTTTGTGATTGGGAAACAACGAAGAGTAATCAAAATGTGAAGTTGGAGGTCCTTTAGAAAGTAAGTCGAGGTCGGATTTAGCGCCCCAAATGCCGTGTCGGGAAAGAGCTCCCCGATATCACGTGTAGAATCAGGGGCTCGTTTCTCTCCACCTGTGCATAAGTTTTGTCACAGAGCAAATGCAGTTTACATTAGACGGTGACCTATGTGAAGAGTCTCGAGTATTCACTGCCTCCGGGACTTTTTATTGTCACTATGAAACCTCGGCCAGTTCTTGATATATGCAGCACATGCCCCAGTATTACCGTTGAGAATATCGTATTTTTCCGTTGCCAATTTCGACAGCCGATGGCCAATACTTCTGTCAAATGTACGCAAGTGGTTTCTTGGTAGACTCCGAGCTTGAGTAAGCTTTGTGTGGCCCCCCTCATCTCAATATGGACACCCGCGCTTATTTATTTGACAATGTTCTTACATTTGACAGCACATGTGCGGCACATAAAATGAAATTATCCTTCAACAAGCCGGAAAAATGCAAACCTGCTCTGTGCAAAGTGTTGTTAATCAAAATAAGTGATGTCTAAGCTAAGTAAGCCTGACAACACCATTGACTTCAAATTCTCCAAGTGTTCCTTCGGCGATTGTGCTCAATTGATCTTGCTGCTCGGAAGGGAGCACGAGTATATTTATACATAGGATACAAGCTGTATTGAATCATATCCAGCGATGACAATTTTACAAACCCTTTACGTACGTTTTTAGAGTGAAGCATCAGCTATGCCTTAGCGTTGAATTTTCTTTCCATCCCAAGCTTTACTCATCACTCTATTATTCACCACTGTGAAACGCAACTAATCTCCCAAGATCCTCAAAAGTTCTATTGGCAGTCACAGTTTGTATTAAATGTATAAACAAGCTCTCACCTCTCCAATAATCAACTCAAGATAGAGTTTGAATGACGATAGCACTCGCAATGCTGTAGAGTAGAGCAGTGGACATGGAATGATGGACTGGAACTACGTCTTGGTTGGCTTACCACTGATAAGAAACCGCTTGGATCTTCTTGGACAGAGGAACAGTACGGTCTCAAGTGTCAACCGAAATGATTGTCTCCTATGTTGTCAACTTTCGACTTGTTGTCATTTCATTCGCAAACCAAATCTGAGATTTACTATCCTTCCGTTATGACTACATTTGTTTTCTTAAACTGTCATTTCACCTAGGCTTGTAGTGATTTGGTACTTCGATGACTCACGCGACACTCGCATTTCTGCCATTCTGCTCATCAAACAGACTCTTCAAAGTTTCTTCGTCGATAGCGGATTTAGAAGATGTCAAGTCGACGAAGTGTTATATATGTGACACCGAGGCAACAATTGGAATACTCTTTCGAGTCAAGAAATGTTTCCTATTCACTGGCCTTCCGCCATTCACTCCCAAACTATACCCTCCGCACGCCACCGATATATACTTCACTCGCAAACTCTCAAACGCACCTTCCTAGCCCAAGCTGGACTATATTTAAAACAAAGTTTCGACTCCAAGAGAGCAGCAAAGAACACCACCCAGTCGGAACAATCTCAGCACAGTTTTTGAGAACCACCACTACGGCATCATCGGATGGTTCTTGTTTCTGGAGTTCTACTTGAGATTCTAGTGAAATATTTCGATATAGGAAGTATGGTGAATCATCTCGAAGGAAAGAGACTATTTGGAAATATCACGTGTTGTCAATTGATGGAATGCTGTCATTGCCTACAGTCAAAACACGTCATCTTCTTAGCCACTGAAGAGCGAATGACCTCGCCCAAGCCGTTGAAACGCTTCTTACGTCTAGTCCTCTAGTTTAAGAATGATCTGGAAGCACATACACCCCTCGGTTCCATGGTACTGGTGCCGAGATGATCGAAGAAATTACGGGAGAGAAAGATATTTATATATAAAAAGGTTTCGAGTGTCAGAAGAGCTTATTTTTTGCTTGGTAAGACAATTCACTGTTACAAAGCGTGAAGTGAAGTAGCAACAGCGGTGATCTCAAACCTTCCCTCTCTGGCGGTTTTTTTCTTTTTGTTGGGGAAGGTGGGGCACAGAAGACTACATAACGTGCTTGAAACACCATCTTATTTCTCGAAATCTGCGGAATTGGTATATCAGCAGCCCGATTTGAGATTCCGACTCGCAATGGCAAGAAAGAATAAAAGAAGTATGGACAAGCATCGATGTAAGATACAAGTTCCTAGAGATGATGATATGCCGGTAAAGATGCGAAATTCGTATGCTATCTGGGAGAAGCAAGTTGAAACATCGCTCGAACGCTCTCGTGACGATAAGCAGGCTCACTCCAACAAGTTGATCTTTAAACACACGATGCACTAATAGACATCGCACTCCGCTTCTCGCCTTCCTCGTCCACCTCACGCCATTTAAACCATTCCAATGCATCTAATTGTCAACACTCTCCTCCTGATGCTCAACCCGCTTCTCTCCATCCCCAACTTTCAAGTCCTCAAGCCTTTCCACCCCAGCGAGTCCCAATCTCGTATATATAGCATCCATCCTTGCCCTATCCTTCTCCGCAATCCCATCCGCATCCCCACCAAAGAACACATCCAACTCCTCCAACGTCTTATTCTTAGTCTCCGGAACGCAAAGCCAGACAAAAATCCCGCCCATCGCACAGAATGCCGCAAAGAAGATATAAGTCCCGAATTTCATCGACGCGAGCATATCCTTGGTAGTAAGTCCGATGATGAAATTAAACATCCAGTTCGTAGAAGCCACAATGGAAACTCCTCGAGAGCGCATGGAGTTGGGGAATATCTCTTGAGTCAATACCCAAGCGACAGGACCCCATGAGTAGGCGAAGTTGACAGCGAAGAGCCAGATGAATGCTATGGAAGCCCATCCTGCCGAGGTGTGTGTTGGCCAGGAATCCTCGAAGGAGCCATCGATAGCGGCGACGATGACGTGACATATACACATCCCTATCGCTCCGGTGATGAGGAACGACTTGCGACCAAAGTTGTCCAAGAACAGGACTGCCGGGAGGGTGAATATTATCTGGAGTATTCCCGTCACACCCGTGGCTAACAATTCTGTCGTCACGGACGTGAAACCAAACGTGGCGAATATTTGCGGGGCGTAATACAAGACGGCGTTTATGCCCGTGAACTATGGGTGACGAATGTAGTCAGTACTACTTCTTTTACATATTCGGGCGCTATGGAGAGCTATCTGCTCAACAAACACTTGGAGAGGGAATTCAAGCGAGAAGAAGTCGCATACGCACCTGTTGGAAGATCATGATCCAGATGCCGATATTTAGACGTTTGAATATGTTCGGTGCAAAGAGTGCTTTCCATGCTCCGAACTTGGTGTTGGCGTTCAACTCTTCTTCCGTTTCTTCATCAAATAAGACTGCGGCTTTGATTTCAAGGTATTCTGCTCGAAGAAGTGGTGACTCGGGAGATAGACGGCGAAGTTTTGAGAGAGAAGCGATGCATTCGTCATCACGGTGTTTCATCATGAGCCATCGAGGTGAGAAGGGGAGGAAGAACATTCCGAAGAAGAGGATCCATGCTGGTATGAGCTGGAGCGCGAGAGGTATACGCCACGAGACGGCCTTTTCACCCAGACAGGTGTGACCATGCGCGAGGGTGTAATTAAATGTGCCGTCTGCTTCTATGGCTCCGTTTGCGATACCCTGTAAATAATGTGTTATTTTTTGTTGGTCGAGGAAGGTATGAGAGACACTTACGGCTGGGTCACAGTCGGATCCACCAACAAAGTGCATACCATAATCCAACCAGAAAGATATGCAGGTCCCGATAGTAATAGAAAGTTGTTGAAGCGAGACGAGCGAACCACGAAGCTCGGGTGGAGCGATCTCTGCCTGGTAAAGAGGAACGACCATGGAAAACATTCCAATTCCAATACCACCAACCACTCTTCCAGCAAAGAGCATTGCAGGATTCTGTGCCCCTGTTTGAAGCCCCGTACCAACTGTAAATATGATAACAGCTACCAACATTGAGTACTTCCTCGATATCTTATCCGCCAACCACCCGCAGAACAAGGCACCAAACCAAGCTCCAAGTTCCAAAGCACTTACGAGCCATCCTTGGATTGTAGACCCCGTGAGAGTAGGGAAATGTGCTTCAAAGTTCTCCATGACGAGGATGGATCCCATTACTCCTTGATCGTAGCCGTACTGTTCGAAGGGTTAGCGCCGCTTCAGAAACTGATAGAGACTGAGATGCATGTGGTAGTTCCAAGATTCGAGATACATCTCAAGAGCGAAATGAATTTGTAAACCCATCTGCTGTTCTTGGAACAATTCCAATTCGTTTCAGCTACCATAGAAAGGACCTTCCCCCCAGATATGAATTCACTGACCATCATACAGCCAAGGGAAGCAAAGAGACAAGTGAGGAAAACGTATGGGTTCTGAAGCATGCCGATGATTCCATGCTTCTTCTCCGCATTGGCCCTGCCAACGACAGACTGTGAGATTGCCGCCTCTCTGATCTTGCCAAACGCCATATTGGAGAAAGCAGCTCGGTGCTTGAGTCGTTTGAGTTCGGTGATGCTCTACTATTGTCGAGCTGCCAAAAGTCGCCAATTATATATTAGTTTAAGAGGGATGAGGAGCAAGCAAAATATCCTGGAGAGGGGTCGTCGTACTTATACAGGCTCTGGTTGACCTCGTGGGACATGAAAGCAGCGATACAACGTCTTGAACCTTCGACCCACAGCACTGGCTAACAAGGCTCCCCATGGAGACTCCTCTCATCCCGCATTCCCAAATCACCGATCCTCATATTCGGTCCTTTTGTGGCCCTCATCCTCTCCATTCCTCCATAGCGAACCCAGGAAAGTATCTGGCCCAAGCTGTCATCTCCACTCAGAGACCGCTGTCCGGGACACTATCATTTAGTGTTGACCAATATTTAGACTGACCATGGGGTTGGTAAGTATTCACTCCCCACTTCGTTTTTATATCACAGCTGTTGAGATTTCCAGTCCGTATCTCCAGGAGAACAGATGTTTGATAGGTTGGAACCGTACTCCATAACCAAATACAATTTGCCAAGAGATATGCAAGCAATTACGCGGTTGTGGCTAACGGAAGCCTTCTCCCTATACCCTAGACTTGTGGCTTGAAACATCCATGAACGCAATTCTCGGGTCCCGGCACAGGATACACCTAGCTATGCCACACTCCAAACTCCAGCTCTCCTCCTTTCACGACACTTTCCTTCTCCAGGTGGACTTGCACTCTACCTCCGCATGCCGATCTTACACCCGAATTAACTAAGTCTAGGAACACTGTCGGTCGAATTAGCCGTAATCCTAAGCCTATGTGGATTTAGCAGAAGTAGTGAAGGTCTGTCTGACATGTTCGGAGGGCCAGAAGCGAGAAAGCTTACGCGTGCAAGCATATGCCCAGGCGCGTGGCTACGGGGTTTAGAAAAAGCTTGTCTAGAAGCAAGTGAGGAAACGAGCGACTTATCGACACTACGTCCCCATCCATGACACTAGTCGGAAGGAAACTCCATGTTCAGATCATGGGGGGAGGAGACGTCAGCAGGAACAGCAGTAGAAGTTGGGGTCGGCCAAAAACAACCGCCGCATCGGTACCGAGCCAGTGCCGTCTCTTCCGAACATAGAAGTTGAACGTTAAGGCTTTGGGAACCAAACAACAGATACAACCCGAGAACAAATAGATGCGGATTGCAGTCTAGATATAGAATAGAATAAAAAAAATGGTCATCACATTCTCCTCGGTTAGGTGCTGGCGGAGAAGAACAGGATTCGAGTGGGAGGACCATCAGGAAGCGAGGGGTATTTCCACAAGAACAATCTTCATATACTAGAGCAGAGATGTGGAGACGAAGGCGGGTCTCCGTCTTATTTGTTTTCGGGCAATATCCAAAACCAGCGATGTTGTCGAATGTATTTGAACGGGTCACTTGACCAGCTCCATCTCACCCACACATCGCTAGCATTGCATTTTTTGAAAGTGTTGTGCCCGGTTGAAGAGGGTATATTTTCTATCTTTTAGGTTACAAAGGAGCTTTCTGCTCCGGAAATCATCATCGCCAATTTGTACTCCATATGGAGATCCGGTTGAACTTGGATCATCCATCATGCTGTTGAACCCGGTTTATCATCGCTCCCTCCAGATATAAGCTCAGCTTTTGTCTTTATGCCCATTAACGCCGATGTTGAGATCGTTGAAGTCATAAATATCATTCGCTCCACCCGCTCCCATTCCGAAAGACAAATGAGAAAAGAAATTACAAAGAGATGGAAATTCTACTTGGAAGCAAACTTCTGGCGATAGAACTTGGCAGCGTTAACCATGTTGGTAAGCGCAGCCTTGGTCTCGGCCCATTGACGGGTCTTGAGACCGCAGTCGGGATCGATCCAGAGTTGTTCTGGCTTGAGGTAGGCCAACATCTCCTCGATGCGGTCCTTGATCTCTTGCTCACTTGGGACACGAGGAGAGTGGATGTCATAAACACCGGGACCGATGTGGCGGGGGTAAGCCTCATCGACGAAGACCTTGAGAAGCTTGGCATCAGACTTGCTGTTCTCGATGGAGAGGACATCAGCATCGAGAGCGGCAATGGCGTGGAAGAAGTCCTGGAACTCGGAGTAGCAGAAGTGAGAGTGGATTTGTGTTCCGTCCTCGACACCAGAGACTGAGAGACGGAAAGACTCGACAGCCCACTTCAAGTAAGCCTCACGCTCCTTACCAGCGCGAAGAGGAAGACCTTCGCGGAGAGCTGGCTCGTCGACCTGGATGACGAAGACACCAGCCGCCTCAAGGTCAACGACCTCGTCACGGAGTGCAAGAGCAAGTTGCTCAGCCTGGACCGATTGGTGGACATCGTCACGGGGGAATGACCATCGGAGACAGGTAATGGGACCAGTCAACATACCCTTCATGGGCTTCTTGGAGATGGACACAGCGTACTTGGACTCCTTGACGGTCATTGGTGCTGGGCGAGAAATATCACCGACGACAATAGGAGGTCGGACGCAGCGAGATCCGTAAGATTGAACCCAGGCGTGGGTGGTGAAGGCATAACCATCAAGACGCTCACCGAAGTACTGCACCATGTCGTTACGCTCAGGCTCACCGTGAACATAGACGTCAAGGTCGAGCTCCTCTTGGATCTTTACGACATCTTGAATCTCCTTCTCGATAAACTTCTCGTACTCCTCAGCGGTGATCTGACCCTTGGTGAACTTGTTACGTTGGATACGGATTTCCTGGGTTTGGGGGAAGGAGCCGATGGTAGTGGTTGGGAAGAGAGGGAGGCCAAGCGACTTTTGTTGCGCAGCGATACGGACAGGGAATTCGGATTTTCTGTTGTACATTTCGGGTGTGATCTTGGATTGACGCTCCTTGACAGCTGGGTCATTGGTGCGCTTGGAGGAGGCACGGGCTTGGATCGACTTTGCATTGGCCTCGAGTTGCTCACGGACAGAAGCTGGACCTTCAGTGACTGCCTTAGCAATAACAGCGACCTCAGTAGCCTTCTCAACGGCGAATGAGAACCAGTCGGCAATCTCGGGATCAAGCTTCTTCTCGCTTGCGAGAGTGTGTGGGGTGTGAAGAAGCGAGCTGGAGGTGGCAACGATAACACGGTCCTTTCCGAGCTTCTGGACGGCTGTCTCAACGGTCTCGATGGAGCGCTTGAGGTTGTTCTTCCAGATGTTACGTCCATCAACAACACCAGCAGAGAGGACAGTCTTTGAGCCCAATGCCGAGATGATGGTGTCGAGTTGCTCTGGGTTGCGGACAAGGTCGACGTGGACGGCATAGACATCCTTGGGCAGAGCATCGATGTTGTGGACGATATCACCAAAGTAGGTAGCGAAGACAATCTTTGGGATCTTGTCGCCGAGAGCGGCAAGCTTTTCGTATGTTGGCTTGAAAGCAGCCTTGGTTTTGGCTGGTAGATCGTAGACGAGGGTTGGCTCATCGATCTGAACAGTCTCAGCACCTGCAGCCTTGAGCTTAGTCAAGAGCTCCTCGAAAACTGGGAGGAGTTTCTCGAGAAGGTCGATTGGCTGAACGGTCTGACCACGGTCGGCCTTTCCGAGGTGGAGGAAAGAGACAGGGCCAACGAGAACTGGTCGGGTGTTGATACCAGCCTCCTTGGCCTCAAGGAATTCAGCAACAACCTTTGGGTTGGCGGCGAGCTTGAACTCCTGGTTGTCTTGTAGGGTTGGCTTGACATAGTGGTAGTTCGAGTCGAACCACTTCACCATCTCCAAAGCGGGAACATCAACTCCACCCTTCTGGTGTCCACGTCCCATAGCAAAATATTCATCGATGGGGTCGAGACTCTCGGAAGTGTATCTGGGAGGGGCGGCCTGTGAAGATAGATGTTAGCATGGTCTCGCAGGTGCTGGCAGATGATTGTGAGTACTTACACCAAAGTCTTGGATCTGGTGGAGGACCTGATCGTAAAGAGCAAAGTCATTGCTGGGAATGACATCGACGCCAGCCTTCTTCTGAATATTCCAGTGCTCAAGACGGAGTCTCTTTGCCTCAGCCAAAAGATCAGCTTGAGAGATCTTGCCGCCCCAGTATGCCTCGGTCGCCTTCTTCAGGTCACGGTTGACGCCCATGCGAGGGAAACCGAGAATCGATCTGTCATTGAGATTCTCGTCAGTATTCTGCAGCTTGCACAGGTGATTGAGATCATTTCCACTCACGATTGAACCATGATTGCGGTGTTGTGAAGTCGAGTAACGGAGCGGAAAATTGTTGCTGACTCGGATCAACAACGATGGTGTGCTTGAATCTAGGGTCTTCCGAAGTCGGTGACTCTAGAACTGATCCTTCACAGTCGTGTCAAAGGATATGTTTGATTGTAATAGAAGACCGCTTTGAAGGTATTCAAAAGCGAAGTCTAGGAGGATGAAGGGATTGTTGAGAGGAAGTGAGCGGTGTGAAGAAAGAAATTGAAAAAGCTTCTTGGAGGGGTTGCAGTGTTTTGCTGAGGGGCTTGTTGATGGTGTTGGGTCTAAGCTTAGTGGGGTTTAGATTGACACGTGAGGCGCTAAGGAAACTTTGTTTTGAACTCGAGTCTTGGCCCAATTGTTTGGGTTGAAGTTTGTTGTCTTTTATTGTTTACTTTGGTGTTCACTATTTGTCGTTGTAACGTTTGAGGGCAATAAATTCCGTCTTCCAAGTAGTGAATATCTAAATCAATCGTTCCGGCTGCCGGAGTCACAACCTAAAAACACCAAGCAGGGGAGATGCGGGATGTGACGCCGATGATCGCCTGGCGCGAAATGAGCTTGATAGCTGCTAGCAATATGTCGGTGAGTCTTCGAGTTCAGCTCGAGGGAGACGTGTATGATCAACAATGTAAAGCTTGATTTCTACACCAAGGTTACTCTTTTGAAGGAATTGCTGAGCGCACAAAAGTCTCCATATCTGATTGCGGGGTAAGTTCTTCGTTGTCACTACTGGCATTTCATTGGTTAGTGGGATGGCCGAAAATGTGACTTGACTGCGTCCATAAGTAAGCAGGTCTGAAATACTACACAAACACTCAAGTCTAGACCGACACTGTATTTCATGATTCGAAATACAAGATTCGCTTTGCTTCCGCCGTCTCGGAGCTCAAGTCGGTTTGCCTAACCTTCGATGGATAAAAGCCCAATTTAAAGGCCCAATCCAACTCAAGGGAGAGAAGGCCAGGATTTGGAGACCTACCAGTACGACAAGAAACTTTCGTCCAGTGTTCAACATCATGAATTCCATCACCACTCAGATGGTCTCGGACCACTACTCAGCCATAGCCAGGGAAAATCCATCCACCGAACATATCAGAAAGGTCGCAGAATCGTTCGGCTACTCTGCTGAAGACTTAGCTTCCGTCCCAGAAGGGGCAAACCTGGGTGTTAGCTGTGGGAATCCTCTCGCTGTTGCTGGATTAAAGGAGGCAAGCTCTTTCACACCATTCCAATTTCACGTGCTAATGTATGTCCAGGGCGAAACAGTCATTGATCTCGGATCAGGAGCTGGCTTCGATGTCTTTCAAGCAGCTCGAAAGATTGGACCCACCGGTCTCTCAATCGGTGTTGATATGAGCCAAGACATGCTTGATAGAGCTCATCGCAATGCTGAAAAGTCCGCCATCACCAACGTCAAATTTGTCCTCGCGCCAATCACCAAGATACCTTTGGACTCTGAAAGTGCAGACTGCATCATCAGCAACTGTGTCATCAATCTTCTAGAGCAGAACGACAAACTCGTATGTTTCAAGGAGGTGTATCGTCTGTTGAAAGTAGGTGGAAAACTTGCGGTCAGCGATATCCTGGCGAAGAAGCAGTTTCCTGAGGAACTACGGAGGGATATGGGTCTTTATGTAGGTTGTATCAGTGGTGCTAGTCAGGTAGGCGAGTATGAGGAGTGGCTCAAAGAAGCTGGATTCGATGGTACGTTGGAGAGACTTTCTTTAGAGAGACCCGAAACTGATCACCTACCTAGAGATCATGATCGTGGACAAGAAGTCAGATCTCAATATCTATAAGGAGAGAGGACAGGATGAGAACTCATCTTCATGCTGCACACCGAGCGCACCCTCAACATCGTGCTGTTCGACCAACAGCGAGGACATCAAAGCAGATGGCGAGCAGGAGCTAGCCAAGAGAGTTGCAGACATTGATTTCAATGAGTGGGTCAGTGAGTACACACCATGTCCAATGTCCAGGAGAGCTCTGACAACTCAGGTTCCTACAGTATCTATGCTGTCAAGCGTAGCCAACGCTAAGAAATCTACTCGTCACAATGTCCATCCTATATGTTTCTTTACATTGACCTGCTTTCTTGCAAGTAAAATGATGTTATCGTGGTTCTATTTGATTCAAAGGTTCATCACATGTGTGATGGACTTCCATCCCGTCTCTCTTCGAATCAAGATTATCGGAGCTAGTGCCTAGCTCCCACTCCTAAAATAAATCAAAAATCAATAGTATCTGCAAAGAAGAGTGTGTCGAGGCCTCCTGGAAACATCAGATAATGATCAGGCTAATCGCGATGCAGCCAAGGTGGACCCAGGATCAGATGATTTGCAATCTACTTCGTCTCCAGCCTCAAAAGCCACATTCTTCATGCAATTACTCTTAGTAGGTATTTGGCGTCTTGGTGATAGAGTGTCGCAGATATTTTCTCTGTATTTTTCTTTCATGGCTGAGACCTTTCCAGATGTTCCCTTCAGTTGGCAACACCAAAGTGGTTCGGGGGCTTTGCAAGAGCGAGGGTAAAGAGTATTCAGCAAAGAGGTATCACCATTTCATTACATTCCGATCACAAAGGCTACTCTCCCTCATATCTCATCGATAAACGAGAAGAGCCTTAACCGCCATAAACATTATAACCCACACCAGCTCTCACCCACCACAAAACCAAAGCACCCATACGCAATAGCGAGCTTCATCATCATCACCACGACCCTTATCTTCTGCACCATCCTCACAACAAGAACAGATTCTTACACCTCTCCACGACACATCAACAATCATCCAGCCCAGAGCAGGAAACCCCATCTACGCAAGCGACCTCTACAACATCAGCATCCGCCTCGGCATCTACCTCCAAGCAATCGGCATACCCCTCTCCATTCTTTCTTTCCGCGTAAGCGGAATAAAAATCGCCTACTCCTCCACCCTAATCGGCCTCTCGGTATCCTTGACCGTTCTCGCTCGCAGCCAAAAACTCAGCGCAGCACAAGCTTTCGTGGTTATTGTTTTAATGTCCGCTATCACCATGGTAACTTTACCTCTAGCGTTGATCACGGATAAGGATTTTGTTGAAACTATATGACTTCCCTTCGCTACTGGATGGTCGATGGTTAATGGATTTGAATTCTGGGTCCATTATTACAAAACACTGCCCATATTCGATTCCAAAGGAGTTACGTGGTCCTTTATCCGAGTCCGGATTTCATGTTGGTTGAGGACCATGAGTCTCGTTATCATGGCGCTGGCTATCGCTTTTCTCGTCGTGGTCATAATAATCGCGATGATTTCAAGGAAGGGTATTGACGGCGAGCGAAGCCTGATAATACTCTTACAACCCCGGGACAGATCTTGCCGTTAGTTGTGACGTTATTGTGCTTGTAGATGAGATTGTGAAAGTTGTTTCGGCTTTGAGAATGGATAATAAATGATGGTTTTGGAAGTCCATGGTACTGGTGGGTGGAGTGTTGTGTTCTCTAAAGGAGACGTCGTACATTTCAAGTATCACAATGTACGACTGGAACCTGATCATCAAGAATGCATTCTATCAACCGCTCAATTCCTTCACACGGTGTGGTATACCTAACACCCTGCACCAAGACATCTCACAATTCTCCAGACTTCAACCCCTCCCCTCCCTTCATCATCCTCTCCCTCACAACCCCCCACACATCCACAAACGAGCCAAAAGCCCAACACCACAAGACGCCCATCGTCACGAACCCCACCAAACTACAAACATCCACAAAAGCAACAATAACAACAGATTCCAACATCCTCCAACAAATCAACTCACAGGCCATCTCAGGATGAGAAGACATCGGTAAGGAAATTCCCCGGATTATATTCCACCACACACCAATCCCCCAAAGCGAGATAACCAACACAGCTGGTGGAACAGAGAGGTAAATAAACAATTCTCCAGCAATGACTTTTTCCGTCGCTCCATCGCTCCTCTGCGCTGTTTCCATCGAATACCTAATCACAACGAAGAGTGTGAGACAACTCCATGCCAAGATGGCTGTCTGAACCATACACCCCATCGCACTGCTGATCAAAAGATCCGGACTTAAGTCAAATAGACGTGGTACGAGGGAGAATAGGTATATAACTGTCGCAACAAGAGTAGTGTCGCAAAAGACCTTTGTCCATAGAGATGCTCTGTTGGTGGACCAGTGAAGGATGTCGAAAAATGAAGGCTCCATTTCTGGCATTTCTGGCATTTCGATGTATCAAAAGTTGGATTTTTGAAAATGGTGATTGAAGAGATGCGGGATTGTGGGTGTGCTTGCTGCCGGACCTAGAAATACGATACTACTTCTAGCAGCCGCTTCACGAAGTGGGTACTGTACCCGGCGCATCATTCCAGCCAAGCTTAGTGAGTACTCCTGCATCTCCAACAGATTATATACTCTCAACATCTCAGGATCTCGAATCTTCTAGCAACCCCCCTTCCACCCTTTCATCTTCACTTCGCGTAAAACCAAATCCTTCATCAAATCTCTCCATTTCCGAAATAGTCTCGATCCGGACTGAACCATTTCTGATACAACCTAAGGCAGCTCCATAGTATACCTCGATAATATTTCCCACCATCCCCCCTTCTTCGGCCTAGCCACATCATCACCACTAACAACATCAAGATACCTATAACGAGCTTATACGTGTACAACACGACTCAACGATTGAAATCTTATTAAGAGAAGACAGGTCAAAACAGCAAGTACCGCGGCTTTCAATCCGGCGATGGCTACAATGCTTAACGTTGTATATAGGGCAGTTGATGGGAAGCTCAATGTCCTCGACACCATGGGAGAATGAGCTTAAGGACCCTCCTCTAGTCGTACATTCAAGAAACACGAGTGAAGTACCACTCGCCACACAGGCCCTCACTCGGAGGCATTTTTATCAAGTATGTTACATTTCACATCCCCCATCTCACCATCGCACAAATTACAGCAGATTTGGAACATTAAAAGTACTGATATGCACAAAGCATCGTAATTCATTTGTATACCTCCCCTCTCCTCCCCTCCTACACCGTCACTACAAGCACACACACAATACAAGATAAAATAACAGCTTCGAGCGTTGCCGCTACATCATCCTTTCTTCTTTTCCCCACAGCACAATTTTACACGCTTTTTGTCCATGATCCATGAAGAAACAAGAAGAAAGAAGTAAGAAGTAAGACCAAAGGAGGTCAGCGGCGTGAGCCCCGATTATTTTTTTGGTCCCTTGTCCTGTATGCTATGCCCGTCACCCCCACCACCCTTCGCTTTTCTGTCCGCGTTCAAGGTTCCAAGTATACAATTATGAATAGCCCAACACATGAAGGATGGCTCTGAGCCCAATCCCAAATATTCAACACAGCGCAAGCCAACGCTGCTGCGAAGTAAAGAAAAAGTTTGAAAAGAAACCATAATGATGCGAATGATCATATGCACCATTTCCACCGTCGTAAAACGCCATTGTACGCCGGTCCGGAAGTAAAGATCAGTCGCTAAAACGCTATTCAAAGTGGGTATCAAATCAACCGATCGATCATCGTACGTAATGGAAAAGAGTTTAGGTAAAGAGAAGGATATCGTAAAGAGGCGGCCGTAAGAAGAAGGATATCTAGATGGGTGTGGGAGGAATCGTGTTGTTTCTGTCTCGAGAATGTGTCCAGGCGAATATGTCAAACTTCTCCTTCTGTGTTGAAGTGAGTCCATTGGGACCATCGATAGGGCTAGGTTTTGGATGCATGTTCTCGCGTGGCTCGAGCAGCAGACTCTTGCGGTAGTATTGTTGTACGTTCTCATGCTCCGAAGAGGACTTGACGCGTACGATTTGTGCCTGGAGCCATTCTTGCAGTTCCGGCACCTCGGAAAGTCTGTATGGAAGCTGGAATCTCTGAAGATCACCAATGATCTTTGCAGTCCGGGTATGCTTGTCGAAATTGATCACCGACATCCCTTCGTTGTCGCCAAGTCCTGGGAGTTGACGGGTCGACGCGTTGCCAGCATCAACAAAGGTCAAGTCGGTAAGGTACATGCCGACAAATGGAAGGCAAGGTGGAACGTGGTTCTGAAGGCGTTTTCGAAGAACAGCATAGTTCTTTTCGGGCTCAACAATAGCCTGGAGACCCTTGAGCATGTCCTTCCGCTTCTGTGACACCATGTCCCATGTTCGCTTTAGTCGGATGATGGTGGAAGAGTTTAATGAGCAGATGATGGCCATCAGAGAGTCGTAGTTGTTGAGCTCCAAACACTTGTGTGCGATCTTAATCCAGTGCTTGATGATGATTGCTCGCTTCTTGACGTCATCATACTGAAGGATTGTGTCTGCAACCAGATTGGAGAGGTCAGTGGAAAGCGTCGACATGGCGCGAACATTGACTGCGTTGGATCCTGAACGTTTCGTCCATTCGGACCCGAGAAGCTCTTCAGGCATGATCGAACAGAAGATGTTCATCTCCTTGATCGTCAGTTGGCGTGCCAGTTCAAGAGGGTCGAATTCCAAAATCGCTGGGTTGCTTCCGCCCATTTTCCAATTCTTCAATGCTCCCATCTGACTCTTGCTGAGGACGGATGGTGGTAATGGAGTATCTGCCGGGATGTATTGCGCAATGGAAGTGGAGGTCTTGCCCATTGACGAAACTAAGCGTGGCACGAGAGGTCCGTCAGTAGAGGACACCTTGTGAGCCAACTCCAAGAGTCTCTTGCCAGCTCCGGGAAGGACTCGGCCGAGCTTCTCTGTTGCGAAAGGCTCGATCACCGATAGAGCATTGTGGTCTGAGAGATCCCTCCAATGTGATTCCAACCATCCTTTGAAGACATTGTAGACTCGCAATCTCACTGGACCGGCGATGTGAGGGCTTTCGCCAACATAGTCGAATCGGTCAACCAATGCTTTCGCAAGGTCAAGTGGCGAGACGAATAATCTAAATGTGAGGTAGAAAGTCGAAACGAAGATAGAATCGGGTGTCGAGTCGTGTGTGGTAAGTCTCTCAATCAGAGCAGGAAGAGTACCTCCAGTAATCTGTCCCTCCTTGTTATGCATCAGCTCGTGCGCGAACGTCTTCTCTAACATCTTCGATTCTCCATCGTCTGCATCATCGGCAAGCGTTGATTGGCTGCCGGTCATGCTGAGTTCTGAGAATGACTGCTTGCTTTTGGGAACGTATACCGAGATATCTGGAGTCGTGGCTCGAGTCGATGTCTGAGAGAGCATACTTGTTTCGGAGTCGCGCGTGTTGCTCAAGTAAGAGCTGGCGGTCCCAGAGGATGATATTGCTATGCTTCCGCTGCGGAAGGAAGATTGAAACTCGCTGTCGTGCGCTGAAGAATTCTCTGACGGACTGTACTCCTCCTGGGGCATTAACGGGCTCGTCATCTTGGGTAAAGGTGGGAGGAGAGATTTTCGCGATTCTTGCTTTGAGTTGGCCATCTCGATCGCAACAGCTTCATTCTCGGCTACTGGCTCGAGAACGGCCGGCGATAGTCGAGCAAATCCCTCGTCGGCTGGAGGTGATCCCAATGGAACTTCTGGAAGAGGTTTCTCGTAACTTGGGATAATAAGTGGAGGTGGAGGTGGGCGACTTGCGGGCTCTGCTGGTGGTGCTTCAGTTGTGGCCTGAGCAGGTTCTTCTCTTGACTGTTTTGTCTCTTCCTGTCGTTCCTCTGTAGCAAGGCCAATGGACGCTACGTCGATACCAAGGCCCTCGTTCAGCGGCTCGAACTCGAAATCACCGATTCGCTCAATCACAAACTTCGTTTTAGCAACGCACTCTCCTGCAGCTTTAACACAGCTGGTGGCAGCCATGAGGAGTCGTCCGTTCTGTTGGGGCATGACCACATCTTCATCTTCAATCCCCGACTGTGTGATAATCTCCCGTGCAGCGATCACCAATTGATTGATCCGGTCGTACATGGCGTTTCGTGCTGCATCGAGCACCTCGGCACTTTGGTTATCGTGGGTACAAATAACCTCGACGACCTTGAGAAGGTCTTCTCCGGCAGTGACGGATTGTCGCACTGTCGAAATGAGATCAGCAGAAGACTGAGACTGGAGGTGCAATCGGCCAATAAAGGATCCAAGGTATGACAAGAAGGTATCATGGCTAGAGTTGAGTCGCTCTGAAACTAGATTCTGTCGTTGTGCAGCAGGTATGGTCGCCGATAAACGATGGGAGATGGACTGTCGCTTCATTTGTACCGAAGGAGGTCTGGTAAACGACAAAGGACGGGACGACGCGCTGGTGTTAGTGGGATATGTGGTCGACATGCGTTTGTATGACTGTCGTTTTGTTTGCTCATCCAGCCGTTGTGATCCTGACAAGCCACTTCCCGAGCTGCGACTCGAGCTTCTGCGTGAAGCCGCATCCGACGCAGGGTCTCCATGCTGTGCTGCATCAAAAGACGTCGAGTCTGCAGGTGGAGTAGGGGGATTGTAAGCCTCTTCGGCCACAGTTGCCATTAATCGGTGCATCGGTTGCTGTTGCCGCGATCTTAAATCATCCTCCAGGACGTCAAGAAACCGAACGCCCCTCGTGACTATTTTGAAGGCCTTCAGAATCATCTCATCGATCGTGTTATTCACATCATCAGCTTCTGACTGTGTCGGCTGAGCACACGTTGTGTACTCTTGTAATCTCTTCGCCGTCTTTACCAGTGCCGACAGATCGGAGAGGAGTGCTTTTCGATTCCTCCGAAGTCCCTCATTTGTCTGTACAAGATGCGATTCTCGCGTGAGACAATCCGATTTTTCCTACAATCGTTAGTCTCTTGAAATATTGGACAGCTGACGTTACTAACCAGTAGATATCGCACTCCAGCTATGATACCACGCATGAACTCCTGGTTGCCGAAGACTTCACTGTCACTTACGATACCACTCCTCAAGAGATCCCAGAAGTTCAGTAGAGCTTTAAGTAAGTTTCGCATCGACTCTGGGTCGTACGACTCGCAATAATTTGTTGGCAACCAGCCTCTAGCTCCAGAGATGAGAAGTGTGCCATCGGCCCAGCCATTTGTGTGAATGGAGTGTACCAGGACTACATCGCCCTCGTTCAACGGTAAGGTCACTGTCGTATCGGAAACTGAGTATGATGGGTGAAATGGGTAGAATGCTCTTAGGAAGTTGTGGAAGACGGGTTGCGACTGGTCAACCTGGCGGCTAAGGTCCTCCTGTGAGCCATTTGGTGTTGCTGGAGGAGTCATTTGTGAATGACTACTCGTCGATTCGGTTCCAGTCTGGGTGCTGCTCCTCGACGATGCGTTCCTCCTATGTCGTGACGCGCTGCTTGCTCCCCGAGCCCTGTCCTTGTTGATGGACAGTGGTGCTACGTGAATACTTGAACGCAATGAATGCTCTTTCTCCGTCACCATGATGGGCAATCCTGAAAGGCTACCATGGGACAGTGGTGTTGAAGTAGATGTTGGGTGCAGTGTTTGGATATGGGATTGTTTCTCGTGTCGACCCGTCAAAGTATAATCGCTATGCCTGGCGTTTTTGTTCTATGATCGATGACCTGAGCCACCGGTAGGAGGGTTGTTTGTAGGTAGTACGCGGATCTGGCCGTTATTTAATGCGATCGAGTCCTGCTTTCGAGTCCAGCTTCTCGTTTCCTCTAGAAATTCAATTGAGTGCCGAGAGCGCAGTGAATATCTACACGAAACGCACAATCAGTTCGGCAATCTCAAATGGTTTGTGTGATGTTGTGGTGACGATGGGTAGAAGAATGTAGAGAGGGGTGAAGGAATGCCACGATGCTCGAGAGTAAAGCGTGCGCAAGGCTGCATACCAATTCGGGAAGCGTCAAGGGTTTCGGGAGGATGCTCCAGTCAACGTCCTCGTCATGCGTAGCTGGACAGTAATGCCGAAGGGACGTTTTTGCTTATGCCGATCTCCCTCGAGGCGACCTTGTTGTATGTTTTCTTCCTTCAATATGCGTCGCGATAAGATGGCAGGGAGTCAGGTTGTCACGGCCGGGTGCTCGAGCTCGGGGCGATGCCTGGGATCCTTGGGTCTCGCGAGCAGAGTTTATGCTTTCCTCTCGAGTCAGAAAAGTGACAGACAGATTGGTCAATCGAGCCAATGGTCGGAGGGCGCCGACCAGGGGGTCAGGCCTCTGAGCTTGGAGTTCGGAAATACCAATGCGTTCGGTCTCGGATGTGTTGTGAAGCACTGAAGGTGCTTTTCGTGATGCGGGCAATCCGAGCACAGCTCAATGCGTGAAACTGTGAGGGTCGAACGTTTGTCGCCGCACGGCACGGTGGTGCTCTGGCACTGGCTTTCGATTCTGGGCGTCTGTTCGGATCAGTTCTCGTAGAAGAGTATTGGTGGAGTCTGCGGCGCTGTATGTGCTGGTCAGTCGGGGTGCAGTGAGGTGACGATTGTTCTCGAGGAGGGTTGCGTACTTTCTAGCGCGGCGATGGGGAGAAGGTAAATGCAGATTAGATTCGTACGTCGGCTGGTAGGTGGTAGGTGGTAGGTGGTAGGGCCGCAGAGGCGTAGAAGGGTTGCTTGGACCGCTCGATCGGGGTGTGGACGAGGATTGACGAGGGTCGTCAGCAGTGGAAGGGAAGGGCTGGTGGTGATGGTTGTCGAAAATAATGCAAGGGCCGAGGAGGACAGGACAGGACAGGGCAGGCCAAGGCATGTGCCGAACGAAGGAGCGACGAAACCACAGTTCCTGCACCGCACAAGCCACTGCCTGCAATTGACCCAGGAACCCAATGCTCACAAGATATGTACAGTACTCGCACCGGCAATACGCACACGAAGGGAACGACAACAGAGGTAAAGCGGAAGTTGAAGCTGAGGTGAAGGAGAAGGAGTGTGGGTGGAGATGCAGACAAGAAGGTGCTCCCGTTTTCGTGGTGCCTTGCCTTGCCCTTAGGTTCCCCTTCCCTCCTCCCACGAGGGACACGGACTCGGAGAGTTTTCACTGGCAGAATAACGGGCGTCGTCGTTGGTGCAACATGGGGCGTGGAATCACCAGGAATGGCAGCATTGGGCGTGGAGCGCTGGGCAAGAGGGAGATCCCAACTTCTATTGGGAACGTGCATATGGAATTTCACACATGTGGTGTGGTCGCTCTCGTCGCTCTTGATAATAGCTACAAGAGGACAAGCCGACTGCGCATCCCACCCACCATGCATCCGCCAGGGGAAAGCTTTCCAATTCTCGAATGCAGCTCTCGTCAACTGCCCTCCAGGAGCGTCTCTCTTGCCCCTCGCCTTTTTTTGACTTCTCACGAGAATGATATGCAGCAGCTTGACGCCGGTGTGAATAGCCTCGCTCGAAACTTCCATGCAAAACCTGAGCAAGGCCATCACGGTTAGCAGTCTGATTTAGAGGATGGGGGTTGACGACGGCTCTGCTAGGTGCAGGATGGCAATTCGCCAGTGAGACTACCGACGGGATAGCTTGGGGCCAGGCAAGAAGGAGAAAAGACTGTTGAGCATCTAGTCTTGACAGAGTTCAGCTTCATCGGCGGGATGGGTCCCGATCCGCCTTCCGCCATCACAAGAATGATGTGATCTAGCATCCGAAAACTTTTTCATGAGCGCCAACAGGGCCGTGTGGAAAGCTTCATCTCTAGAAGAGTACCTCAGTAGAGCTGTAGCAGGAGAGTGGTGTCTTCTCACGAGACTTCAACCGACGTCACAATGCTACTCAGAGATGGCTATGCATGTATAGCGACAATTCACGCAACGAGACTGGCTCACTTCACGCTTTCACTCAAACCTCATTTCATATTTCTCCAGTTCAGGTCATCAGCGGGATCCCGATCCTCATCATCGGACCGTTTCTGAGGTATCTCTGGCAATCTCTGCCCACTCATCCTTCAAGAACCACGGTCATCCACACACAATCTCGACAATCGCTCGATAATCTCGTCGACGCGCTCTCCAGATTCACAGGGTGTCATCTGGGGAAGAGCCCGTGTTGACGAAATTTGTTGTTGACGGAGCGTCTCCTCGGCCAAACAGAAGGAAGATCCATCCGCTTTGGGAGATTACTCTGGCGTGATGCTACCAAAACATCACCTAGTCCCTAATTCGGCGCCTCTCCCAGATAGTACCTTGGGTGCTGAAGATTCTCGAGGTTGCATTGGCATTTTCATCGGGTTCCAGAAATGAATCTTGTCTCATTTTCTGAAGACATCGTCAAGATCACGTCGTAGTCGTCGATGGTCGCTGGAGATGTAGACGGGACATTCCAGATACGACTTGGTCGACCTTCCTTTCGGGCCCTCGGCGACGTTCATCCCTCCAAAAATCAGGGCTGCCTTGGGGGGCCTGGCCGTGGGGTTTGTCTCTCGTCCAGGGCCCATCAGCACTATCGCACTTGGCTGGGGTTTTCCTTGCACTTGCCGGGGAGCCTGGGAGATGCAGTGGGCGTTCCATGCATCGCCCATGCAGATGGTGGACGCCCATTTCAAGCCCACAGGTCTTATGCGCACGTTCTACGGGATATTTGATTCCGCTGGAGCTCTGAGCTGTGGTGTTCAAGATGTGGCCGTCCTGTGGCGTGTTGGAGGTCGTCTCGTTGGTGCTGGAAAATGCATCCTTCTCAGCAGCTATAGGAACTGTGCCTCCCAACCCTCGCTGATCCGTCATCTCCTCCAGTCTGTGCCCAACAGAGAACCAACGGCACGGGACGGACTCCCTCTAGCGAGGGCCATATCTGGGGAACTCCCGAGCTTCCCTCTTCCCCGACAAATCAGAGAGCAATCCTTCCTTTCAATATAGATACACTTTTCGTCCGAAAGAGGCGGCGAGAGCGGCACACTCGTTGGCCTGGTGAGAAGAGTGATGGTTGCGGACCCGGGTGATAATGCAGTCCAAGTACGCAAAGCACAATATCGACTCCAGTTCGAGTCTGGGACATCTGGGCACGGTGCAGGAGCTTGCATTGCAACCCATACAGCAACTGCATTTCGATGCAGCACTGCAGGCTTCGCCAAAGTGACAGCGGGTGAGCACATACACGAAAGTAGAAAATGACCCAAAGCGTACATTTTCTTGCTTATTTCATTCGCTATTGCTAGCCTCGCTTGCACCACGAGACAGGAGAAGATGCACGCACTTCTGACTCCATCACGGATCTGCGAGTATATCTTCCCCTCATGAAGACTGAAGTCTCAGACACTCAAATAGGAAGCTATTTCGGGCCAGTCCATACTCTCGCAGCTACTTTAGGCTGGAGAAGTGAAAAGCTTAAACTTTGAGTAAGAGGTTCTGGCGGTATGAAGAGGTCGATCGCTTGATATCAAGTACGGTAAGAGAAGGCGACCACAGAGACCAATTAATGGCGTCAAAAGCTTCTTCAGTTGACTTCACAAAAGGAAAGCTCCTCTCTCAGAGCCACAAGTCACGAGCTGATCTGCAGGTGAGGTGATTATTTGTAAAGTATTACCTTAGCTATTCTTTTGCTCTCACTTCCAGCTTGCTAAGGTTAACTTTTCTACACTACTCTATTCTACCCAGTAGAACATTCGGAATGAATAACGTTTATGCACTCATCGCATTCAACCATTCATCAGCCCATCTCTGCAAATGCACCCATCAAACTCTTCCCAGCTCCAGAATCCGCCGACAGATCATTCCACAACCAACTCCACTCAATTTATCACATCCTCTACCTCGGGATATCCAATCTATTCGAGATCCACCAACATGAGAACCACAGCCTCGGATTCTTGCTCAGCATCACTCATTTCCTCGTCATATTGCAAACCCAACAAACAAATGACTGGTCACTGGTCACTGGTCAAGCCATGATGTGAAGCAACATCGCCGCAGAGATCCAGGCTCATGAGGATGGAAAACCCTGCACTTTGGCCAGCAATCCGTCGGCCGGCAGGATCTCCTAAAGGTCCCGGCACGCCATCGTCAAACCGAATCGAGTCGAGGACACCCTGATCGTCACAGCCAGCGATTCTCGGAAAACTCTCACGATGGATACTCGCAACTCGTACCGGTACGATTCCTAGATCCATAGTTACGTATCTAGATCTTTACCCACGATTGTCCCCCACGGCGGCGTCCAGCTATTTCTGATTAGCGAGGCTTCTGTTTGCGTATGCGACGGGGCGGACAGATCAAGCGTTCGACGGCTTCTCCCATTACAGGCGGTACCCCACTACAATCAGGTTCCGGCGCGGTCTCATTGGTGATCTTCTCGACCGGGAGCTAGATCTCCTTTCCGCCCGTCAAGATACCGCACAAACCATGACTCCCGTAAAGTCTGTGGTCATTTTGACTTTCCACAGCGGAGCTTCCTCCTGTCTTCAACTTTGCTATTCCGTCTTCCCCGTCGAAGCCAACCGATGAGATAAATTAGAGTGACATTCAGCGGACGACAACCGTAACAACAAAATTGAACAAACCCACCAAAAAGATAGGAGAGGCAAGCACACGGCAGACGGTGCCCGTGCCTGGTCCCAAACTCTGGAAACAAGCTGCATGAGAAGCCATTCGAAGGTGCATTAGTTTTCTAGCTTATGCACATCAGGCCAATTGCACTCACCGCGAGCAGCAGCGGGCCAGGAACTCGACCTGCATACCACAATAACCTTCTCTTGGTTCCTGGTGCCCTGTCATCTGCAATGCACAGTAAAGATCACTTAAGCAACCAATAGTATTTCTCAACTCGAATAAACCAGGATATCAAACCCCGAAGATGTAGTCGACTTATTGCTTGTTATTCATCTCCAGGAATCCAACACTTATAAAGAGTTATTTTCGTCGTCCCAATGCTTCGTCTCTGGGAATTTGTTATGTTGTGTGATTTTCACAGATCCAACGTGAATTCTGTGGACTCGAATCCATGCGGCTCCAGATCCTGAAATCTCTGACAAAGAGAACGATCAAATGAGGTTAGAAAGACCAAGTACCCGCGACCCTTAGAAAGGGTCGTGCGCGAGAAATCGACGGATTCAACACCTGCCCCGTCGCCTATTCTCGATTTGAATAGCTGCATCTGCATCTGCACCACAACCCTCTTTCAGCAGTAGTAACCACATCTCCATTCGGCGATACACGGCAGTTCTTCATTCAGGACATTCATGAATGAGAAAAGTAGCCGAACAAAGAAAGCAGAGAATGCAGACGCTATCGAAGCCTAACCCGATCACATTGCAGCAAGAAGAAAAGCAACCCGAAACGCAAGCGTGAAGCCTCAAACATACAGCTCGTCCCCTCAGCCGGTAAGAAGAGAATCCGAACGCCATCGTCAGCCAGGGGATCTGACTACCGACCACCGGGTCGTCATCTAGCATTTTAGCATTCCACGACTAAAATTCTCGCGCGGCTGGTCCCTCATTTAGTCGGTCGACGAGAAGGTCTTTCGCGGCTATCACTAACCATAGTTATCTTAGTTAATCGCTCTTGTGTACATTTTCCTACTTTCAGTAAGGTTGATGTCCTGTAGCAGCGGAGCATAGCACCGGTACTTTTTCCAGAGAGTTTAGTTGGTGGTTGGGACGCTTGTGTCGTTGTCGTCTCAACGCTTCTTCAGCTCCGAATAACTTCATTTTCACCCGCTTCTGGCCCAGACCTCGCTTCGCAGGGAATGTCCTGGGATGAAACGGCAGGTAGTACGTTATGCATTGCATAACTTGTTCCTTTTTCGCACATCTTTATCTTCAATTTATGCTTCTCTTCCGCGTGCAATAATTCGTTGAAGATTAGTAAGTTAGTATCGATATTATTATCGTACATCTTTCCCGACTATGGACAAGAATAGTACACCTTGCATAAAACAACCCAACATTTCAAAAGAAAACTCTCCTTTTCTCCCCCTTCCCTTTCCCAGCTCGTCAAGTTTTATACCGATATCGATAACAATATCGGTAATCATAAGTTTATCGAAGCTTATCATTATCGATACCATTATCGTTATCATCACCACCCCTCCTCTCTCACCCCTCACTCAACCCTTACAACCACCGAAAAATAAAGTTACCCCCCTCGTCCCTACATCTTCGACCCTTCCACCCTCCTGTCTTCGATCGCACTACACCCACTTTCCACCCTCAAACATTCCAGAAGCGTCAATCCGTATCAAGAATCCTCCGATCTTTAAAGTTCCCCGCTCCCTGCCGCTATCTGCATCTGTATCTGTCCGTCTGTCGCTGTCCCCGTTTCATCGGCAGGAAGAAAGGTATACCGTTGAGATAAAACGGTTTCGAGACCTGATCGACGGGGTGGAAAGGTTGGGGTGTCTGTGCGATGCTTCGAATATTCTTCGTCACGTTTTGATGAAGACATCGATGATGGAGTGGTGGGTTGGTTATTGGGTACTGGTATTGTATTATTGGGTGTTGGGTACGAGGTATGCTTCTAGAATCCTGGTATGGACGTCATTGGTGCTTATGGTTTGATATGGAGGAGAGAAAGGGTGTGAGGTAAGCAGGTAACCCCATACTGTCAGAATTCAATGCGGGGAGATCCGGATACGTTAGGGCAAGCTCTCACATCGAATTCGAACCTGTATCTTCCTTTCTCCCCACGATTTCGATCCCTCGCTTCGCCACGCCACGCATGAATGAATCTAGGAATTCAAATTCAAATCGAGAATGCTACCTTGACATGGGAAAGTGATAGTTTATGTTTATCGAATTGGAAGACAGTCTGTTACCTCGAGGTATTATGAGGCGTGGTGAGGCGTAGTAGTGGTACTGTGATGAGGCGTGACAGCACCGCATAATTCCTAATCCCAAACATAACATTTCAAGTATTGGGAAGGGTTCTCATTCGACGCTTTTCGCTCTAGGAGATTTTCATCTCCGCCTCACATCTTTCTGGATACAGATATCACATGTTTGGAAACATGACCGATGCAACGGTCAAGCCGTGTGTCCGTTTATGCGGCCGTGTTGGATCAGGTTTGGTTTCTTGGGGGTTGGTATCATGGTAATCATGGCTTAGTTGATGAGGTGGCGCAGGATGTGAGGGGAGGATTTCGAAGTCGAGATTCGAGTTGTATTTTGAATTTCGTAAGGGGTTTGGAGTCTGGATGCATCTATGTTCTAGGTTGTTGATGTCTGCAAGCTGTCTCCGAACAGGATATCTTGAGTTTGACGTGGAAGTGTATCTTCACTCGCGTCGGAAGTCTTCTCCAGACGAGTCGGACTCAAAGTCCGAAGCGACGTAAGATCAATTGCCTCAAGTCTCGGCGGAAGTGTCTCCTGTGGTTGTTGGTTTATTCGAGACGTTCCAAACTCCTCTGCTGTCAAACTCATCCTCGCTTGACTATCAGATCATGATCTTGAATTGACTTTAACCCAACCAAGTTTCTCTTCTGACTTTCCTGTCGAAACTTGACGGTAGAGAGCATCTTCTTCGTAAGTGCGGGGTAGAATATAGCCTCTGATATACTTTCTATATTCTGCTATCAAACTTCATTATTGACATCTCCAGTTTCACCAAAGCTTAAATTGCTTCTATAACCTTATTTCGCCCTCTTAGCGTTTTTGCTTCTTCAACTTCCACGCCACTTCGGTACCGACGAGATTCACTCTCGTTGTACAATATTCCTTATTTCCTACCCAATCAACTTCATTTGTAGTGATAAAAGCATGCAAATTCATGCGAAAAGCAAATGCCGCATTGATATCCTCCTCCTCCATGACGAGACACCACATCCAGACCCCACGCTCGCCTGAACAATCGCTCATATTCAAAGTCTCGACCACCAATTCATCTCAAAAGCAAAGATATCATGCAATCACTACCCACCTTGCCAAATCCCCAGTGTCGTGCTTAAACACAAGCTTTGCATTTCCGACTCCCGGACACTTCACTCAAACGCCACGATCATGTCGGCACTTCGATCATTCACACAAGTATAGCGTGACATGGCATTCTGGGAGGGTTCTTCATGCTCTAGATGCATGCTAGATGTCATAATACATAATCACACGTGGGATAGAGTTTCAAAACTTGCTAAGCTAAAGCTTTCCTCCGTACTAAAATGCTTGATCGTTGCCTCTTCCCCGCACCATCTTCAAGTGCCTCGATAAGGTTGTTAACCTTCCTCAGATTTAACCTTATCTCTTCTTGCCCTGTCTAATCCCATCCACGTGTTCCATTCTTCGTATTCTTTTGCTTATCCTTATCCTTATTTCAAATCCCGGACCAGAAGTCAATGTGGGACAAGAAATCTTGCAATATCTTCTTCTCCGTTGATACCACCGCTCAGATATCAATACCTGCCATTATTCCTCCCCGAACATATCCTCTATGATGTCTTAATGTCTCCATCATGTCAAAACACATCCAATCCCAAGCCACCCCAATAATCCTTTAAATCCTCCCCGCTGAAATCAATAGTTTACATCCTGTCCCGCCTCTTACCTAGCCCCTAAAGTCCTGCTTCAGGATCTAGCGCAACGGTACTTCAGCCTTGAAGCCGTTCCAACGTCAAAGCGTACCTCCACTTTCTCAACGGCAAACAGCAAACTATTGGAGGGCACGGATGTAAGAGATCCACTTTGGTAAGCCTTGTTTCTCTGGACTTGGGTTAGTGCACCGTGCGCAATGGTTCGTGGGTTCTTGATGGGCTGGTTTACGACTCGCGATGTCGTGGTTTGTGTGGTCGTGTGGTGTTAAAGTTTCGAGTTATGGTTTTCTGTCAGTTCGGGATTTGAATAAGAACCGGTGCCTTGTTTTCTACAGTATTTCTTACAGCAGGAGACGTCTCCGAAAGTGTATCGTGATGTTGGCAATTAAAGTTAGTGAGAAAGATGGGGTTTGATGCCCAAGTCATAGTTTATCTTGTTATCGATACCCCACCGGAAGACGTGAAGGGGACAGGGAAAGGGGTGCGACATTGACATGGACAAGAAAAGAAGGGTCCAAGGGTACTTAGGTCCGATATTGTGGTGGAGGCTCAAGAGCCCTCGGCCAAGGAGTATGATCCTTCGAGGAGTGGGCCGAGGGAGGGGAGTCCTTACTGTCGATATCAATACTCGGTACTGGCAGCCGATGAGTACGATCACGACGCGTTCTGTGCTGTAGACAAGGTCCTACTCTCATCAGTACTCAACGATATCCCAGGAAGGAGATCTAAATAAACAGAGTTTTTCGTTTCTTCTCGAAAATAAACGATACTGATATCATTATTTGTATGAAAATCAAAAGGAGAAAGTTCCGGACCAATAACTCCTCACCAGAAACAGGCACAGAATCTCAGAATACTCAAATCATAAGAAAGGCGCGTTAGATCTACACTTCAAGCGTCGATCCGACGTTCTACCCTCCTCCCCTGCCCTAGTCCTAGTCCCTGCTCAGAAGTAGCCAAGAATAGCAAGGTCTTGCCAGACCAGGACAAGGGCTTTGAGAGTGGCTAGGCGAAAAGTAGTTCATGCGTTGCTCTCCGGGACATGGGCCAGGCGAGGAGGCAAGCAGGCTGTGGGGACATGGATATGGAGTCCGGCGAGGAATATGGCTGGGTGAAACGAAACGTGGGTTGATTGTGATTTCACGATGGGGAGATGCACTTCAACTCGAGCTCAAGAACCGGAGCATATCAACGTATCTGGAAGAGGGCGAAACGGGGACGGGCATGGTGAAGTGGTGAAGCGTTCTTGGGTTCTGGGATTCTTTCTCTCCCGCTGTTCAAGAAGAGAGGTCTTGCGATTCGAGATGCAGGAGGTGTTGGTTTCGTGATGGATCGGATGGAGGCTAAGCGAGGATTGGGATTCTGGTGCGATGGTGTCCTACATGCAGGTGCGCCGTTGAGGTTGCAGTACATTAGCTGAAGGAGGAATTTAGGTCAAGTGATTGTTCCCCCTCTTTACTCCTGCTTCTCGGAGCTTCATCTTCTTGTTTTCATGTGTCTGGAGCTTCAGGAGAGTGATGGTTGAAGAAGAAGCTAGGCGAGAGTTAGGATTCTGGTGCGATGGTCCTGTATCACAGAGTTGAGGCTCAACCACCTCGCTTCTTGGTCTCGTTTCTGCTTCTCGGAATCTTTCATGTGCGCTCTCATGTTGTCTCAAGCTCTGTCGTTCCGCGAGTGCTCGGGTTCTACATTGTCGACGGCGGCTTTGCGAATCGAGTAACTTTCCTTGTCACGAACAATCACCTGTCAAGTGTTTAAGCTTCTCGCGCGCTCGCATCATGTTTTCCTGCAAGTCATGTCTTTGAGTTTCGTGTCATACGGTGTCATGTCTCTCGGCTTCCTTCCAAACTGTCCCTGGAGCTTCGAGAAGGCTTCTTTTCGTCCCATGTTTTCGCCAAGTTGCCAATGCAGCAGTTGTTTACTTGTGGCTGCCGAAGATATGCCAGTGTTTTCATTCACGCATTAATAATTAGGGGTGGAAAAAGACAGTCATGCTCAGTTTATGACAGAATTTGCGTGACAGAGGCAATTCTTGACTGCTGCAGGCAAGAAAACGCTAAGCTTTTAGTAGCTTAGTGCCATTGCTAAGCGAAAAGCACTACCTGTTTAGTGGAAGTATTGCAAGGATTTACAATTTGCCCTTAAGATTCCCTCAATTCTCTTAAATTCTCTCAAAACCCTGGGGAAACCTTTGAAAAATACTCTATAAAGGCTATACAACGTGACTGTCATGTTATCTTTTAGGGACGTCTGCATACGAATCGAATTTATGACCGTGCTGTCATGCCCCTACCTTCCAGCGCTACGCATTATATCAAATATAAATAATCAAGTTTGCAACCCAAATTTAATCCCACGTCCTTGGTCCTTCAATCTTCATCACTCAAGACGCGTCGCTTGCCATCATCCCGTAACGTTGCGGCGTCGCGTCGTTGCGGCTCCACTGTGGAGTTCGGTAAGAAAGTGTATTTAATTAAAGTTTCAAAGAAGATGTCAAATACTTCTGCGCGTTGATGGCCGGGTGATCGACGGGAGGATCCGGTCGGGGAACTTGGGGTTTTGAAGCAAGGTCGCGAGTCAGGAATGTACAGAAGAATTGTGTTCGGATGAGCAGGTGAAGCAGTTCGTAATGCATCATGCAGGAGGTGAGTGAGCGTTAGGATCATGCAGAGGATTACTTGTGGGACGGGCCGCCGAATGTACGAGTGCACTGTGCATATACGAGCGCTCGAAGGGCGAGTCGCGATGGTTGACAAATGGTTGAATCAGTGAAGCTGGGATTTGGGAACATGACAGAGAAAAATCAGCTGTTCAGAATTCGTATACTTCTCGTTGTCTTGCCTCCCCCTTTCAGGTCCTAACTTATCTTGGACTCTTGTCTCGCCCATGTCGGACAATTACTGTGACCGCTTCATCGCTTGCAGTGTCAAGTACACATGATGAGCTACCATGTCCCCGGAGTTCCATGAGTCGCTGTCGAGTAGATGGCATAGCATAGGAGCCCCATGAGCTAGTATCAAATGAAAGTACTTTAAAGCTTGCGAGCCCTTGTGTTGCACTCGTGCGAAATCCTTTTTTTCTATTGCAATATATGTGATTCTAACATTTCTCTAACCAGCTATTCATGCTACTGTCGAAATCCTTCTCCCGAAGACTTTTCTGGCTCAATTCGTGCTGTGTATTATTCGACGTTGCTTATTTTGATGCTTCACCATTTTTAAGTCTTGACCCATCATCACTCAACAACTAGCAACCCTTCGCTCTAAAGATACAGGCAGCAGACTTAGAATCTCGATTATATCCATGGACTAAGGAGTTCAACAGGATAAAGTCTAGAGCAAGTGACTGTGGCATGAGTGACCCAGGAAGCTATTTATGAAGACATGAATGTCTATTCTTGACTTGGATACACGTTTTCCTCTGTAAATTTGCCTGCATAATCTTGAAATCCAAGTCCTCCAAACTTACTGTGTACTGTAGACGTTGGCCCATCAGACCTCCTTTACCTCCTCGTTTTCCTTTTGATCTGTTGCATTCCCCTTCCCACTGGAAAAGAATCTTGGTGTGAGTTGTGCAATTCGTTTCTCGAAAACATTATTGAAACCAGATGCTCAACTTTTATTCATCCCATTCCATTTTATTGATAGTGCCTCTTGGATCTTTCATTAATTTGGATGAGCTCATTATTGCCTGTGCTTGAGGTTGATATATACTTTAACGACATATGTAAACAAGTGAGCACTTTAGTCTAGCTTTTAAGGCTTTGGCTCTGACAGGTGTTCTCTTTTCAGCATTATGTTACTGGGTAAATAGTTTTAGGTTGTCTGAGGCGACGAGAAACCACTCTGCAAGGTGTCTTGGTCCAAACATGAATAAGATACATTAGAAACCTTTGCAATGCTTTGATATACCTTCACTCAGGTATAGTTTTCTGTAAATGGCTTTCAACACGTGATGTAGTAACTGCTGCTGTGTGCTCGCATTACTAACCCCCTTGACTGACATTTCCTTGGAAGCACAAAGGACACTTATAAGTGCAACTGTTGATTAAGTCATTGAAATGGAAGTCTATATACTAAAATTTGCTAAGTATAGAGAAATGACAAATCTTCTGAACATGACAACACTATGCATGAAACGGGGCAGATCATGTCGCTAAGTATTATTTGAGACCATAAACTTTTGCGCGAACAATATTGCTGTACACTTATGACTGTATTGTCCTTGAACTTTCTTCATGTTACTCTCTTCTATGGTTCTCCAATCTAGATGTCAGCATTAGACTATGATCAGAGTCAACTTGTTCTGATCTTGCAAAGATCTGAAAGACATTATTTACATAGGTCAAAGACATCACAGGAACTAACGTGTCTGGTGTCAAGGTGAGTAACGGGATTATTCTTTGTCTCGGTTTTTACGTTCGCGTTCTATGAAATTGAAGTACTTGAGAGAAGGACGAAAGTAGTCTAATTCGAGTAGACTGATAACCTTGTTTACAGTTACAGCATAGCAGCGAAGCCTGAGAACAATCTTTAGCTCGAGTGATTGTATTTAACAAGCATAAAAATAATGTGCACTGATTATAGCTATGTCTTTCGACACACTGCATATGAAAAAGTCTAACAAGTGGAGTGAAGTGCCAGTAAAGAAGATGCACCTTTGCTTCTCTGTTGACAGAATTCTCAAGGCATGTGACTTCTTTTCTAGATTGATATAAATATGTAGTATCGAGCACCTCTTGACCATACAGAAAGTTCCTGGACCACCCAGAATACTACAAGGAGTTTTGTGGGACCGGAACTTGGGTGACTTATGCTTTTCAGAAAAGTTGTAAATAGATCTTTATCAGAGTAATGTAGAAAATGAGGAAGTTTTTTAGTCAAGATTTGGTTGGGATTTGAAGGTGCTGTCAAAAGAAGAGTTGCTATCGAACTGAGGTTTCTCTTGTCAAAGATTTCGAAATGATGAGATACCAATCTCAGATTATAATGAAGCAATTGGTGTCCTTCCTGGCACATGCAGTATAAAGTTTCAAAGATAATCTTCCATTGTCAAATGTACGTTTGCTGTCATATCTCACTGTTTACCAAGTAAATGTCGGGTCACGGTGTCGCGTTAGTATCCCCTTGAAAAATGTCTCGTGGCATTGTTGTCTCCCATTACTCGACAGCTTGAAAGTATGTATCCGAGCGTGTTAGCTGTCTATTGTTTACTTGCCAGACGTGATCTTCGAGGTGTGTGTACGATTCATGATGGCTCTGTGGTCTGAAAAGAATCGAGCTCGGAGGAAGAAGGTATATTTATACTTCAAGCTTTAGAATAGAAACTTGCTTTTTCTTCCTTCCGAGGTTCATGACTGCAGTCATTGGCTTCACTTTTTTTGAGCGCCTCACTTGATCTACTAGTGAAGAGAACTTGCAAACCTTCAATGATTCACTGCATGGGTCCTACCTCTTGCTTAGAGGAACACTCAGATTTGGTTTACTACATCTACAAACACAACTCTAGACCTTTCATCTTTCATTACAACCAACATGCCTCTGTCACTTTGCTCTTCCATGCCGCACCATCGACTTTTCCTCATAAATACAACTTCGACTTTCCAATTCTGTCTACCACTAAAGTACTTTGTGTAGTTGTATTTTTAAGGGCTGTGGATGCTGTTTAGAAGTATATGTCCTACAGACCCTGAGCTGTCTGCTGTCAGGATACGCTTTGCTATCATTCTTTACTATGTTATGATAACAGCTGTCTGCTTGGTTTCATGCAAGAAATGCTTCTTTACTTTTAGTTCAGTCTAAAATCCTTTTGAATAACTTTCATCAATCAACTTGCTACGGTTCTAAATTCAAACAAACTGGACCACGTGATGCTTACGGTACACGGTGTTTGTTGGTAAAGGTTCCACACTTGTGCTTTCTCTGTTGTTGAGGTGCTGTATACATATATATCTTCATTTTGGGACTAGAATACGAATAAAATCTGGAGCGAATTCAGAGTTACGGTAGAAGTAGCTGTAAGTACCTTTTACTTTAGGAAGAAGGGAAGCGAGATTCACTCCTCTCGTGGAACTGGATTTATTTGCAATGTTGCTTCACCTTGTAGTCTGAAATTGAGTAAAGAGGAGCATACAGAGACACACAGCTTTTGATAGTGAAATGGTGGACAATAGTCCCTACGTGATCAATACACTAGGGAGTGCAATCTTTTTACACTAAAACTCCGCGAGAGATCTCGCCTAGTCCTCTTTTAAAGTGTTATTCTACAATAGTGAGTGCAGCAGTTTGTCTTCCGCTATCGAGTTTAGCTTTTGGAGGTGTATTGGATGCTTTGCTGTCAGATGAAGAAGTATTGTCGAGGTGTTTGTATGCGCTTGTCAGGTTGAGGGGTTTCAAGATATATTCTCTGAGGCTTACCAGCAAAGAAGGAATCAAGAGTATGACAATTCACTTCGTTTTCGAATCGTTTATTAGACAACAGATCTGGGAAAGGGAAAACTGTGATATCTGATGGGGGTGCACAAGGTCGGAATGAGGATGGCATACTCAAGCTGGTTGATGAGGGGTGAGCGCTATAGTTGGCAACATGGGAAGCTTTTATAGAAGAATAAGGGAGTGTCGAGAACGACGGATGGAAAGGATAACGTCACTGCTCCCAGTGGATCTATGAAAAGCTGGAGGCTTTGATGCTCCTGCTCGATGCTCCTGCTCCTTTTCCGGGTTGGGCTGTCTCTGGGGAGGCGTAGGCGGACAAGTAAGCCGCGCTGTGACAGTTAAGCGAGCGCAAGCCTTGAGTGACATTCTGGCTGGGGTTAGCAGCCTTTTCAAAGAATACCCCACTGGGGATTCAGGCACTGACTGAAGTCCAGTTTTGTAGATACTTCGAATTACTATATAAACCTCAAAAATTATATCACGCTGTCTATAGAGGTACTACGCAAAGAAATCCTACACATTTACATAATCAATGGAACCTTCGAGCTATATTCCGACACCGCAAAGTATATACGCGAGTCGCTGTCATCACGCCGCTATCTAAGGTTTACAGGGGATGGACGGATGTCGGACGGCGTGTTTAGCGTTGCACCAGGGGGTTCCCCATATTCTCAGCTGGCTGGCCCCTTTCTCCTTCAAATCCAATTTTTACGCTTTCCAAAACTATTGTGATGCAGGCTATCGAACGCTGAATTTAGGCTGCATAACAAACTTCCTAAAACCTTCGAGTTCACAGAAATTCCCTTCCTTTTATCACACGTGATCCTAGGGTCGGTCTTGCTCGGCGGCAGGGCCATACAGGTACCCGTAAGTTAAGTCTTCACGCCGTCGACATCCAGTCCGCTTTCCAGAGCCTCAACATCGATCTGGACCACGTCCTTGACGTCTTCACCATTCGTATGCTCTGTCATCCATCATACTCCCTCCCCACAGGCTCCGTGGTGACACATGTACCACAACCTCAACGAAGTCCTTCACAACGGAGAAAAGCTCGCTGTCGATCCTTGCCAGTCACTCACCTGCACCTCCGGACGACGCATGCAGCCAACTACCAGGCCCCAATCCGTTCAATGAGGCTAAAACCCCACGACAATTGTGTTGGTTACCGACACCATGGATGGAAAACCGCCGCCGAGGCAGCTGCTGCCCAAAGCTGATCCAGAGTCATCGGCGTCGCCAGTGCTTTCATCGATACCGGACGGTGAAAAGAGCGAGCATCTGTCGAAGAGAAGATGTATATCGAGTGCTTGTATGCCGTGTCGGAAACGAAAATCCAAGGTCAGTCAGAGGAATGGACAGACACCATTACTTTGGTTATTACATCAGAATACATGTCACCTGACATCTTCAGCTTCCTCGAATTCACCACTGACTCTACTCTAGTGCGATGGCAGTAAGCCTAAATGTACTGCATGTTCAGATATCTACACCACAGAATGTGTTTACGACATTGATGCGGACCGTCGAAGGAAAGGAGCCCTGAAACGTGATATCAACAACTTATCAGCCACCCTAGACACCGTCCTTGATGCCATCAGAAATGGTTCGGAGGCCGATGTCGATGATATTGTTCAACTCATACGCTCCAATCGAGATCAGAGTAATAACAAGATCGCCCAAATGATAAAGACTCTGACCAATAGCAAGCAGGCCGAGCTGCATTCCGTCGTCGAACCACCAGCAACCTTGGAAGGGGAGCTGTTGATGAACTTCCGCGGCAAAACTTCCATGGAGAAGACTAGTATCAGCAGTCATTATGGTCACACTTCTCATCTTGCTCTAGGTAATGAGGATATTGAACGTACCATGTCGCCACGACAAATCGGCGAGTGGACAAAGGTGACGTCCGATTTAGAACTCATTCAGCATTTATTCGATGGTTACTTTTCCTGGTCCCATCCCTTCTACTTGATATTTTCGGAAGAACTATTTTATCATGGGATCAAAGACAAGAAGTCAAAATACTGCACCCCGCTACTGGTCAATGCGGTTCTTGCTTTGGGGTGCCATTTCTCGAATAGAAAAGAGGCTCGAGCAAATACGTCAGATCCGAGTACTGTTGGGGACCACTTCTTCGCTGAAGCAAAACGAATTCTGAGTGAGAACGATAATACGCCAGCACTCACGATTGTTCAAGCTCTAGGCTTGATGTCATTGCGTCAAGCCATGCATAACAATGACAGCAGTGGACGACGATACGCAGCTCAGATGATGACCATGGCCGTCGAACTGGGACTCCACCTTCAAAATTCGGTCCCAGTAAATGGTAATTTTACAGGCTGTGAAATCATTGCCCGCCAAATCACATTTTGGGGCTGCTTCGTGCTGGAAACAGTTTGGTCGGTCGCTGTAGGCCGTCTCCCAGTTCTTCCACGCTCCGCCATTCGACTGGAGAAGCCAAAAATTATCCCACAACTCGAAAATGCGCCATGGAAACCTCATGGATATCTACCAGAAGACGTGGAAAGGATGACGCAGCCGAGCTATAAATACACAATCATGTCGAAAATTAGTGGTCTGATGGAGATTCTTGATGATATTCTACGTTCCTTCTATGCGCCACGAGATAGGATCACCAGTCGAAGGATGCAGGCGTTTCACGAACAACTCCAGGACTGGTATAAGAGGCTTCCACCCGAACTCGCCATCCGCGAGAACGGTCCGATGTTGCCACAAGTTATTAGTTTACAGTAAGATCTCCTCTACATTACAGGTCTATCTTCCTCAAACTCGGAGCCTTGTTGACCAAGACTAGTATGCTCTACCACAATTGTATTCTCCAAACTTTTCGTCCTTTTATGAGAGTCTCTTTCATCAACTCCAACCAAGGCGAAAATCCACGCGAGATATGTTTTGCATCGGCAAACATAATATCGCAGCTACTCGACCTGCACAAACGCACCTATAGTGTTCGAAAAGGCTTCTTCATCAACTGCCACATCGCAATGAGTGCAGCAATTATCCATCTCGTACACATTTCGTCCGGTACTGGTGACGAGGTCACGGAAATGTATCTCGCAGATGCAATCAGGGGTCTGCATGAGATGATGCAAGGATGTATCATCGTTGGCCGTTACATAAAAAGCATCCGCGATCTCATCTACAAATGGTGTAAAGAGATTCCACCAAGAGTCAAAGACGCGATGGATGAAGTCGGCGTTGGCGAACCTACTTCGCCGGCTTCCTCGGGCGCTTCGAACTCCTCTACAACGCCGGTAAGTTTCCGTACTGACAGTATCTCCATGGAAAACAACGGCATGGACCGCAAAGCCTCCGCTCCAGAACTTCTCTTCATGGACTCCAACCCAGCTCAACAACCCTCGTTGAATCCATACCACCCGAACTATCAAGCTAGTAATCATGCCCTAGCGGCTGTAGCTACTCGTAATGCATACAATCCCAATAACTTCTGGTTCTCACCATATAGAACAAATGAAGGTGTGCCGTTGGATGTGGAAGCTAGACAAGATAACGTGGGTCCGATGGATGTCACGAATTTTCTGGATTCGGGTGTCGATGGCGATTTGGCGATGTGGAATAGGGATGGATTTACTCTTGATGATGGCTTGGGAGGTGGGATGGAGGATTGGGGGTTGGGGTTTAATTGAGGAGTTCTTGGTGTGTATCAAGCAGGTTGGAACTTCTCCCGTTCCATCAAAGAAGAGAGGCCGGAACGTGTGGAGATGAGGTATCTTTCAGCAGCGACTATACAGTTTGATACCTGTATGGATGGAGAGTGGATGCCAAAGGATGTTCTTGCTTATATTGCTTCTGCACTGCTATAATTTGAGATTTAAGGAGCGGAGCGGAGAGGAGGAGGAGACAGGAAGGGGAGTACGTTGAGGTTGTTTATGTATCATGTTGTAATTATGTTTAATACGGGAGGAGGTTTGTTTCTAAGGATCTAGGCGGGGCGTTCGGATAGGCTGGCAATCGTGTACTGGGATTGGGGTGGCGGAGGCTTATCATCAATTTGTCGTCTGCGAATACCATGTACCATGTACAAGTACTTGCTACTGAAAGGGGAGGGCATGGTAAAAGTCTTTTAGAGCAGTGTGTGGATGTCAATGACAGTTGTGTTTGATTGTGTCTCACTCAAATTTTCTCTGCTCCTCAGAGGTTGATATGTTCTAGGCAGTGTCAACATGTGCTTATATCAGTATCACAGAACCCCGCCAAGTGGCAGCATGCACATTTAATAGGCTTGAGTATCTGACTATGAGAGTTTATTGGGATGTTTTTATTGCTATCTAAAGTCGTACCTTACTGGCAGACCGTTTCAACTTAGATCTATGAGGTCCTCCTCAAAGACCTTGTCCTCCTCCGAGGAGACTGCCTGCTTTCCCTTATTCGTTTTCCCCGCCTTGGGTTTAGGTATGGACACATCCACCACGTAAATCTTGCCATCCATCTCGAAACAACGCCAATTTCCGATGCCATTCGTGCTTAAGTATTGTGAGATAGGTATCGTTGGGTTTTCGATGATGGTGGATGTTTGGAATTTCGGTTGAGTGTCTCGGTTGAAGAGCCTGTATTTCGAAGGGACTTTTGAGTAGAAGATTGCATATCTTTCTGCGGGTGAGAGAGGGCGAGGCATTGAAAGATCGTTGGGGAATGGTGGGTTGTTGAATGGAAGAGGATTCGTGAGAGGAAAGTGGGTTTGAACTAGTGCCCGGAGGTCTAAAGAGGAAGAGGAAGCTGCATAGGTTGGTGCTGGTGCTGGTGTCAATGAAGCGGTGTCAAAGGTACTCGGAAAGGAAGGGACGAATGATCTGGCTTCTGGATTGAAGCTCAGTCTTGAACGAGCAGTTGTGATGTGGTTTGGAGGATGTACGACTTCTGACCACCCATTATTGGTGATAGGAGGTGGACGATTACCGATGGGTGGTGTACTTTGCTGCACACGTCCCGAGCGCTCATAAGCTTCCCTTGCTAGCCTTTCATTCATCTGTCGAAAGGTACTGGTATTGTCACCCATAATTGTACCGTCATATCCTGCTCTGAAAGGGAGTGGTTGACGGGTGGATGAAGTTGGCATCGGCAAGCCGAACTGCACCAGAGCTTGTGCCCGATTCTGCCTCCTAAGGACTTCAATCGGAGTATACGCCTGCGCCAGTATTCCAACCTTTCGTGCCAAGACATAATAGCTGTCTTTTGACAGCCGATATGTATACGCCTTCGAGTTCCAGAATTCGAAGCAGAAGATCTTCTCGATTGGCAGCTCGTAGACATGAGCTATCTCAACGAATGACTGGCTAGGAAGTAGTTGTGACTCGGGCGATAGCTCGAGTTGCAAGATTCCTCGAGACAGTCCTGTAGCTGGAGATTCGGTTGTTTCAATATCTCCGCCTGCCGATGGGCGGGAACTCGGGTGCTTTCGAAGGATGCCATCTTGAGGCCGCTCGGGATCTTGGTGGATCGGGAGATCAATGAAGAACTTAATTCTGGCTTTCTGCTCGACATAGTTCTCCATCGTGGCATTGCAGTGTGTTTGTATCTGCGCAATAGATTAGCAAATTATCATTTCAGTTTGAAGGAGGATTTGCAGAGGTATCTTGGAGTTCTGGTCTAAGGCGCAACCTGGAGATCGCTGGATGTGGGACTTACTGTCACAAAGCTAACCATAACATCACCAGGGCGTGTTGATCCCTCCTTCTGATGAATGCCTAAGACAGCAACTGGGTGCCAGTATGCCTCCTTTCGTGACAAGTTATTGCCGCACCAGCATCCTGGTTTGATGCAGCGCACATCTCCGCCGACCTGCTCCTCTCCTGGAAGCCAACAGATGTTTCCCGGAGCCATCTCCGCAAGTCTTACAGAAGGAGACTTGATCCAGTACGATTGTAGACCTTCTCTAGCTGCTATAGTCTCTCTGTGCAATCGTACTTGGCTGGGAGTCCAGGAGCCGGTCTTCTTCTCTGGCGCCATTGTGGATTTCGAGAAGGGGTAGCGCTCAATCGGGATTGAGATGTTTGTGGTAATAGGATTCCTGCGTTATCATCTCCTTGGATTATTCAATGCTCGCGCAGCGTATTTCTCGAGTGTCAATTGGGTTGCTAGAAATCAAGTTGCGGCGGTTCTCAATATGGTAGAAAAAGTGGTGTTGGCGAGATGCGCATACGGTTTTGAGGTGGGGGTCGGCGGGACGACTAGGTTGTCAGGCAACAACTATCGTCACAAGGTTAAGTACTCCTTCTCGGGCAGAAAAAGGACTTTGGATGACGTAAAAGCTATATACATAGTTTATATTATTACGTCGTGGCGCCTAGATTCAAGTCTTCGAAGTGTTCAGTGTGAGTCAGTCAAGGCCTTCAGGGAATGCAATAAAATATACACACGAAGAGATTCCGCGCTCAGTTGTCAGTTCTGCCTTCATTTACTCTACTTTATGGTTGAGAAGCATAAAACCATATTATATGTATGCAGCATGTGTTATTGTACCTCACCCTAACCTGACAAGAAAGCGCCTGGTCTCGGATTGATCCTCCACCATACCCCACCTAACGGAAAGGTAGCATAATAGCTAGGTACGAAGAGGGCAATGGCCTTTCAATACCAAGATCCGCCTCAAAAAGTTCATTTGTGATACTCAAATGCACCGATTCTCTTAATTAGCCAACTCTATCCCGCCCTCTATTCTCTGTCATTTGGTGCTGATGGTTATGTAGGACTCGTGGCATTTAGAGATATCGTAGGATTAAAGGCAGCGGCTTTAGGATTAAGTCTTCCTCTTGGAAGAGCTTTTAGTGTGACAGATCGAGAAATCGATGGATTAATATCCCCAGAAATTGAGGGGGGACACCCAAGTTCCGCGCTTTGGGCATGAGTGGTTGAGCTGGCATTGGGAAGTGGTATGTCTCTCGACAATGACGATCTACTGTCTCAAGTCAGTACCAATTCATTTAGCGGGGTCTTTCAAGCATACAGGGATAATGAACGAGTAACCTTCTGGTCGAATTCAGCAGTTCCGATGATGTTGTGACTTGGCATGCTGGAAGCCTCCGTGAAGAGTGTCTCACAGTCGTGGATTATTACTTTCTTTGCCTGGTATCTTTGCGGGCCAAGCTCCAACATGCGCATCAAAGTAAAGTAACTCTCATCAGATAGTCTATGATTTGCTGGCCGACGCAGGGTACTTTGTCTCATATCTTTAATCGTAGTCTCGAAGACGCACTCAACATTGATGAATGATTGGCGTTCAAGCTCAGTCGCCTCTGGAGCATGCTGGAACTGGAAGACATCATATCTTGCTGAGGAAGAATGAAATAGTGGTAGCATAAATCTGGATCGATACTGTTCTTGACTGAGAAAATAATCCTCAAGACTTGCTCTACCGCAAGTGGTGACCTATATATTCTCATCAGCCCCGCCTACCTCAAAGAGCCAGGAGGCCAATAATACCATGGCAAACCGGATCATTATGCCTCTTGGAAAATTAGAGCCATCGCGCTGGTGTGCGCTCAACACCACCACCGGGTGCCCATATCCATCCAGGCCCAGCAATCCATCTTCCGAACAATGGGGTTGAGGTTAGATGCATCGAACAGCTTCTTGAGCCTCATCCTTCCTGCAGAACCACACAATCTCTCCAAGAACAGTGTCGGAGGCTTTGAGCCTTGGTCCATATTTGTTCTGGCGGGCGACAGTCGATGCGCTTCGGTTTCGTTTCTTCTCGGCTCGGGGAGGCTGTTGTATATCCATGATCATGCTTAGTTTGGTTCCAAAGTGGTTGAAGCACCAATGGACAATTTTCATAGCAGAGAAAAACCCATATGTTTTGTAAATTGGAAACAGAATAACGTCTGTGTTTGAGGCTGGGTTGTATGGCTATAATAATCTGTCGGGCGTTCTGGCGGACATAAGAAGTCCTCAACTCGTACTTTACTTCAAGTTCAATTAAATATGATTCATTGTCGTACTATCTTGTCAGCTACGGCATAGGAGGACTAACATGACAACAGGCTTCCAAAGCTTGAGCGTACAGATCCTCAAGATTGAATGATCCCCACTTCCATGGTTGGTGATTTCGGTTTCAGAAAAGGTCCCGCCACCATGAAATATCGAGCCAAGATACAATCTCTTTTCAAAGCCATATTTCTCCATAGTTGCTATTCTTACACAATACCATCGTTGCTTATAAGTACTATGCTCCTTAACATCTATTCCTGTGCCTCTTTCAATAATCAGCATTGGAAATTCCATTTGAGAGGGATTATGAAAGTAAGCGAATTGAAGCAGGTGAAAAGTTGTAGAGCTAATGGAATACTTATACCACGGTAGACCGGGTGGTATCAGCTCTGATGGTTGTTAGATAGGGCAGCTGCTTTACTGGTAGTGGTTGGCTACATAGTAGAACATGCAAGTGCGCAATGTTCTAGATATCTTGAAACTTCAAGAGTCCACTTTCCTAGCCAGTACCCAACTCAAAGTGTAGCTTTTGTAGCGAAGGGCTCGGAGGTACTTGTCCTCGACTTTATGTAAAATGAGCTATTGTGTTATTGATCTGAGGCCTACCATAAATTTGAAATTACAAACAGAGATTTGACCTGAGATAAGGAGCACCTAATGTGTTTTCTTGATTCAAAGCTGACCTCTGCAAGCAGCTTTGCCAGATGATGTTTGCTCATGATTTACACGTGATTTCGTTGACTTCTCAGTATTGTTCTCTGTTGGCCACACATGAGAACTATAAATTATTTTTCATTGTGCAAAGAACCTGTAGAGCAAATATCCCGTGGTTGCTTAGATATAAACACTTCCAGCTTAAGGTCCATCAAGAAGATAGGGGGTGAAGTTTGTTTTCGCTTATTCTCGGTAAAATTGAACTCATAGTCAAATGGCAAGTAAATACGTCGCGACTCATACCACAACGAACTTTTACAACGGGAATGGTGCGATGCGGAGTTTTCTCAAGGCCTCAACTGTAAATTACCTCCTACTCTTTCCATCCGGACACAACTTCCATCCGACAACCCTTCAAGTTGTGATTATGGTCTCGACATACGAAGCACCATCGGACAAGCGCGCGCTTTTGCTATCACCTCCAAACACTCCAGACACATCCTTCAAGAATCAAGCGCTTCTGCCAGATCACTTGCGCGTTGGGTCAATTGCTCATTTCTACCATGATCCGGACCGCAATCAGCCAATTGTGTGCGTACGCCCTCACGATTGCCATGGAGCATCTTTGCGGTTTACAAAGGGCTTGGACACCGTCATTATTCTCTCAATGGAAAGGAACAGCGACACGAACATCAATGAAGGCTCTTGTCTGGTTGCGTTGGTAAGCTTTTTTGTTTGAAATTGAGGAAAACCATATCTGACAAATCTCCCAGATCGTGTCATGTGACACCTCTTCTGCAACAAACTCCGTCGACAAGCAAGAGACATCGTCCCCGACCCCAACATTCTCAATTGCACATGATCGCACATTAATTGAGACACTCTGCCTCACCAATAACAAATTGAATGAGCCATCATCAGTCATTCTCGACCACATATACTCGCTGCCGTTCTCAATGATCAGCCCCTACAAATCTCGAGACCGGACATCACGTTCGCACAATCTCCCTCCTCGTCTCCAAGAATCGAGCTACGAGACTTTGATGGAATGTTTTGCTCTCCCTCCGCAAGAGTACGAACATCGAAGCGGCTTTCAATCATTCAGTCTTGCGCCCCCACAAACATCAGCTCCATCAAAAACTCGATTCGAAAACGAGTTCGTCTCCTTCCCCGCCCTACTCTCTGCGGTCTCCTCCATCACCTCCCAGGACGAGAACTCCCCACTACTCCCCGCACCCGTCACATGCGCTATAAAGACTGGGACGAGGGTATACTACACGACGAAGAGATTGTTGGGCTTCTTGATAGGGCTCTTGGTTATTGCAGGCTTGGCTTTGTGGGCATACTTGGATACAGAAGATTTGTTGGATCTGCTGGGCTAAATTTTGGGTGTACATTGAGTTTGGTGGGAGTTTGTATAGAGGGAGTCTGGAGTTTGTTGTAGATTGGACTAGATACCCTGGGTTAGACTGGCGTCTTCTAGATATGAAAAGTGCTTTACTTCGTGGAGTTTGTTTGTGAAACAGTGGTTGTGTGGTTGATGCCCGTATCCCAAATGAGAATTGACACAAACCCCCAATTTCGATCTTATGAAAAGAGTAAAAGCGATTGATTTCTTGACACACGACTTTTGGAGCTACTAGAATATTATTGCGATGTATAGTTGTGACATAATCCCGCCATTGAAACATCACTTACATATGAGATTCATCATACTCATACCCTGCTCCGAGACATACCACAAAAAGCTCTAACTTCATCCATCAACCAATCTGCTTTATTATTCGACGTAATGACAATCCAGCAGCCCAATAAAGTTGCTGCCGCCAAGTTGAAATAAAACCTCCGAAAACGAAGCATCATCTTCACACCTACCACCGGAGGCGCAATATACACATTGGCTTTCAAGATGCCGTCTCCATGATTCCTCGACCAATCCACCACACTACCCGTCTCACTAGCTGCTGCTATTGCAACCCACCATAACAGCAAGATTCCGAGCAGCTGCTTCCAGTTTCGGGTTAAAAGACAGCACAGAAGAGTCAGATAAAGTGCGGAAATCGAAACAGCGAATAAGCTAGCAAGGAAGTGATGCCCAGCAGATGTATGGAACAGATAATACCAAGTAAATGCACCGAGAACCATGCCCACGAGGCTGCTTTTGGAACATATCATCGCATAGTAGTTGACAGTGGCTGCGTGGACGTTTTCGCGATGTGGGCCTGGCGGTGCGGTGTGTTGAGCTGACTGAGAGTTCTTCTGCTTCGTTGATCGAGGTTCGGGAGCTCGCGCAGCTGTATCTGACTTGCTGTTCAGAGCGATGTTGTTCGGATATGACAGTCGAGGTTTGCTCTGAGCGCTTCGATCCCGCAGCGGAGTGAGATCCGACAGGCTTGAGGAAGATGATTGAATGTAATGCAAACGTTCGGGGTGCAGTGGTCCTGCGAAGGTGGATGTTGTCGTTGTTACAGTACCAGCAAAGGTCGTAACGGTCAATCGTGTTTCTCCACTCGCAGCAATGATCTTGGTCGTGGGATATGACCCCATAGACATTCCTAGATGTTCCATCAAGAACTTATAGCTAGCTTCTGTCAGGCGTAGGGAGAGAAGGCCCCGGCGATCGTAGTAGTAGAGTATCGATGCCGGTACTCCATATGTATGCTGCATCCGGACGTAGGATTGTTTGTCCATCGAGCCTGTCTCGAGCCGCAGTTGTTGTAAATTGAGAGGAGTTCCATCTGCATCCACTGAGTTTGAGGAACGGTGGTATATCGGAACTGACATCTGCTGATGCGGGTTCTGGATACGTCTCTTGTGCCATAGAGCGAGAAACGTATTTTGAAATGTTGTGATCTGGAAAATGTCAGAAATCCTGGCTCATCGCACCAATTGAACATACCATTGCCACAGTACATACCAGCTCCCCTATCCTAAAGAAACCTCCTAGCTCTGGTTGTACCTGCCGATAACTGTTTCCCAGCTTCTGCCGAACGTTCAGGACTATGCAAGCATGATCATATCCATCGCGACTAAGTACCGCATTGCAGCAGTCTTTTTTATTGCACTTGATGCAGGGATCAGAGTCAATTTTCGACGGCAGCCATAGAATGCGTCCTACACCCAAGTCTTTCGGATCAAGGGGAGACCGAACGGTTGAGGAGGAGCGTCGTCGTGACTGAGATCGTGATCGTGACCGGGAACGCTTGAAGGTAGGCATAATATTCCAGCAAGAATCAACCGTGAATCAACAGACATTGAGATCGCATCGTGCGAGGCAATTGATGTATCCGACAAGAGTTGAGGTTGTTGGAACACAGTAGGCTGGGCCTTGGCGGAAAGTCCCCACCTCAGGCAGCGAGCCGAATTAGGCAGGACGCGCAAAAAGATCCCACGTGAATTGTGATCCCACCTCCTTCGTGATTTTTTTGCCCAAATGCAAGGTGTCATAAGGTCGCCTGGTCCCATCCCGACTAAAGCTTGCCGATTAGGATACCAGAGAGAATATGAAGGTCGACATCAAAGATCAAACCATTTCCAACCCACCCACACCAACACGCCTGCAATCGCGAACTTCGCGAATGTCCCAAGAAGACTGCTTGGACTTTCTGAGGAGCCATCAGGACGGCCGCCTCGATACTGATGTTGATATGGCTGATAGGTGTGGTATGTGGGTGCCTCGTAGGTTGTAGTCTGAGATGTAGCAGGCACAGTCCCGTAATTGCTTCGGGTAGAAGGCTGATATGTTGGCAGACGGGCCGACGGCTGGTATCTTTGTTGTGCTGGTACTGGGTAGGTAGAAGCTCGAGGTGTAGCAAGCACTGTTGCGTAACTGCTTCGGGTAGGAAGCTGATGTGCGGGCAAATTGGGCGGCACCGAAGAACGCTGGAGCTCCAAATGTCTCTGGATAGCTTCGATTTCCGTGTGAGACAGTTCGAAAAGTGGCTCGAGTACTCCTTCCGTTCGTTCAGTAGCGAGTGCTATTGGAGGTGCCACCCTTGTCTGTTGTGTTCGTCCAGCAGGTAGAGCAAGTGCCTTTAGACGCGATTTTCGACCCCGAACCATTGATGCAGTGGCAATGTATGATTCTGCCGGAGACAAGTTCAACCTTACGACCAAGATATTGTAACTTATCTCGTCCAGTCGAGTATTGTAGGCTCGACTGCTGCGGCGGTTGTATTGGCAGAGGACCGAGCAAGGTACTTGGTATGTGTGCTGAAGCCGAACGTATGATTGCTTGTGTAGGGCGTCAGTCTCAAGACAGAGTTGTTCCAGGGGTTGTAGGTCTGCGGACGGATCGTCGTTCTCCGCCGGAACAGTTATATCATCATGGGCGATTGGGATTGAGCACTTCAGATGAGGTAATCTGAGGACGCCTTTTCGATATTTGGATAAGGACGTATTGCTGAAGGTTGTGACCTTGAATTATAAGCCATGTCACCCTGGAAGTTGGAAAAATGATACCCACACATGCTACAGTACAGAATAAATCTCCCAAAACCTTCGAACCCACCTTCTGCCGGACGCGCAAAACCACCACAGGATGTCCATATCCATCGCTCTCCAGCTCTTCACCGCAACACAGCTCTTTGTCACACCTCACGGTCTCTCCATGACATTCAGCTTTGGCTGGTAACCATACAATGCATCCTACACATAGATCTTGAGGTTTGACTCGAGGACGACCATTCTGCCAATTGCTTGGTGGTGGACCAGGACTTGGTGAAACAAGATTTGATCGAGTCGTGGGAGGCATCGGACTGCGTCTCGATCTCTCGAGTGACGAAGTGTGAAGAGTTAAACGGGCGTAAAAGATGAGTCAGAAGAGCTATCAAATGGAACAGCAGTTTGACGATTTATCAAGGTATCCTCGACAGAGCCTCGTGCGTTTGCAATTCATGCAGAAAGCCGCATCCGGATAAAAACGCCCAACCAACAGGAAGGCATACTTGGTTGCACAGCATGACTTGAAAGGCCGAAGATCCACGCTGCATCACGCGGTGCCAAATGTTGGTTCGTGATTCAAAAACGGCCGCATACATGGCGGGGCTGTGATGTGGTCTGATGTTGGGCTACTGAAGCGCTTCCGGTAACATTACCCCACCACCACTCAGCGCAATAAGAAGCACTTCGGAAGCCATGGGCCAACAAGACAAAGTCCATTGGAGACAAATTTGTAGTGGAGAAATCGGCCGAGTTTTGATTCTTTGGTACAGAATTGGTTTAAGTGTGGTTCAAGATGTTTGACAAGACATAATATGCGCATATCTTCATTTTCATCTGCATTTCCCATATACCCTTATGCCGTTCTGCCTAGGAGAAGTTTTCTTTGAGAAATTTTCTTTCTGCTACCATTGAATCGAAAAGAAGGACATCTTCAACGGTCATTCGATGCCTATTGTTTCGTGTCCAAAGTACCAGCTCATCTTCAACCTCAACCTTCGGAGGAGGGCGAAGCCAGTCGTAGACTCTAAAAAATTGACCAGAAGAATATCCAAAGCAGGAAACCAGTCAGGTTTCTAGGTAGATGGCCAAACATATATAGAATGTGTCCTGGGCCAATGACCATATTAATGGTGCTATTGTCCAATACGCGAGCGCTGTTCTGCCGTATAGCCACCAGAGGAGCAGACCTGAAGCTGCATAGAGGACCAAATCCAGCTCGTAAATGTTCCAGAGAAAGGGCCCCACACATGTGTACAGTAACAAAGCTTTCCAAAAGCTGACGAGCTGTTGTTCATTATTGCTGCCGGGCGAAATGTCATTGACTAGCCAAGGAGAATTTGAAGTATGCTCAAATGTCCGTGGAATATATGGATTATAAAGCCCTTGTCCTCCAAAGTTGGAAGTCTGTTGCGTCCATTGCGAAATGCGAGTACCTGTAGACGCGAATGGTCCGTTCTGAATGTGCCCAGCTAGTCGGGCGCGCTGTAGCCTCTTCTCCTTTCTGGATCTGCCGTGAGAATTTCTGCTCGCTTCCAAACGTGACGAGCCCTGTTCGACTGCTAGGGTATTTGGCGGTTGTGTATCGGGGCCTAGTAGTGCCTTCAAAGTATTACAGCTATCTCGCGATAATCGTGGAGCCTCCGAGAGCCAGTTGTGGAAATTGTATGATCGAAGCATCGAGACAGGAACGCCATATATATGTTGCAGTCGAACGAAAGATTGCTTCTGCAAACCACCTCTGTCAAGGTACAATCTTTTGATGGGGTGTGATAATCTGAGGCTGTCTTCCTGATCCCATATTGGCACCGAGGACTGCAAATGTTGCATCCCGAGAGAATGGCCCACAAGATAGGCCTGGAGAGAAGTATCACGAAATGTTGTCATCTTCTTCGAATCAGCACAATCTTCAAGACAAAACATAAGCTAAAGTCCTACGCAGGCAATTGTACAAACAGCTTCTCGTGGTAAAACGCCGTGGTATCGCGGTGCCTTAGTCGTCAAGACGACCACGGGGTGCTCATACCCACCCATGTCAAGCTCTTCGCCACTGCAGCAGTCGTGCTTATTGCATAGTATGATGGGGTCAGATTTGGATCTGGTAGGTAGCCATAGGATGTCGCCGGTGCGCAAGTCTCTAGGCTCAACACGCAAGCGTGGCATAATTTATTAGATAAGGTGGTGGTGCGATCAAAATTCCTGCTATTACGGACTTGCAAAGAACGATCACTGGCGACAGGTGTTTGAAGAAAGATCTCGAGGTTTCACTAGATGATAGTGTTTAGTGGATTCGAGTAAGCCTTGTGCGTTTGCAACTTACGGCAAGCTGCATATGCACGTAGGCACCCACCCCCAGTGGCGGCTGTGTCTTCAATGGCTGATAATTTCAGGGATTCTCCCACACTGCATACCGCGGCTTCATGGTTGCTTGATTCCTGGTATTTCGTAATTAACCTGTGGTCTCACTCGCGATGAGACCGTGGCCTGGTCGGGAAACTGGCCGCAGAACCATCCTCGGCCATTAACAAAATAGCAGTGCTCTATTGGTCGCATGGACTGGTAGTCGTTTTGAGAAGGGACTGCCTGGATAGAGTGGCTGAGGGCAGTGTAATATCCCGAGGGTTCATGACAGCTATTCTCGAACTACTCAGTTCACAGCGGAACCTGTCTCTCGAATGGGAGGTCCAAGGCTTCGTCGCTGTCTAGTGGAAGATTGATAGTATGCTTTCCGCCTCCTCTTCCGTTCCCTGAGACTCGTAACGTTCACGGTAACCACTCGTAAAGATTTCCTATCTTGACTGACATACTCGAAGATAACCAACAATCTTTCGAGAGCAGGCATGCTGGCCGCCCAATCACACGCATCCTTCAATTGCGACAACTTCTCGCAAAGTCCTTTGTCGCGATATCTTATGACTCTTGCTCCGGTTATTTGTTATCAAGTCCGATGATGATGGTCCAGGAGGATCTGGGAGTACGTAGTGGTGGAAACGGGTCAATGTTCTAGAGGCACACCGTTATGCGCTGACACTGCAGACGCCTCAAGCACATGCTGAAGCAATGCTAGAAGCATCAATATGAACAACATAGACAAATACAACAAAGTCCTGTTGGGTTATGAAGGACAATGCTTGAAATTGGGTCTTCCGCAAGCCGCTAGGCAGAACTGACGGTAATATTTGTATATACACTGGCCGGGGTAGGTTTTTGCTCACTCCACTCGTAATAATGTATGTGAATGAGTACTCTGTGAGACTGAATGCAATGAAAATAGCATGAGTATCTGTGTTCAATGCTATTTTTTTCTTGGGCAAACTCACAATGAGTAAGGAGGATTGAAGCCTCTTGACTGTGAAATGCGATAGGACAAGGACTTGGGAAGCGCTTCAACAACAACGGGATTAACCCCTCCCAGCTTTCCTTTATCAAGCTGGAACGCATCTAAGAGTGTCCCGAGCTTTACGCTCAGATCCAACAACTCTTTGTTCTTCTCTACGATATCCTTAACTTCCTTCGGCACACCCTCAAAGATTTCTGCCCAAAAGCCTCGCGCCGCCTCATCATACTCTGGTGGCACTATGAATTTCTGCTCACTAAAGAACCCGGCCAGAGTATGGATCCTGCAGAACCCCATGCCAAATGGCAGTTTGGTCGAAAGCTCCCAGTCAACGATTCCAGTCACTCTGCAACGCTCGTCCACCATGACGTTGACCTCATTAAGATCGAAGTGGGAGATAAACAGCGGCAGAATCGCAAGGTCGTCCACCCGCTCAAGTAATTCTCTAATGTCGGTATAAAAAGGCTGGACCTTGGGATTGTCGGATGCCAGAAGCACTTCCAGATGCGGCTTGAGCAAGTCGTCGATGACTTTCGCAGTATCGCCAACTACGTAACCTTTGGAAAGAATTCTAGCCAAAGTCTTATTGGCCATAACTCTTCCTTCTGCGCTCCTGCAACCAGCCGTTCGAAACCAAGTGTGTCCAGGAATGCAGGTCATGCAGTATACCCAGATAGAGTCCCGAGCCATGTCTTCGTCCTCGAGCTGCTCAATGTCTGGATCAGCGTCTCCGAGTGAAGCACGAGCCTCCTTGAAAGGAGTCATGTCCAATTGTTCTGGCCGGAATTGGATTACGATTTCTTCCCCAGTCCTCATGGTGACCACGACTGTTCGACTGAAGTATCCTTGGGGCTTGGGGCCATGTGCGCTCTTGGCTGGACTGCCGCGATGCAATTGAGCCAGTTCCTTAGCCTTTTTGAGTTGCTTTGCTTCGATGTTAAGGCACTGCCTCATGTCGGAATTGGAGCAAATTTCAACCACCATAATGGCGAGTGGATGAAGATTTAGTGATATTAAAAAGATTATCGGGATTACGATGGAGTGCGGAAGAGGAGCTAAGTTACCTTAAGGCTTAACTACCTAGACACGGGCACTAGCGTTCAATTCTCGCGAAGTTTGTGCGCCGGATGCACCCCTGTAGCCCCTCCCTAACCAACCACTCGCGGTCACATATCCTGACTGGATTGTAAGAGCCACGTCTGCTGGGTTGCTGATAAAGGCATTTAAGTAGTCTACATGTACCTGCTTATAAGTAATTAATATATCTAACACTAAATCTAACTTGTAATCATGTAGTCAAATATATCAAAAGTCGCTTTTTGGTATATTCTCGCTTACAGGGCCTACAAGCTAACAAGCTGTGGCCGTAACTCTTACAAAATATAAGCTGAAATGTGGCTCTAGATCAAGAGTCTAGTTGATTCTTGTGTAAGTGTTTCCCAGTGCCAAGTCTCTGCGAAGCACTACTGCCCAAGGAAGCATCACCAGCCCAGGATATGGATGAGTTTATGCTTTTCCATCTCATCTGCAGCAAACTTCTTTACTCATACTATAACAAGCTGAAATATGCCTGCTCTTCACTCCCTAGTTCGCACATCACTCTAGCTGCCATCAATCCTTACAACAAGATCGCGTTTTCAGCCTCCATCATATAATGAAGTAGATGAGACTGACAAGCTGAAGCCAGAATCTTAACTGCAAGACGAACGCCCCATCACGCTGCCCATCACCATAATAGCTACTCATCATGCTCGATCGACTGTCCCTTTTCCGAAACCCGATACACATTCGCTTTCTCAGCAGCGTTACTGATATCTTGATCGAGAGTAAGGTGTCTGATAGGCAGCTTACGAACAATACCCACAACATCCCAAGGAGTCCATGGATTTGAATCAGCAAAGATACCATCGATCTCCTCTAAGGACCGATTCGCAGTTTCCGGATACAAGAAGTATACCACAAAGAACATCAAGCCGTTCATAACAGCAAAGATGACATAAGTATAAACCCCAATACTGTTGAAAGCTACAGGCGTACACATCACGACCATGAAATTCAGCGCCCAATCTGCCGCTGTGCTGAGACCGTTGACCGGAGCGCGGATTTCGAGTGAGACAATCTCCGCAGGGTAAAGCCAAGGGATACCCAGCCACCCAAGACCGAAGAAAGCGTTGAAGAAGAATATGAAGAACGATGCTGCTATACCAGCACCAGCGTTTCCTCTATTTGCAAGCCAGACTGTCCCGCATAGGACAGACATCGAGGCCATTTGACCAATGGAACCGACGAGAAGTAGCTTCCGACGACCAACACGCTCGATAGTGAAGATAGCAATGCAAGCAACAGCTAGATATGCTGTATTCTGACAAGCCGCAACGATCCTGGCGTTCACAGCACTCAATCCGATTGAGTTCTCGTAGATAGTTGTTGCATAGTAAGTGATTAAATTGGTGCCGGACAACTGCTGCATCGCTTGGCTCCAAATAGCGAGCATAGATCTGTGGAAGTGCTTCTTTGGTCCCTGTAAAACAAGCATTCTGAGGGCTTTCAAAGTGCCTTCCTCTTTCTCAAGAGTGAACAAAATCTCGTCGACCTGAGCTTGGATGTACGGCTCTTCGACTGAAATTTCATCAAGTGCCGCAAAGACAGCTTTCGATTCTTCGATCCTGCCTTTCTTGATCAACCATCTCGGAGATTCGGGTAGCTCAAGGATGAACGCGATCAGAATGCCGGCGAAGACGCACTGAAACGCGATAGGAAATCGCCAATTGATTTGTCCTGAAACGAAGAAGAAGGCGAAGTTAAGCCAGTAAGAGAATGCGAGTCCAAAGATGATGAGGGCGCCTTCAATCATGACCATAGCTCCGCGTCGTTCGGCTTTGGCACATTCGGATTGCCACATGGGTACAGTTGCTGTTACGAAGCCATTTCCAATACCAGTGATGATTCTGCAGAGACGAAATGTCAGTATAAGTAATACACTTCCTGCCATAAATTGTGGGGTAACTCACCTCCCAACAATAAACTGAGCCAGCGAGAATGATGCACACTGAATAGCAGCTCCAACACACATAATAATCGCACCACCAAAAACCACCTTCCTCCTTCCAAACTTATCTCCAGCCCACATAGTAGACAGCGCTCCAAACATACACCCAATCTCATAAATAGCAACAGTGAGACCTTGAATCTTGGATTTGAAAGATTTCTGGTCAGGAGTCAGGGTTGTGGTAGTGACGTCCATTTCAGGGAATGTCTCGATGAAAGTATCGAGTGTCAAGAGACCGCTCATTACTCCTTGGTCATAGCCGAAGAGGACGAAGCCTACGCCGGCTAGTGCGGCGATGGCTTTGTGAAGGCTTTTGCCTTGGAGACCGAAGTACTGCTTCATGTTTCTTCCTGCATGTACCGGCTGTCAAGAGGAGGATGGATGTTGTGCTGAGAAGTATGGCACGTGATGTGAGCTGCTCTTAGGAGGCATAAGCGACGCATAGGAAATGGAAGAAATCACAAAATGACTGAGCAGCCAAGCTTGTATTTATAACAGTATAATGAGTCATTTCAACGTTGGAAATGTTCAAGGGTAAAGTCACCACCATCCTCGGTCTTCAAGTATCAAGGAATGGACCCAAGCCTATACTGTACGTATCCTTTCTCCGCTACTCCACGAGAATCTGTGGAGCTCTACCCACATACGGACCTCTGTCGTCCGTGGAGTGATGTGACTTCTGCGGAGAATCGCGGGGTCTGGGTTTGGTGCCAAAGTGGGATGTAAGAGTGGGGTGTCGGAAATCTGCTGCGAGTTCAACTTCCTCAGCATCTCCATACTTGGTCTCCTGATTGAAGTTGGGCTTAGCCTGACAAATTGTGGATTGGAAAAGCATCACTTGCTCCAGTGAAGCTCTTTCTGGGCGTTCTCGATGTTTACCAGAAATGAAGACCATTCTCGAGCTTTCGCGGAAGGAGACTCTGTCCCCTAAAACTTACAAAACTTTTCAGAAATATAGATAGCCAGAAAATATAAAAATCAATGCTTTCCACTTTTAACCACCCTCCACTGATTTCTGAGCATGGTCCCCATGGCTTGAGCCTCTTTGCCCATCACATACGATATTTTGTATTCGCTAGAATCACTCCTGCCCATCCAAAATCATCACCTTGATAGCCCGTGCCTTGGGGTCCGACGCAGTCTTAAAAGCATCCACGCTCTCCTCGATAGCAAAGCGGTGTGTGATCAGTGACGAGACATCGACCAATCCACTTTTCACAAGTCTGATGGCTCTGGGCCAAGTATTGGCGTAACGATACTGCAGTCTGATATCGATCTCGTTGACAGAAAGATGCATGAACGGAAGATTCTGATAATCCGCACCCACGCCAATGACATGAATGATACCACCAAACTTCAAGGAGAAGATACCTGCCGAGATGGAACTCTCAACACCAGTACACTCAATGGCAATTGCTGGTCTGAGACCAGCAGCCTTGACAATCTCGGCGCCAATTTCTTCTGCCTTCTGATCTCTCTTAACGAGAACAGTTCTGATGCCTGGAACGACGTTCGTTGCGAAATCCAGTCGATTCTTGTCAATGTCCGTAATGACAAGAGGTTCAGCTCCTGCAGCACGAGCACACAATGCTGAGACAATACCAATAGGTCCAGCTCCGCAGATCACGACCGGATCCCCCAACTTCACACCTGCTCTATCGATTCCTGCCAATGCGACACAGAGAGGCTCCAATAAAGCACCAAACTCGTAAGACATGTTGCCAATTTTGTGACACCACTGGGCCTTCTGCTTTAGGTAGCGTCTCAAAAACCCAGGCATGGGTGGTGTAGATTTGAACAACATCTGAGGACAGCCATTATATTTGCCATGTAAACATTCTTCACAGGCATGACATGGCTCTGATCCTTCCAATGCCACTCGGTCGCCAACCGCGAGGTCTTTCACAGATGAGTGAACTGCAATGACGACTCCAGCGGACTCGTGTCCCAGAATATGCTCTTCGCGTACCACCATTGTAGGACCAATCTGGCCATGTCGTTGAAAATGGATGTCAGAGCCGCAGATTCCTGATGCGCGAACGTGGACGAGTACTTCTCCCGGGCCGGGTATGAGGTCTTCCCCAGATGGCGAACATGGAGCAATGTAGAGCTCGTGCTTCGGATTTGTGAAGACGCCCACGTTATCTTTTATTTTGATTGCTGTTGCGGTGGCCATTGCGGTAGGTCGTTAATGGAGGTTATGAACGTGGCGTGGATGTTGCTGATTGCAATTGCTATGATAAAGGAGATAACAGATAGACGGATTCGAGAATTAGAATAGGAGAAAAGAAACAGGACCTTGAATTATGCACTGAATGGACAGTGATGAAAGGATCTGCAAGTCGTAGGCTGACAAGCAGACACGAGGCGCGGCAGCTGACATGCTTGGCCACGTCCTACACGACCGACTACGGCATCGCATTGCCCTCTAGATCTATCAGCTGAACAAATTCGATAGAGTTGAAGAAAAGCCTGGACCTTTTTTCTTGACAGTGGTGAGTTGTTCGAAGTTCCGGCATTCTGTGCTCCTGATGTTATGGCCGGTGCATAGTGGGCCGCTCCGGAGTTCTGTCGCCCGGAATAGGTCACTTGACTACTGAGCGGATGTCTGTCATCTCTCCAGCCAGTGAATATCAGAAATTATCTCCACGAATACTTCCATGACTAGCCGACCCCGCCTTAGGGTTCTGCCATACATAGAGATCAGCAAGGTAGGATTGGGCCCTCATTAGCTCCATTCCAACACTCGTTGTGCGGCTGCTCACGATGATTCCTCTCCTCGCTCCCACTACAGAAGATATCACCGCTCTATATTTTCATCCTTAAGAAATCACTAGCAAACAATAAGCCAACAAGCCTGAACTGATATCACGCGTCTACGAAAATGGTTCTCTACCAGCCTGCAAACAGACCCGTCAAGAATCTCTTCGACCTCACAGGCAAAGTATCCGCGATAACTGGTGGCACTCGTGGCATCAGTTTAGCAGCCGCAGAAGGTTTGGCTGAGGCTGGCTCGGACGTTGCGTTGATATATTGCACTTCTTCACAGAAACTCGTGGATGAGGTAGTGGCGAAGTTGGGGAAAGATGCAGGCGTGAAAGTGCGAGCATACCAAGCAGATGTGCGCAACAAAGCTCAGATCACGGAAGTGATCGAGAAGGTTGCGACTGATTTTGGCCGCCTTGATATTGTTGTACCCAATTCTGGGGTCGCAATCTATGGGGCTGGTGAAGAGTTCTCGGAGGAAAAGTATCGAGACGTTCTTGGTGTTAATCTCGATGGTGCTTTTTTCACGGCACAGGCAGCGGCGAATGTATTCAAGAGACTGGTAGTAGCAAAGACCATTCGGCAGGGGAGCATCGTCTTCACAGCTTCGGTGTCCTCCAGTATCGTCAACTTCCCACAGAAACAGGCACCGTACAATGCATCGAAGGCAGGTCTAGTCCAACTTGCGAAGTGTTTAGCTGTTGAATGGGTCGATTTTGCCAGGGTCAACTGCGTATCTCCAGGATATATTTCAACAGAATTGTTGGACACCCAGCCACAATAGTGGAGAGATAGATGGTTCTCCATGATTCCTTCCGAAAGAATGGCCGAAGCATATGAGATGAAAGGGACCTATGTATACCTGGCGAGCGATGCATCAAGTTACACAACGGGAGCCGAGATCATTTCTGCCGGCGCTGTAAGTTGCATCCGACGTCACTCTGATGCGATCGTGTATACTGATTGAGAGATTCTGTTCAGTTCACCTTGACTTAGTTGCTATCCGTGACACCTTGAGGCCATACATATAGCTGCTCAGTCGTCATGTTCTGGAGATACGCTAGTTCGGGGCTGTCCCTGATACATTGTTAGCATAGATTTGGCAAGATTCATCATATAGTAGCACATACCATAAATGTGCTTCCAAACCGAACTCTGGGATGTCGGGCCACATCATGGAATGCATTGACAATATCTGTGTGATGGGACTCTCGTTGGTGGAATCTGGAATCTGACCAGACTCCGATATGGCTGTATTATGCCCATCATTTTGGAGTGTACATGCAGCAGTAAGTCTTTCCAAGGTCTGGACACACTTTCCAGAATATGTGCTGAGCTCACCCATACTTTCGATTACGTTTGTCGCGATCTCAATATCCTTTCTCCATTCTACTGCCTTCGAAGACCGTGTATTATTTCGGAGAGAGATCACTGGTACCAGTGTAGCAGAAAAGAGAAAGTATAGAGCATACCAACATGCCATCCTGGTGTGAGTATTATTTTTCCAGAACCTATCGACGTGTTTGATTGTTTCGTGGGATTCTCTCAGGCACCGGTCACATGTCTCTTCGGTGAAGGCTGATGATGGTGACTGAGGATCTGTGCCGAGGTCTGGGACAATATTCCCCTCATGGCTCTGAGCAAACGCATTCCGGGATACCATCAGCGCTTTCTGGATCAGAACAGGTCGATATATCACCATTCGCAAATGCTTGTACCTCCACGTCATGATGGCATGAGCGAGGGTGTAACGATCTGGTACTTTCGCATTCTCTTTGTAGTACTCTGGCACCATTTCCAGCCATTTTCCGATATAAAGGTCATCCCAGGCCAAGACTTGTTGAGCAGAAGCGAATGGTTTTGAGATGATTCTGTTGTATAGTGATGTGGTGAGGAGATGAAATTGCGATTGTACCTTGACATTGGTGTAAATAGTTGGGGAATCCGTGTTCCCTGGAGAGCTTGTTGTAGATGCAGTGAGATTGCTGTCAAAAGTATTGATGGGAAGCTTGGCATCAATCCCAGCTGAAGGTATGGTGAGAGGGCGGCCAAAGGTGATGGTTGAGCCGGCATCAAATATGTATAAGCACCACCAGGTACGACGACGCATCTCCTCATGCAAGAGACTACTCTTCCAGCGCGGAAATTCTTTGTGGAGTCCTAAGCCAAGTGCCATTCGGACTGCCAAGCCCAGGTAGTTGTAACTAGAGTTGGGTCGATCTCTCTTCTGTAGATAGTTGGAGATTAAACTCAGGCATTGTACTAAAGTCAAATTGCCCATTTCAAGCATGTTGATGGATAGGTTAGATCTAGCACGATGGAATAGCACAAGATCGTCGTCGTTCGGACACGTTGCCGCCATAAAAGCACCAATGGCCGCAACCACATACATCAGCGCCATCCAACCGGTCTTCGGACGAGGTACAATCTCGTGATATTGAGCCATGAAAAGTCCTTGGTGAACCAGCGGGTATGAGACGTGATATGTGTTGAAGTAGTCCGCGATGTAACCTTCAATTTTCTGGCTAAGAATGTCTTTCTGAAGATTGACCACAGGGGGATCTCGTGTTCGCTGTCTATTGGGCAGAGACGATCTACTGGCCGTCGCAGAGAATGGATCAGACGAGTAGGACTGGATGAGATGTAAGAGAGCAGCGCTTGATGCCAGGCCTAGGTATCCAGGCTGTTCTTTCTGAATGGATAGTGCAGCCATTCCATCTATACAGCTCCGTGAGCCGTCATGCTGCTCATCCCACTCGTAGCCAATTCCCTGCATATCCAGACTATCACCTGAGGTCATAGGCGGGATATCAGGGGAGATGTGGCCACCGTCGTCGTCGGTAGGAGACACCAAACTTTCCAGACAAGCTGTAAGCATGTCGGATTCCAGGTCATTCGAGCAACGAGGATGCGTCATTCTGGGCTCCTGGGAAGGAGAGCCGTAAGCTTGGAGTTCACTCCTAGGTCTCTTCGCGCGTGAATGCCTCGCCATTTGGTCGTCACCTGGGGCTTGCCTTGCTGGGAAGTCGTCTTTCGGCTCTCCATTCGAGTCCTGTTGAGTTCTCGAAACAAGTCGACACCTGGCAATCTATCCTGGATAATTTGAGTGGCGATCCGAAGGGAATCCTCAACTTCAGTCAAGTGTCTAATGGTAAAGTTAGTGACGGGACTTTAGTGGTGTTGTCGATGGGATTGTGGCATTACTTGCGTGTGAGAGGTGTGCGTGTTTGTCGTTCATAGAGGCATTGACGGCGAAGGTGGCTACACTGAGAACAAACAGGTAGTTCCCGTGAGCCACTGGAGATAATCAGCCGTACTCTTTGCATTAGGACTTCAGTGTTACTGTCAGGGGTCACCTACACGAGCCTTTCGCCGTCGACATTCGTTGCATGCGTGACTGGAAATCGAGTCCCAAGGGAATCGTTCCACATCCTGAGACTCGATATGGACGTGGTCGTCGATATCTGGAAGGCTGTCACTTGCCATTTGGGGCCTTCTTCTGCTCAGTGGTTGCTGGGATGGAGAGGTGTCGTCCTGGGCTGAGGCGGGGAAAGGGGAGTGCATTACGGAAGCCGACAATTACATCAGCGCAATACCGTACTGCTCTGAAAACTGAGCAATCCCAAATAAAGGAGTTGGGAAAAGCTAGATAGACAATAGATAAAACACTTTCAGTAGGCCATTAAAGTTACAATGTTCTAGCGTAACATACTTAGAGCTTGAGATAGCTGGAGAACTTGAAACTGGGAAGTCCCGTGACATTGATACCGTCCTCAGTCCTACGACCAACTTTTGATTTAGCTTCAAGGTATTGAAAAGTTGGAAGAAGCTGATATTCATTGTCCGATCCCTATTTATACATCCAAGTCCCCCTCCTCATATCCAGCTTCGACCTCGGGAGTGGCTGAGGCGGAGCAAATACGCCAGCCAGAGCATCGAGCTGTGCCTGGCTCATCATTGGCGCCAATTTTCTGGGTATTCTCGTGAACGCTGTAGTCTCGGCTTGTGATAGTGGTGGTGACTTTGCTTCCAAACCAGAGTTTGAATCAGCGGTCGGTGGTGCGGCAACCGAGGTGGAAGTGGCTGTTGACCCAAGCATTGCTGTCGATTCGGTCGCGGGAGACTCCTCAATATGCACATTCTGCGCCTCTGCTGCAGTCATTCTCAGGTAAGGGTTGGGTACGGGACTAATGGCATCGATATCAGCTTCTGTCGGGAGCTTGGCGTCGTTTTGTCCCCTCACATTTTCCTCATTCCAGTCCATGGGGCTTACGACCTCTTTCGCTGCCATCTCATGCTTGATACTCCCGGCTTCCAATTCATATGCAAAGCCAGTATTGTCTCCTTGTAGCTCCGTAGTCGTGTACCTTGCATCTCGACCCGGCATCTCTGCTGCTCCATAACGAGGTATGGGGACTATCCACCACTTCGAGCTTGGTGGTATGTGTGATTCAGGGTCGCGAGATCGCCTGTTTTGGTAGCAGTAGAGACTCGCCGTGATGCAACCTAGCGCCAAGAGTCCTCCAAAGGTGCCAACGATGATGACTGTTATCTGGAAGGCACGTCCTGAGGCTCCGAGCGATGATCTTGGGGCAAGAGCGGGAGATGGTGAGCTTGTGGTCGCGGATGTGGTTAATGGGACAGTGGTCTTAGATGTTGCTAACGAATGGCGCAAAACTCGGTGGCTAAGTGTGGCCATTAACAAAACGAGGGAGTAAGCCGGCATTTTGACTATTGTGCAAAACTACCAAGGACTGAAAGAAACATAATTTTATGACAGCAAGCAGACCACGAGGGACTTAGAAGGCGAAGCGTGTACCAGCAACAGGTTTGGAAGATGAAAGCACTTTAACCTTATTCATTTGAGTTGAATCCAACATGTTGGATGCTGAAAGCGGTGCGGCCTGAAACTGGCGCCATGTTCGGCTGGACCAACGATATCATGTTCCATGAACTCAAAACACCTCGAACCAACATCTTCGACCCACGCAGGGTTCACAGCGAGCAACTGCGCCTCTCCAATGAATAGACAAATAACATCAGCAAGTTCATATCGTTCGTGTATGCAAATCGTTTCCAAAAGGTTTGACTCCGAGAATAACAAGGATAGAGGAGACCGCTCGTTGCTGCTTCAGCCAGACGGTCTAGTGGCATCGAAGACAGCCTCCTTGAGCACACTTGTGTTGAAAGCATGGTATTGAAGTTCAGGGGTGAGTGGTGAAAAATATCTGAGCAGTAATGATACACCAGATGGGTGCATTTGATGGTGAAGCAGATGAACAAGACAGGCACAACAGACAAATTGATATAACCCCACGAAAACCTTGACTACTGGAGCGTCAGAGAGGGGAAAATTCAGAAGGCACCTCCAAGAACTTCAATTTAAGACATTATGTACGGCATTGAAGCAGGTTTTGCACTTTCGGCAGCAGCACAAGCTTGACTTGAAGCGCATTTTGGGACACACCAGTGGTGAGTGAGTCGCAAATTGCAACAACATACGAGAAGAATCAACGGAAATTGAAGCATATCATTGTCCCAGAGGATTTTGATGATGGCAAGACAGCATCAAGGGCTACAGTAAACCCCTGGTCCTAATGTCTAGCGTTCATTTTGTGCTGTCTTGCTGTATAAAAAGTCCTGGTGTTAAGGCAAGAATTGTATTGGTGCATTCGTTTTTCGTGTGCTATAGCCTGTCAAGGCTGATAGAAGAGCAGCTTGACTGATCGCTGCATTTGTGGCGCGCTAGACATTAGAATCAGGTGGTTCACTGTATGTAGTTGTCGCAGTACTGATCAGTGATAGAAATGAGGATTGCAACGCTCTCAGGGGCTAGCTTTAGCGCGTTTTTAGGCTCTCTGCGACACTAACTTTAAGGCTCTTCTTTCGCGATCTCCCCTTTCAACATTACGAAAACACTTGCCTTCATCAATCATGTCGGACATAATACTTCGAGCTGAAGTAATAGAATTCTCTTATGGTCTCTTCTTTTCACCCCCGCAAGCATGGGGTTGAGCGCTGTCATACAGCTGCCACGCACAAGTCCCCCAAAAAGGAATTGCTTGACATTGCTCGACACTGAGCTGCGCGACTTCGTCTCTCTCATTGGCAATGGTCAATTGTTTTCCGAGTGGCGTTATTGGTGACTCCGGTCAGCTGCTCAATTTTCTTTTAGCTTATCCATCGCCATGCTGTTTTACATCGAGAAGTAGTAGCAGTCACGCAGTTTGGAGGACATTTGCGATAATACATCTTCCATCTCGTTAACGTCATGTCTCTCTGTAACGATGCAGACGAAGGTTACATCTGGAATGATTATTGTTGGGTGTACCACAATGGGACGAAAGCGTTGTACAATTTCACGACTTCGGAACACCAAGACTGCTACTTTGTTGCGTCTTTCGAGGGAGATGCAGATATTGGAGGTCTGGGAGTGAGTACGCAAGTTGAACTTCGGGTCTGACAGCTCTGACTAATCTCTTCAAGGTATTGTATGCATTCATCGTAGCAGGTTGGATCACTTGCTTGCTAGCGGCTGTTGCTACATATTGTGCTATATCCAAGCTAGTCTACACACAGCTTCCTCCATGGAACCACGAAGAGTGGAAGACTGAGTTCGAGGCTCTTGTCAAGAAGCATACACATCCCCACCCATCCTCTAGTTTTACCAATGACCATGGGATGCTGGCGAGGATTGGAAAGTTGATAGCTTCTGTTTCACGCCCTGTGATAAGGTTCATGCTCTCTCGTTTCGCCACGAAGCGTGCAACAATCGAAAAGTTCTCGCAAAAGACACTTGATATACTTTGTGACGTCCAATTGGTCACCGGCACGGGCATCCTGATTGCTGGTCTGGCACAAGGAAACGGAATGACCTTCTACCACCAACAATTTATTCTGAACTACTGGTACCTCTGCCTGAATTCTTTCTGGGCTGCAAGGTCTGGCGAGATGAACCAGGACGATAATGAAGAGGACGATTGGCACTTCTGGACACGAAATGTTGCGATACTGGTGTCTACTGTACTTTCGATTTACTATCAAATTCAGCTCACTCCGCGGCAATGGGGACCACGAGGACTTTGGAACCCCGTCAAATCTGGATATTGCTACATCTCCAATGACACCTCGTCGTACGACCAGAATTACCTTTGGATCGCGGGTTTGATTGCCTACGCCGTGTACTTGGTATTCGTTCTTACCAGAGGCGCTGCGGACTCCACTGCGAAGTTGCTGAAGATAGAGGATCAGTGGAGAGACTGGAATTCGACCCTCAATTCTAGATGGGAAGGGGAGTCACGCCGCGTTTTTCACTACTTGACCAATTCTACGTCTCGTTCTGCCTTGTCTCCTTTGGAGTTCAGTCATTCCCACAGCACGGATTTATTGAGATTGACCAAGATGGCGATTGCATGGATCTGGAAGGTGTTCTGGAGTCTATTCAAACAATTCCTAGCTCTCTGAGCATGGGGCGATGCAAGCTCACCCCTGATAGTGGCAGCGTATTTTGGTTTCGCAGGATGGAACACTTATGACCTGATTGATTTGAAGAAGTCCAACTCTGCTCTAGTATCTGAGGAGACAAATTGGGGCTTTGGCCAGGTACTTCCGGTGGTGCTGTTGGGTTTGGTTATACTCAACATCATGGATGCGTGGCAAGGTTGGAGTCCTTCTCTAACGCAGGATCAAAGCTGACGTTTATTGTATAGATGCGCATAAAGAAGTAAGAACAGAGCGACTAAAACATGAAGGTCCTCAACAAGATCCACAGGAGAGTCACAAAATGCAGCAGGTCCCAGGAACCCAGGTCCCATCCAATGCTTGATCGCAGAACGCTACTCAAGATCGCTTCATGGGCTCTCTTCTGCATCGCGGTACTTTCTGAGATCTCACCAACTCAGCATATCAGAATACCTGCACATCAACAGTTGAATATGATTACTCCAACCATTACTTCGCTCCACTACGCTCCACAATGCGCCAGTCTATTCAAATAGATGATCTCGAAACTGCGCCTTCTTACTCCTCCCATACATGGCAAAATACTCAGCGACAGTCAAGAACCACGCACATCCCATCAAAACATCCTTACTTCTCTTACTTCTCACATACTCAAGAATTCGTTCCCGAAGACCTTCAGCCCTTTCCTCTCGCTTTCCGGTCCTCCCCTTGGTTGTGAGCTGGGCATCCTTCACCATCTCAATCTTATTAGTAACCACCATCTTCTGCCACTCCTCATAAATCACCTCTCCGACCCTCATCAACCATACCAATCCTGCCAGAATCCCTGCAGCTAAGAACAACATCCACTGCACCTTCAACCATTCCTCTTCTGGATGATGAAACGTCTCTCCTCTTATCGGGTAAAAGCATACATATCCCGGTCTCGCCAGATTATATGGTTCGGTGAAGGAACAGAGGTTTGGGAAGGTTGTTAGGAGTGCTAGTAAACCCAGGCGAGATGGTAGAGTAGAGTGGGGAGAATGGTAAGAGAGGGACAAGTGGAGGTATAGGAGGGGTGTGGTGAGAGAGAGGAGGGTGAGGTTGTACCAGAGAGGAAGGATCGTTTGGTTGAACTGCATTGGGTCCATTTTTAACTAAGTGTGTAATTGCCAACCTATACATATCCGAGGAAAGTAAATATAGCTCTCGGCTCAGCACTGGGTCTTGTGAGGCTGATGAGGAGGGAGGAGGACAAAAGAGAGTGTTGATATCACGTGCGATAGCGGGGTTGTGTCCATGCCCGCAAGGATTTTGATGTCATTGACAGGTCCTTTGGCTTTCTGCAGGCATCCTTTTTCGAGGAGAATCTACTCGGCAGCACTAAATACCATCGCCACGAAGTATGCATACAAAAGGACAGAAAGTTGCAGGATTGGTAGAAAGCCTGCCGGAGATAAATCGTACCAATTCCGATATGAGTGACACTTCCTTCGGCCATGACAAGGTCAGGAGTGAGGATGAGGGGCTGATATTTCTGTATCTCCGATGGCAAGCTTCATTCCACAACATATTAACCTGGGATGGTGACCTCATCCAGGAACAGATGTCTAAAGTCCGGATATCTCCATCATGACCGCATGCACTGTGTAACCTCTGTTCAACCTTAAAACCACCAAGCTTTCCATCAGCATTACCATTAAATCTCTCTCTAAATTACCACCTTTCAAACCCCCCTTCACATCACAATTCAAAATCTTACCTCAAAGCATCAAACCCATCTCAACACAACCCCCCACCCCCAAAATCAACATGTCCCCCTCACAAACCCTCCCAACCCGCAAACTCGGCAAAAATGGCGCAAACGTTCCAGCCCTAGGCTTCGGCTTAATGGGTCTCTCCGCTTTCTACGGAAACCCTTTGCCCGACGAGGAGAGATTCAAGGTTTTAGATCGCGCTTATGAGCTTGGAGAGACGTTTTGGGATTCGGCGGATATGTATCGTGATAGTGAGGATTTGGTTGGGAAATGGTATGTTCTCTTTCCCCTCTATTGATATTCTTATTACCTCTCGATAAAAGTCATGGGAGATGAGGGGAGGTGAAGAGAGACGAGGGGATATCTAGGAGTGATTATGAAGTGATGCTGACGAGAAGAAGGTTCGCACGCACAGGACTCCGCGATGAGATATTCCTCGCCACGAAATTCGCCAATAAACGTATCGGAGAAGGAAAGGATGTCAAGATGGTTATCAATTCCAGTCCGGAATACTGCAAGGAAGCTTGTGAGACGAGTTTGAAGAGACTTGGAGTGAAGCAGATTGATTTGTATTATTGCCATCGAGTTGATCAGGAGACGCCTATTGAGAAGACGGTTCAGGCTATGGTTGAGTTGAAGAAGTGTGTATCACAAAAATCCAAGAAGTGGCTAGTTATGCTAAGTCGAAAACAGTGAAGGAAAAATCAAGTACCTTGGCTTGAGTGAGATCTCCTCCAACACTCTCCGACGAGCATGTAAAGTCCACCACATCGACGCCGTTCAGATCGAATACTCCCCCTTCTGCATCGACATTGAGAAACCCCAAATCGCACTCCTCCAAACATGCCGCGAACTAGGCGTAGCAGTCATCGCCTACTCGCCCCTCGGCCGTGGCCTATTGACCGGTGCCTACAAATCACAAGCCGATTTCGAAGAAGGAGATTTCCGTAAATTCGCACCACGATTCTCTGATGAGAATTTCCCCAAGAATTTGAAATTGGTAGATGGTATTGAGGGATTGGCGAAGAAGAAGAGGTGTACGGCGGGGCAGTTGGTGTTAGCGTGGTTGTTGGCTCAAGGAGAGGATGTTATTCCTATTCCTGGGACGAAGAAGGTTAAGTATCTGGAGGAGAATTTGGGGAGTTTGGGGGTCGAGTTAAGTGGGGAGGAGGTGGGGGAGATTAGGGAGTTGGTTGAGGGTGCGGAGGTTCATGGGTCGAGGTATCCGGAGGCTATGATGGCTAGTTTGTTTGCTGATACGCCTGAGTTGGATGGATGAGATGGAGGTAAGGTTGAGGGAGAATGTGAGGATGAGAAAAGTGCAGAGCGAAGCATGCGAAAGTACCTTAGGTTAGCGAGTTCTTGCTAGGTCTTCGAAATTGATACTCAAGATCAGACGACAGACTTTACATTAGAAACATTTTTAAAGATGCTTCTCGCCTACTGTGACATGTACAGAGGTAGTTCTCATAGACCTCTATGAATTCGATGCATAGATCTCTGTTCAAGCAACAAGCTGCCGGTCTGAGTTGGGATTATTCGTCTCAGCCAAGACAGCTGACTCGTCAGAAGGCGTATCCATGAGCAGACACATACCGCATCATGGCTCCTCGGCTGAGGAGAGTAGTAGACATGACTTGCTTTTTGTTGAAGATTTCCACAAGTGTTGAGGTTGATCCTTCAAGAAGATGGCACATGAATCTCTGACATTTCAGAAGATCGAGACACCTCATGCTAGCTCGGGTCAACTCGGCTTACTTTCCTCATGCATGTCAATGTCTCATATGGAAGCTGTTCCGCGCCCCAACAAAGATGGCTTGGGACCCACGTGTGACTTCATTGGCGGAATAATGGCCGGCAAATCGTCAACTTTCTGCCCTCGCAGCCTGCCGTCAGCCGAGATACCATGTGAGGGAATTCAATTGCTTGGAAGTTCTGCCCAAGATTTCTCCTCATCAACAACACCACATCTTCTTCTTAGCCCTCCTCGTCTGTGCAATTGCGCAGTACGAGATACTGGATATCTTCAACTGGGATCACCGATCACCAGATCTCAATTCCATTCTTCAGCGGGGCTCCTGCAGCTGTCATCCTTGGCCCTCGTCAAAAGCGGGTTGATCTACACTTAGCACCATCTACGACCCAAGCTCCAGTCCTCTCTGAGCTTTCCTGCATCTCTCCGCTCTCCTCTGCATCAACACCTCGATTCATCCTTCCATCCTTCCTCCTCCCTCCTCCTCACCCTCTCCTATCATACGATGGCCTTTCGACAACGCCTCGCAAAACCCCTTCTCTACACCACAGGAGCAGCAGCAATCGGAGGCGGCTTCCTCTACTACTCTTACCGTCCACGTAACATCCCCGGCTCCGACCCCGCCGTTGTCTCGCCACCTGGTTACGGAGCAGAGGGTTCCTTCCGACCTCCTCGATTCCCAAAAGTCAAGAGTCGAGATGAACAGATTGCGGATCTGAAGCGGAGCGGAGGGAGTCAGGGCGCGATTGCAGGAGCGTTCCAGAATACCGATGATGCGAAGCCGCAGAATGAGGAGGATGTGTATGATTTGTTGATCATTGGCGCGGGAGCTACAGGAGCGGGGATTGCGCTTGATGCTGCGACGAGAGGGTTGAAGGTTGCGGTTGTGGAGAGGGATGATTTTTCTTCAGGGACGAGTTCGAAAAGTACGAAGTTGGTGCATGGTGGTGTAAGATATCTGGAGAAAGCGGTTTGGGAATTGGATTATAATCAGTATAAGTTGGTGAAGGAGGCGTTGAGGGAGAGGAAATACTTCTTGGATACTGCGCCGCATTTGAGTATGTGGTTGCCGATTATGCTACCATTGGATAAGTGGTGGAAGGCACCGTATTACTGGGCGGGAACAAAAGCATATGATTTTTTGGCTGGGAGTGAGGGGATTGAGACGAGTTACTTCCTGACGAAGAGTAAGGCTTTGGATGCTTTCCCAATGTTGAAGAAGGAAAACCTGGTGGGCGCGTTGGTATATTATGATGGAGCACACAATGACTCCAGGATGAACGTATCATTGGCCATGACTGCTGCGTTATATGGATCAACGGTTGTCAATCATCTCGAGGTCACGTCTCTGGAGAAAGATCCTAGTGGCAAGCTCTGCGGTGCTCGTGTCAAGGATTTGGTTCAAGAGAAGAATGGAAAGAAATCTGACGAATTCACCATTCGTGCCAGAGGTATCATCAACGCCACAGGACCTTTTACCGACGGAATCAGAAAACTCGACGAGCCTGGTGTCAAAGAAATTGTTGCTCCGAGTTCCGGTACCCATGTCATTCTCCCTGGTTACTACAGCCCTCAGACTATGGGTCTCATTGACCCCAAGACCTCTGATGGACGAGTAATCTTTTTCCTCCCATGGCAAGGAAACACAATCGCTGGTACCACCGACTCTCCCACCACAATTTCCCAGAACCCTCTTCCCAAAGAAGAAGAAATTGATTGGATCCTTTCCGAAATCCGCCACTACCTCTCTCCAGACATCAACGTCCGCCGAGGAGATGTCCTTGCCGCCTGGTCAGGAATCAGACCTCTAGTCAAAGATCCCAAAGCCAAAAACACCGAATCCCTAGTCCGCAACCATCTCATCAACGTCTCCGAATCCGGACTCCTCACCTGCGCGGGAGGAAAATGGACAACCTACCGTCAAATGGCCGAAGAAGCCGTCGACGAAGCGATCTCCCAATTCAAGCTCACGCCAAAACCTTACCCTGACGCACCAGATGTCAGTGGAACAGAAATGATCGATGACGGCAAACAACTCAATGGCTCGTGTCAAACACACCAAGTAAAATTGGTCGGCGCTCACGGATTCTCGAAAACACTCTTTATAAACCTGATCCAACATTTTGGCGTAGAAACCGATATTGCGAAACATCTTACGGAGTCCTATGGTGATCGTGCGTGGACCGTTGCCGCCTTGTCGATTCCTACCGAGAAAAGATTCCCAGTGAGAGGTGAACGGATTAGTCCTTTGTACCCATTCATCGATGGAGAGGTGAGATACGCAGTTAGACATGAGTATGCACAAACTGCAGTTGATGTTCTCGCGAGAAGGACCAGACTCGCGTTCTTGAACGCACAAGCTGCTTTGGAAGCAGCACCAAAAGTCATCGATATCATGGCTGAGGAACTAAAATGGGATTCCAAGCGTAAAGAGGTTGAGTGGAAAGATAGTACGTACCCATCCCCCTTCCTCCACCGAAAATATCTAACACAAACCCCCAGCCGTCTCATTCCTCGAATCAATGGGCCTCCCCAAATCCAAGCTCTCAGCAACTCGCAAACAAGTCGAAAACGGGACGCTAAGTTTCAAGGACGGTATCGAGTATAAGATGTACTCGAGACATGACAAGCCGAATGATGAGCTGGAGAGCGATAAGAAGGGGAGTCTGGGTATGAAGCCTGGGAGTGCTGCTGAGAAATAGAGGTTCTCCTGCTTGGGAATTAAGTGGGAAACGAGTAGAGGTGGGTGTTGAGAGGTTGTGAGTGGAGGTTGATACAGCGGAATGCGTGGTTGATGGCATGAGAGGAGATGAGATGACCAAGAGGAGGAAAATGCATATCGAGGCGCGTGGTCCGGTTTGGTTCGGTCGTACTTTGCATTATATCTCCTAGGCTTCCTTCTGTATACTTCGATTCTGTCCATAGAGGCAGGAGGATAGAGTGATACGCTCAGTCCTGGTGTCTGGTGGTCTGGGGGAAACAGTAATATACATGTATACCTCTTCCCATTTCTGTCTCTGCAAACTCTCTTCGATGGGTCTGATATATATTCCAGGATGAGTCTGACACTCTGTGAAATGCGTATTAGTAGCTTGGACATAGCAGTTTGAGTATTTTGAGGTGCCAATCAATGATAGAAGGGAATCTGATTGATGCCGTCGAGACTCAATCGTTATCTTTACTGTATATCTCACGTCTCACCTTCCCAAGAGCTCATGTTCCCGTTTGTTCATGTTATGTTCAAGTTATGTTTATATCCATAATTACATTACCCTCTCTCCTCCCTCTCACCCTTCCTCCCTTCCAACACCTAACATACCCAAACACCCATCATAATCACCCCAAAAATCATCATCCATTTTCCAAGCCCTACACCGTGTCGATTCCCAACACTCGTCGAACCAGCCGTTGTCGTTGCGCTTCCACTCGGACTACCCCCAGCATTCGAAGTAGCAGATCCGCTCACTGTCCCGCTCGCGATAACACTCCCACTCGAAAGCGGACTCCCTGGCCTCGTGATACTTCCCGTCGACGCACTGGCAGAACTCAGCCCAGATGTAAGACTCGTCTCAACCTCCGTCGTCGAACTCGAAGTCGGGCTACCCGAAGCGCTCCCAGAAACAGGACGGGTAATCGTACAAGGACAATTCGTAACAGTCACCGTACTTGCAGAAGTAAGCGTATATGTCTCCGATCCCTGACTAAACATCGTTGCTCCGGGTATGAAGGTCGTGTATGCTGTTACCACTTCTGTTGTGTATGAGAGTGCTTTTGCTTGTATACCATACGGCAGAACACCAGTACTAGATGTGGATGTTGAATTCGATCCAGCACCAGATCCTGAGCCAGAAGAACAAGTGGAATTCGTTGGACGTTTCAACAACGTCAACTCATCCATCACCCCACCATCCTCCCCTTTAATAAACGTAAATGACACCGCCGACTCATTTATGAACCTCACTTTATTGAACCCATAATGCTCGAAATCCAAAAATGCAGTAAGAGGCAGCGTACTCTCGCCTTCATCAAGAACAGAATGCGATTCGATGTTCCCAGCCATTCCGTTGATGATATGCGTCATTGAGACCCCGGGGTTGGTGAGATACGTATTGGCGTCTATGATAGAGGAGTTGTCTTGTGTGCCGTTGAATCCCATGGGCCAGATACGTTCGTACCAATGGATGTGACCGGAGAGATAGGCGTCGACGCTGTATTCTAGTAGGAGGGCTTCGAAGGCTAGTCGGAGGTTCTTCTGGTAAGAGGAGACTTGGGAACTGTACATTGGTCTGTGTGTCATGGCGATGACCCATGGAGTCTTGCATCGATCGATGCTCGCCAGGTCTTTTTCTAACCATTGGTATTGAGCGTAGGTTTTTGAGTCTGTGTAGTTTTCTACTGAACCGAATGGTCCTGAGTCTGTGACATATGTCTCGTTCTCCTTGGGTAGGGTTTCATTTCCTGTGAGGTCGCGAGCGAATGGGTATTCAGGAGAATTGGCGAAGTCTGTCTCCCCATCGAAAGAGATGAAGTGTGCCATGCCGTAGTCGAAAGAATACCACATATTTCCAACACCACCCGTCTCATTGCCAGGCATACGAAAACGATGTTGATATGCTGTGAAGTTCCTTTGAGATGGTGGACAACTATAGTATGTCAAGTCTGCTTCTGGCGCCGTTGAATTTGTTTCGTTGTTGTTCAAGTAAGCTGTCAAGACATTTCCAGGACCATCGAACTCGCTGCAAGTCGCTTCGTGATTACCAGGAAGAGTCATGTATGGAATTTTAGCAGTGACATTGACCATCCATTGTTGCCAAAGATCCCAATTCGACTCGTATAGCACGCTCATATCCCCACCTAACGCTCCTCCTTGATTCGCGATCTCGCCATCTGGAAGAGGAACCAGATACTCTGGAGGAACGGGAGCAGGACCGGGCAACTCTGTGGATGTACCATTGTAACAAACTGGCCAATCATCTGCACATGGCAAAATACCACTATACCAATCATCGGCATAACTCAGATCTCCTCCATGCCATGCAAATACAGTTCCTTCGTCGACGGCTTTGATGAGTTGTTGGTAAGTTCCACCTGCATTGGTGTATCCCATGTCATTGAGAACAGCGATAGAGAACTCTTTCGAATCACCAACTTCAGTAGCAGTGGTGAAGGTCAAGACGTCTGAGGTTGTGGTTCCGTTCGCCGCCGAGATCTGGTAATAATATTTTGTGCCTGGTTCTAGTCCACTGATCTGAACCTCGTGGAAAAATTGACTGCATTGTGTTACTGATACCAGGGAACAAGGCGGGGTACGATCGTATCTAGCCAATCGAGTGTCAGCGTACCGAGCTCATAACTAAAGTTATTATTCAAGGTTAAGATATACATACGTGGTGGTATACCCAGTAGCCTGGTATGCCAACTCAGCAGGTGATATTCCCCATTGAATCTGAGGAGCAACACCTAGACCAAATGGTGTCTGGTAGTGAATGCTCATGCCTCCCGGCACATATGCCATCGCGATCACATTGACATTGTTCGTTGGTTTTTCGGCCGATGGCTTGACTGCTGGAGGTTCGACCAGCCGAGGAAATCCCTTCCCATTGCCATTGACTGTCGGATTAACCCAATCACCAACCGGGATCGCTGGACCAGTATATGGAAATCGTTCATCGGAGTCAGGAGCAGGAGCAGCACTAACGGCGACGGCGGACAGCGCTCCAAGCAATGCAGAAGCTGTGGTTCCCTTCATGATTGCGGTTCGTGATGAAATTGGGCGAACGACGACGTCGAAAAGACGTGGAAGCTGGCGCCATCTTATTTATTCCATTCGGCAGCTGCTCAAGGTTTGCGCTGCACAAGGAAGGTAAGGTTACCCCTCGTCGGCCTCACGATCGCCCATTCCATCCCTGGTCATGGATCTTCTTCGACCCAGATGCTGCATGTCGATAACGGTGATCTCCTGTATTGGAGGATAAGATCCAGGAACGGCTCAGAGCAAGCTTCAATAATTACTTTGACCCGCTCTCCGGTGGTGTCCTGCAGTAGTTTGACGAAAGCTTGGTAAAGCTTGGTTGCTGATTTGATGCGCTGAAGTTGAAGCTATCCAGAAGTGGGAGGTCGCTGTAGGAAGCCTGTACATAGATCCGAGCCGGCATCCCCTGAAGATTGGCGCACGTTTAAAGCTTGGTTGGCTCCGGGGAAAGCTTCTGGAGCCAAGGAGCCTTCTATCTTCATCACCTGCCACCGAAACTTACGTGGACTGAGGAACAATGGAACCGGATACGACATATACAAAACAAATCAGAAATGATGATTGTTCAAGAGAAGAAATGCAGTTCCGGAAGAGGAGATTCTTCCCCACGGTCGCTTCCGAGTGGGTAAGCTAAGCTAAAAGAGGCAGGCACTTACATCCCTATCGAAAAAGCAGGGAGCTGAAATATAGGTCAATGATACCTGTAGGCTTCCTTGCTCATATTTGGCGATTGAGAGCCTAAGATATCAACACCGAATTCCTTGAGGTATCAAGTTCAACAACAATAGTTTATATATGACTTAAAGGTTCACCTAGCTAGGCACATTTTCTATCTACACTCGCGCGAAACCCACAGTGAGTTCACAGACTGAGCAATCATCAATATAACGTCAAGCACACGAGGGAAAAATGACGGCGAGGACAGAAAGTGTAAAAAGGAAGGCCAGAAGCTTGATGTCTCACCTGACCACCATATACCGCGGCATAGAGACCAAGCTGTCATTTGAATGCAAAGCTGACTGTACTTCTTCCATTCCATTATTACTCCCATCAAGACCAAAAATTGCAGTGCTCACATTGGCTTGAAGTATTGCAGGATGCCAAATCGCCGACTGGTGTGCGAAATGTGCTAACGCCTGCATGACTGACGCTTCCTCCATGGCGAAATAATCCTCAAAGATGGAATACGGTTTCCGGATCGAAGACTCTATCCGTCATGTCGAGGAGTTATTTCACTTGAGATGGTAGGCATCTGTGCTTCCGATGGAAGTCGACATCGTCGGTCCTCAGCCGCCTGGTGCGTGGCGGTCCTCGCATGACAATGACGCTGTCCTCCATCCAAGCAGTTGGCGAATGTTGGGATGGCTTATTTCAAAATTGAAAGAATCTCTTTCCAGCCCTCAAAGCTTCTCAATGCCTTCAGTGATCTCCTCAACAGCCTCCACCTTCCGCTTGCTATCTCCCGTGACTTTCATAACCATCTCCACCATCTTCAACAAAGCCTTGAACCCCTCCTTCTTCTTACTCTCATCCTCTCTCCAACCCAACACATACCCAGGTGGTCTCTCCAACCAAGGACGAATCCGACCACAGGAAGTACATATACCAATCTCATTCTTCTGACATCCGTAGATCGAACATGGTGTTCCTGGCATTGGGACCTTGATGAGTTTCCGATCTCCTGGAAGTCCGACGATGTTAGTTTTCATGAAGTCATCAGAGTCAACAGAAGACTTGATTTGGCTTGTCGATGTGGTTTCGCTGTTGTAGGACTTGAGTTGAGAGGGTAAGGCTGAGGCTGAGGTGACTTTGAGAATTGATGTCGGTGTTGCACTCCGTTCTGGTGGATGTCTCATGAGTTTTCTTGGTTGCACAACTGCACTGTATGTAGGTTTTGATCCTCCCTTCGTCGTTTCATTTGCGCTCAACTTTGTTGCAGTAGTATTTGCTTGGGGAGGTTTGCTTGACTGTTTGCTGCCCGATTGCGGGGTAGCGGGATTGCGCTGATAGTCTCTGCTGTATTTGGGCGGCATTGCGCAGTCCTTGTGCGATGCAGCGCGCGCCAGGTTTTGGGAGGATGAGCAAGTGTGCTCAATGCAATGTTAAGTATCGTCAAACATTAAGTGTGTTGTGGTGTGTCCTGGTTTTGTGTGAGCCACTGCATTTCGGCTCTGGGGCCGAAGCTCGGCAAAACGGGGGCCATCCGCTTCGGCTCCCCTTTTTCTGTCTAGCGGCGGCTCACCTACTATATCATGAGGACTCATACAGGAGTGTTGAAAGAGCATGAAAAGGTCGTGTTGAATTTGACTTCTGTGAACTTTACTACTCCTACTCCGCACCTTCAGGTACTTGGCAACCACACATCACGTGGTCTCAACATACTTGCGATAAGAAGTTTTGTTACTTGATGAGTTGTGGCCTCAGTGATGAGGAAGATAGCCTAGGGATGCGGATGTCTGAAGCAAACAAGTTTCTTTCGTTTAAAGAGGTTTCCAGATAATTTGCGGGAATCGGGTCTCAATCTAGGGTCTTGAATCACTTATGTCATGTAGAATGGGATGAAAATGCAAAATGTTTAAAGTTATTGAGTCAAACTATCCATATTTCAAATATTCAGCATCCGGTACAAACATGGTCCATTTATGAATGAGCCTCTCCTTTCTAACGTGAAAGACAGCGCCAAAGAAATCTCGACATCAGTTTAAAACCATGTTCCCAAATGGACTTGTCAGCAATCTGTCTCTCGCCCCTATCCTCACCCGTAACAGTGCCCTGAAATTGCATTTCATCTTGCGCACGCATCGGTCTCGGGACGTCGACATCAACTTGAGGGACTTCCAAAGCGTCTACAGCAAGCAGGACCATTTCCTCCTCAGTCTCAGAGTCCCGAGAAGCCTCAACAGTTACGATATCAGGGCATGTGACGCGATCTATTCGATTGTTAGTCTCGGTCCAAATTTCCTGGAAAACAAAAGTACCGACCGAGAGTGGAAATTTGAGCTAAGTCGCAATCCAAAGCATACTTCTGGTTGTTCAGAACATCAAGTTCCAACCTTTCCCTTAGCCGGTTGTATGATCCTTCATCAAGTCGAAGATCATAAGCCCTTGCGGAGTTGCCTTTAGTGAATGTTGTGAAATAGCAATACTCCAATGCATAGACATGCGGTAGCAGGATATTCGTTCCATTATCCATGTCTTTGCCCGAAGACAGCCAGTATCGGGATCGAGATTGATTGTTGAATCCCACAGGACTCAAGACCATTGGATACCCAGATCTATCAACTGGTTTTCTCCCAACACTTGACATCTTTCCCGCCTTTGAGTTAGGTCAGTACGAGAGTGAGAGAGGTATGGACTTACACCGACGAAAATCAGACGCCTCGATTCGGCCGAGTTCAGACCGATGTTGTCCTGAATCCCTACCACGACAACTGGATGCCCAAAACCTTTCACGGGGAGGATACAGACACTGCTGCAAGGATGCTTGCCTGCCTTCAAGCAATTGATATCCATTTTGTTATGATCTTTAGGCAAGAAAAGAACGCAGCCCACACCGATATGATCCTTGTGGATAGACCTTCGATCCTTCTTCGGGTGTTGCCACAACATCGCGAGATGGATGAGATATTGAAGCTTCGTTGTCTGTGCAGAAGAGAGTAAAAAATTGATCAAAAGAGGAGAACTTGCAGTAGGTATTTGGTTCCGATGATGTTGGAAATCTGGGAAGGATGGATAGTCCATATTTTTCAGAAAAGATCGACCTTATAGATTGTGAGTTTGGAGGTCGTGCTTTGCAAAACAAAGAAGGACAACGTTTCAATAACTCTCACCATGGGGTATTCCAGACTTCAACTCGAAATAGATGATACCACAATTCCGCCACCGTCTTTGTGAGTCTACCAAGAAATCACGTTTGAGCAGAGGGCATGTCTTCAGCTATGGCCACTGGAGCGACAACGAACCATACTAGCACAAAGGGTTGGCTAAATCAGAAGGTTTCATTATCCAAGCTAGGAACTCCCAGTCTCCCACGTCACGAACCTAGTTCCGAGTCTTCATAACAAGCTGTTTCCAGTCAAAGGAAGTTTGAGTGCAGAGCGTCCAGAGAGTAATTTTCAGAACTGGATGGAGGAATATTGTGGTGTCTTATCATGAATGGTATGAGCACATCACTCAGAGTCTTGGAAAAGCCGACTTTTTAAGTAGTACTAGGAGCGATATCATAACTAGAGGTGATATGATACAACCTGGAAAGAACCGACTGAGCGATTTGTGACTCACAGCCGACATGAAATTCTATAGTCTTGGAAAGTTGAAGCCAAGTTTGGAAAAACGGGCGCCAGAGGATGTCACTTTGTCGGACGAGACAGCGATGTCGATGATGTCTCGTCAAAAATATGTCTCGTCGGAGTAGATTGAAGAAGGAACGGTCAATACATGGGTGTGCGGAGTGGGGTGGATGTGGTCGCTCATTATTGAGCGAGAGGCCTGATGACGCAGCTGGTTGCCTGGGTTCCAAATAGTATATATGCACCAAGAACGAATTTTCATTGGTATAGTAGAAGCAGCTTCCAGAGACATCATCAAAGTGAAGTCCCGAGCGTTACTCCGGGAGGTAGGCTGAACCTCGCTTAGCTTTTTCTGTTAGCCCGTATTAGATTCTCGACTGGACTTACCACAGTGGTACCCAGCGAAAACTATAAGTACTACTACGCTGTCTGTATTCAATCGCCGACTTGATATTCATAAATACCAAAATACTCCACAACATGGCGTCACCCACTGATGTCCAGCATTTCCTCGAAGCGAAAGTCCGGTCTCTGGAAGCAGAAATCCAAAATACAGGAAGTATCGATACCAGTCCAGAGAACATTCGGAAGAAAGAACTCGTGACTTTGAAAAGACAAGCCAAGTCCATTCACGACGATTTATTGGCGTTGCAGCTGCCACTCGCAGATCTCGAAGCAGCTTACACTACCCTCATCAGGCCCAAACTTCCCAGATTCTTTTACCAAGACAAATACAGAGATACGGTCATCCAACACTACGGTGCTCTGCGAAAATATATGGATGGGGAATACGAAGAGTATTGCGTACTCACAGGCTGGCGTGAACGATCAAGCTCGAGGTCAAGCTACGAGGCAGTCAAGACTAGGAGGATTGTGCGTGAGTGTCTCGCAGGAGGGGATCTGGCGTACTTGTTCGGAGTAGGAGATGCGATGTTGAATGAACCTAATAATGGTAGGTTGAGTGAAGCCTTCTGGACGAGATATTCAATTGACAAACTTTGAAGCACTGCCTTTGCAGTATAGAATTTGGACAGCGATTGACACGGGGCTTGCTGTGATAGCTGCACAGCAAGATAATGCGGATGGAAAGGTAGTTCTTAAATTTTTCCATCTAGTTGAACCCAAGAATCCGCGCCCGATTGGTAATTCTGAGGGGGACACGTTTTATTGGAAAGTATGTTCAAGTCCCAACAAACAATCAAGAGCAAGAGCAAGTAAGCTAAGAGAACCACACAGGATCTGGATGGACGACAATTGACGTTCCTCAGCCGAAACCAACCGGCTATGCGATATTTGTATTTCAGGTTCCTCATGACTTAAATGAAATGCATGAAAGAGAACGATACTGCGAAGCTTGAAAGGCTGGAGAGTATCGATGGTATGGGGAGTATTTGGACTGCACCAGGTCCCTATCTTCGGCTGTCGACAACAGCTAGCTTGGTTGGTGAGGCAAATGGCTTATGTTTGTTGAATGTCTTTAAAAACACCTTTGTGACGGAGGAATACTCGCAAAATCGTACAGAGAGAGAAGATGAGGCTATTGCCGGAAGCTTGGAGGTTGGAATCGAGGAATCTTGGGAGGAGCTGGTGAACAGTGACGACTCAGATTCTGACTATGACTAGGCAAAATGTATGACCCATTCTTCTAATGATAAATTGTAAAGTGTATAAATAGCAATAGCAAAACAGAAGACGGAAAGTAACTCCAAACGCAATGCACGACAAGCTCGTTCCGAAGCTTGGCATCTCAAGCTCCACCTCCACCAGAACTCATAGCAGCAATTTGCATGGCTCTCAACCTATCGATCTCCTTCTTCAACATACTCAACACCGTAACCACAACAGTGACCTCATCGATCACTTCCTCGCCTTCCTCTCCACCAGCATTCAAGCACATCTCCAACCGTCCTCCATTCCCAGCATGACTTGTCTTCGTCCCTGGTGTTCTCGCCTCCTCGCTTCTAATCAGCTGCGCGATCTTGATCCTCTTCTCCTTTCCTCCTTGTTTTGTGACCTTCTCGAGGACAAGAAGGCTATCGACTGGCTTTGCAGATAGGCGTGAGAGACCTCGCTCGCGACGACCGGCGTATCGCCACTCGAATATTCCGCATACGGGGTGTGTGAAGGTTATTGTGCGGGTAAGAAGATTTTTGGATTTGAGTTCGAACTCTAGACTTTCGTCGTTGTCATTGCCTGCAAAGGTGTCGCCATCGGTATCTGAGACAGATTGAGAGATCTTTCCGATACGAACGATTGGATTACGACCAGGACCCATTGTGTAAGTTGTGGTTGCGATCTGGGTATCCTCCTCTTCGTCAGAGCCAGGGCAGATGAGGTTACATGTACCACTCCGTCGTTTTGGCCTAACGCTCACGTACTTCGGCCGTGAATCTTCGTTGTCGGACTCAAAGATCGAAATGTGTAGTTGTTTCGGAGGGGAGGGTAACGAGCATGCTGCCTTGCCTTGTGCATCTATCTGAAGTGTGGCGGTCGGAGCGAAGTCCTGGATTGTGGAAAGTGATGGAAGGAGAGATGCATTCGTCGTTGTCGTATTGATAGATGCGCAGTCAAAGGTGGAGTTATCTTTCGCAAGCGTTTCTGAAGTGCCCGTTGAAAAGATCGAGGAGCTGCGTTTGGAGGTAGGTCTTGAGACCAGGCGCTGGAGGGGTATATTTGCCGTCTGCGGAGCACGAGCGGAAGTCGTCGAGGTTGAAGTCATTGTGATGTCGTAGATGAGTGACCTTATGTTTGAGTAGATTAATGGTTGTAACGACTCAAAAAGGAGCGAAACTCTCAGTGATATATAACAGCCCTGTGCAGCCTTGTGTCACTTTCCAAGCCTTGCGCCCCGCAGTCATTATGGCAGGGATTGGCGAAATTGGCGGCTTTTCCTAAAAGGGGTCGAAATACGGAATCCGAAAGCCACGGGACGAAGCGAGCCAGTGCTGTACGACATAGCCATAAGCCGGGTCAGGCGGTGAAATGTCTTGCCGTTGGCGGCTGTTTCTTTTGCTATACGATGTAGGTAAATCGAGAACCCGTGATTGAAGATTGACTTGTAGATTTGCACAGCCTCTTGTTGGAATTTCATGGGGAATGGTGGTGTAAGGTGTAGGTGAAAGGAAGATCTCGACAAGCTGTATCCCGGCTCCAACAACCACGATCTGAATATACACTCCTCTCAAGGGGTTTAACCACTTCTCATCTCATCTTTTATTCGTAACCTCCGTTGTATAACCTTCCTTGCTGAGTTTGGTCATCGACCCACAATGTCCACTCATAGTACTCCAGCATGTGAATAGGAATACCGCTGTGTAGCGGCTTCAGCCATTTCCCAGTTGTTCCGGTGTCTTCACGTTCCCCGTTACCCCTGTCTTTCCATTCTGACTTCGTGATGGGCGTCATGATGATTTGCAGGGCGACAAAATGTGCTTGAAGAAGTTGGCAGACTGGGTTGGTTGGATTGGTGAATTCGCGAAATTCTTCTTGCTGCATTTCGTAGGAAAAGAGCGAGTATATCTTGCGCAGCTCCAGATATGCTAGATGAATAAATGAGAATATTCTCAAAGACATGTGAACCGTTGAAAGAGACATACCATCTCGTGATGAAGTGATCAAATTTCGAGCCATGCTCAGCAGCAGCCCGTACATCATCACTTCCACCTTCGACTTGCAGAGAGGACTCATCTTTTCAAGAGACCTGATAGCCTTCCCTACAACATCTGGATTGATCAAAGGCGCCGCATGAAGATCGTCATCGATCATCTCAAGCTGTTCATCACCCATAAACTTGGTGAAAATGAAATTTATCTTCGCCATGCCCATCTGCATGGCAACCGAGACACATCCTCGAATGAACGTGAAGTAATCTCCAAGACCTTCGTTGAGGAGTACAGATTGGAACAGGAGGATATAACAGGTTGCTAGGATAGCATTGCCTTTCTCAAATGACTGGATACCAGTGGATACTTCCTTATTTAGGGACTCGATAGCCTTGACTCGATGGGAAAGTGCTGTAAGATGGAGGGCTTTGTCCCATGGAGTTCGAAGTGAGTAGATATGCGAAGAAGATAATGCAAGCATGGCGTCGAGGAGGAAATCATAGTTCGACGCGATTGCAGGTATTTCATGTGTCCAAACAGATTCATTGGCAATTGGTTGATGGGGGTATGCATCCTGGATGAAGTGATAGAATAGGCGAAAGTCTTGAGCAGAGTAGACTGGTTGTTGTGTCTGAGGGTTGACGGGTACAGAGACCTTTGTATTTGAACTCCGGATTACTGCCCCTGTTTTGTTGACATGAAGGTCTGGCCATTCGCATTTGAGACCTCGATGTGCGCAATAATCACATGATGGACGATTCTCTTTGCACTAGGTGCCCAGGTCAGTTGGCCCTAGAGACATGGGTTGTTGTGATCCCCATACCTTGATTCTGATACGTTTACAGTTGAAGCAGCCTGCTCTCGACTTGGTGTGGCCTTTTCTTCCTCTCTTCACGACTTTCTTGGTTGGCTCGCACTGCGATGCAAAGTCAAGTTGTGGCGTTTTCGTAGATGATGCCGCTGGAGTCATCACCTTGTTGCTCCATGACTGGGCCGATGCAAGAGTATTAGCCGATGTGTCAGAAGATGGAGTCAACTCGAAAATCGTGCCCTCGGAAAATTCGTTCGGCGAGCATGCCGCAGTTCTCGCACCCAGGTCCATGATATCTGGTCAGTAAAAGCTGTTTTCTTTTCTGGGTAGCTCAGAATGTTCCAGCAGCTGGCCTTTATGTAAAAACGTTCCCCTGCGACCCATGCAATCCTCAAAGCCTCTGGTGTATAACACTTACAGGGCTGTGCGAGCTGTGCAAACTGAGAGTCGTTGCCTGAAAGATTGACAGCTTGGCAGACGACATGATCACGTGCTTTTGATTGTCCTCTCCATTGAGCGCCTTAATTGGGCGAGCTGGAACGCAAGGTATTCATGGCAGGCGCCACAATCCTGAATTCTGCAGCATTTCGGACGAGAGCGGCTGATTACTGCGTGGTGTCGGCCGTGGGGACGTTGAGCTCCCCAGAGAACAGGGCGATCAAGTGAAATGAGTTTCAACATGATGAGCCACAGCAGCTTCATCGCCTTCAAACTCACCGCAAACAGGACAAGTGACTGCTGATTCTGATATCACCAATACATTCACATCGGAAACTTCGTCGGGTTGCTCATTCTCCTCGGGCTTGTCGTCAGTCTTCTTCGACTTTCGTCCTTTCCCCTTCCTCTTGTCCTTGATCACGACATAGTCCTCAAGACTCAGCTCTGGTGCCTCTGGTGCCTCGCCCCCATCAGTCCTAAAATCGGAGCATTTTACCCTGGAAACGCTGGCTAAAAGCTCTGGTCTTGCTGTGGCTACTCTGGATTGCTCGCTGCTCATTTCACCATTTCGGCCAAGTCCACTCAAGCCTGCTGCACTGGCCTCGGCCTCTGCCTCAGACACCATCTTCTGCACTCTCCCAACTCGTCCATCCTGCAGTCGAACTTTGATACCTCTCGGATGATCTCCTCTTGTCAGAAGCTCGCCCACAATGCCCTGTACTTGACGTCCTGTGGGCTGGTCGACCTTCAACACAATTGAGACCGGAGCGCCAACAATAACTTGGCGAATGGTAGGAACGGGTCCATAGAAAACATTGCCGTGTTCACTGTTGCCGAAGCCGCCTCTTGGTCTTCCTCCTCTGCCTCTACCACGACTTCGACCGCGGTCAGATGGCGGCGGTCGACCGGATCTATTTGCATGGCGAGCAGAATTCATGGCGACAATTGTCACCGGATCCAGCAATAATCAGTGTAGTGACAGTATCGGCGAGTGTGGGTGAAGCTTGAGTTATGTGAAAGAATATGAATAGATTTGAAAGCACATTTCAAGATGATGATTTCAAGGTAACTTTATTTTAGCGAGGCGCTAGGGTGTTGCGGGGACAAGGCACGTGAGTCGAGCTTATGTGCATAGAAGCTTCTTACCTAGGCTTCTCAGAGCCCATGCAACGAGCTGAGTTCTTGTTTGTTCACGTAGGAAAGACAGCATGTAAGTGCCCCTCCATAAGACCAGGAAACCTTGGAAAATACCTATCAAGGGTAACAATCACGTGATGACATGAGTGGGCCATGTCGAGCAGCCTCTTCTCTGGAGTCATTGAAGTCCAGTATGATGTAAAATCTAGCTTTCAATATTGTTCAAAGCCATTGTACTGATCACATTCCGCCCCAACTCCTCAAGTACGACAACCACCCTCCACCCTCTACAAACCCCTCACACTTCTCATAAGCCATAAATCCTGTCCCCTCCTCACAACCCACGTACTCACACTCCACCTCATCCCTCATCAAAACACTCGTCTCCACCCACAGCAACAATTTCGCAATCTTTCCCATCGCACCCCCAGGACAATAACTCTTCAAGAACCCATCTCTCAACCCAACATGACCCTTGTTCTTCACTCCAATCCTCTCCATATATCCATGATCCAGAAAATAGAAAAGCTGAATCTTACGATTATAATCCAGAGCTTCCATCTTTCCATCACGGTACTTGCCACTCTCAGGAGCGTAACAGAAGCGAGTATCTAAAATCCCGGCTTCTGGAGGCGCGGATGCAAGATCACTCATCCAGTTCGTCACGCTGGAATCGAAGTTTTGGAACCAGTGGACTTTTTCTTCTTCAGATATAGCGGAGTGATCTTGTCCTTCTACAACGAAACATAGATTTTGTGGAAAGTGTTTCATCACCACTCTTCCCTTCCTGATTCCTCCTTTCTCTGTCGCTTTCTGAGGAGATGGAGGAGTTGATAAGGAGCTGGCCATTTCGTTTGTAGCCGAGTAATCAGGATAGCGATATTTGTAGCAGCCCCAATATCCACTCTTGGTCGAATCCATTGGTTTCAATACACCCACATTTGCCATTCCTTCTTTCTTTTCGCCTGAGACCGCGGCTTGTGTCCGCCCCCTCTGTATTGCGAGACATTCACGATACATGCCTGCATGATCAGGAAGTGTGGTCCAGAACTCAGCGACCGGAGCGGAGACCCACCATCCGCGCCACAAGGTAGGAGATTCCCAGTATGCGAGCCATATTCGAGTCTTGGATCCAGAAGAGTTATTTTGAATGATGTTGTCGATGTATGTAGCGTGGGGTGTAATGAGACTGTGGAAAGTGTCGATGCGTGTTTGTTGCTCAGGTGAGGGGCCGGAGGAGGGGTACTGAATGCCGAATATGGAGTAGATGAATGATTGAGATGTGCTCAAGTCGACTGACCACATGATTAGTGCGTTTAGGTTGGAGATGAAAAAGGCCAGTATAGTGTGTTTGGAAGCAATAGAAGGTGATCCGAGGAGAAGCTGGTTGATGGACAATCGTGTTCGTGATAGACGTGGGAGAAAACAGACCTTACAAGGAAGAGCTGAGCGAGCACGCAGAGGGAAATATGAGGACGTTATCTTCCCCTCATTGTACTGGGGTACAAGTCTATTGCCCATTGAGCAAGTGCAAATACCTACGCCATGCTTCTGATAGCGGTACAGGAACGAATCCGAAGTTGTACGGACAAATGTCATGTCTCAATGGACTGCACAAGCGCGGAAACAAAGCATATCACAATTCGAACATGATAACGTCGCGCAATAAATTCTCACTCGTCAAGTTCCAATGGTGGTTGCGCCACAAACCAAGGATCTTAGGAATAAGAGCTTGCTTTGTGGTTAGGTTCTGTGCGGCCGCACGTGCACCGGCAGATGTGGAGCTTACGAGACAGGATGGAGATAAGGTATGAACTGGACATACTTTCTTAACCATGAACGCTGACAAGGAAGCGTGCATGTAGAGTATTAATTCCGCACAAGTTCCGCCCCCTTTAGAGCCACGTTGGTCTGGATATCTAGGTACACAAACTAGCCGCCACAAGGAGGGGTACGTGAAGGATGCTAGGAAGGTGGCGGCCCCCCAACACCGCTTTCGGTAATGCACGTCCTTGACCAATCGTATGTTTCTCGTTAATTCAGGAGCAGGGCTGAGGTGGTCTATTCCTACTGTCTCCAACAAGAATCATAGACTTTGGTTGTTTACACACAAAGAACAAGTATCAGAAAGTCTGAGATCTTGACAGCACCGACTTCAAGTCCGCTCCTTCGATCAAAGAAATGCATTCTCCTTTTGTCATCGTCTGGAGGTCGAGAAAATGGGACCAGAATTGGATTGATGATAGGTTGAGCGACCTCGAGATGTCTAGGAAAGCCTTTTTGTATGTGAGAAACAATAATTTTGTGTCTCGAAGTCTTCCATCAGGAGGTAATGATGGATGGTGCAGTACAAATACAGGCCATGCAGTCCCAAGAGAATGTATTCATCAACATTTCAATCCCTTCTCAGTCTCTGGTAGACTTATATTCCACCATCTTTCAGATATTTGATTCCTTCTTCAAGCTTTAGTCTCCTTTAGTTTTGGTCTTATCAACTTCCACTTTTATCAACTTTCATCTCGACCTCTTCTCTTGACCTTTTCCCTTCGATGAGTCCAGGGGGCCAGAATTGCTGGCTGGACCGCCAACCAGTAATTCCAGAACACATGAAAGTTGGTTGGGTCCTGTTTCTACCCAAGGATCTCAGAGTGACAACAACCAAGTGTTGTTTCGCCGGCACCAAACGAAGCCCCCGCGCATGTCCGAGCGACTGTCATCTCGAGGACGGAGCCATGGGACACCCTGTCACGTTGATTGATGTCAAGCGCCAATATCTTGAGTCACAAAATGTGGAGGTAACGTTTGTTGTTGTAAGTGTATGCCAACAATATATGGTAACACCAGATAACATTCCTAGATGTCGAAGAGGCCCCCCATTGACGGCAAGCGACGAGTCTTGATGGATTGGAAAAAGCCTCAAGATGCTGTGAAAGGCGAAGTCAACAAGACACAGTTTCTCGTCTCCTGCCCCTACACTATAACGTTGAGCATCACGAACATGGTGAACCACATCAAACTTCTCGAATATTCGCACCGCAACAAGCCCCATCTGGAAATGGAGCCAATCCAGTTCCAGAAACTACTGAAGGAAATCGGCAATCTAGAGAATGATACCACAAAGACATCGAGATTACATCTATGTCCATCATCGTCTACGTATAAGTGGCCACCCCTCGCACAAAACCATTCATACAAGAACGCAGACCTAACACCGATATGGGTAAAGTCCAAATGATACTTGGACCACAACAGCAAACGCCGGAAAGCACGCAGGAGCTGGACTCGACGATGCGTGACATAGAATAGCCACTTAGCTGTAGTGAAACCAATGTACAGTTGCTCTCAAAAAATGCACTCGTCAGGAGAACAATAGTCAATTGAACACAAGCGCTTCAGGGGTATCAAAACAATGCTTTCCAATGCTCCTCCAACCTTTCACACATCCTGTCCCTTCCTTTCCACTCCGCAACCACATCAGCCAATTCACATCCCGTCTTAACCAATAACTCCCAAACTATTCTCTCCAAATCAAGTCCGAATAGCTCTTCCTGGAACTCTTTTGATCCCCACAGCCTCAAGTGTTCGTTGGTGATGGTGAACAGATCTCTTTCATCAACTAAATGCCCTGCGTTCATCTTGGGAGTATTGGCATGTATGAAAGCTGGTCGTACTTTGGCGTGCTCTGAATCAATGCTATTACTGGCATTCTGCTTCTGGGAACCGAGAAAATCGTCGACAGGATGATACTGAATCATTGCACTCCCCTTGTGTTCCCTCCCAGTCTCTCTTCCTACACTTTCCACCCCCTTCGTTACTCTATACCACGGCTCTTCCGCTACCAATGCAGCAGCCATGAACGTTTCCTTGTCTCCTTGTCCCAGAACACCTTGGCTCAGCAGTGGGTAAAAATAGTCTGGTCCGTATACGTTGTAATATATAGCTAGCAAGAGAGTCTTGAGATGTGTATTCTTGTTGAGCAACAGTTGTCCTGCTTCACTAGAGCTCTTCGGGAGATCTGATGGAAATGACGAAAGGCCGGCAATGGTGTAAAAGAGAGGAGACTCTGTGGCAATCCAGAAGTCGGGCCAGATAGCCATTCCATTGGATATATATGGTTCGGTTGAGAAGAGGTCAGTGGAGGGGTTGACGAGGGGTATACTGTCGCTATCTAGATACAATATCTCTGCGAACGAGGAGAAGAGCATAGCAAGGGATTTGAGTTGGTAATGCGTGACTTTGAATTTACGTGCATTCGCATCCTTCAGGAAGTCTGCGATGACGAGGCATTTGGCTCCGAACTTTGGCAGGTAGTCTTCGCAGATGCTAGGTTCGTACTCCGAAGCATCTGCCACGAAAATTTCGACAGGAAGAGTGCAGCCTGTCCTCCGTAGCATATGCAACCCGATAATCGCGGGTCCGAAGTATTCTCCTCCCCCAACAGTAACGATTCCTGTCCCTGTGTATATCTCTCCAACCACAACATCTTCTGTTTGCAAGATCTTCAAGAACGCGACGTGCGACGAACGCAAGGATTCGATATCGGATGTCGGATTTGAGACTCGGTCAGTTGGAGCTGCGCGGGCTCCATGGTCGTCAGGGGAAATGCCAACAATATGCGCGTCGCTGCTCAATTGTATCTTTCCCGTTCGTGGGCGATTTTCGTGGATGATCTTGCTCCAGTGGCTCCAGAGCGACTGAATGCCATCATATGAGCCTTTCGCTCCGACACCAGATATCAATTCACCACTGTAAAAGCCTGTACCGCTGATATCAAAAGAAGGAAGCCTGCCAAGTGTGTTCGAGAGCTTTTCGGATGCGTAGAGGTAGATAATAGCCAGAAGAAAGATAGCTGAAGCCAAAACCCGCGTCAGTCGAAGCCTCATCGCAAGCGAGAAACAAGGCTGGAATTTAGCCTCCTCCAACTGTTTCACATTCGAAGGACAAAAAGTACCTCAACCAAGCTGAAAGCAAGAGAGAAGGATCCTTCCATCTTTGAACCGCGCTGGAGCTCCTTGGATATAAAGGTTATGTTGAAGATCCAGCTTAGTCATCAGACGCACGTCGACGACGTCTTCACGAAATTATCTTTAATGCAAGCGCGCGGCAACAACCATCATGCCTCCTCTACTTATCTTTTGTGGGGCTCTGTCTTCTTTAAACTTTTCTTGAGAGTAGGGGACATGGACACGGACAGTCCTCGCAGCACACGTCAGAAATTGGCACGAGAATGCCAAATGTTCTCACGACAAAGACTCGAGCTCCTTCTACCAACCTTGGATAGAAGCTGAGAGCGCATTCGAACGGTGCAAGTATTGAGACACTTTTCAGTTCCAATGTTCCCTGAGCTAGTGCGAGTGCTTGTTGGTACTTCAATCGCGGCGCTTCTAAGCGGGAGAGGCCTCAAAGAGTAGCCTTGATGCACCTCCCTTTTTTACTCTCGTTGTATATCTCTGTTCGCACTTGAGCTTCATCTTATTTGAATACGAAGACAAAAATCACAATGCCCTTTTTGTTATTCAAAGGTTACTCGATTCTTCTTCTGCTTCAGGCATAAGCGTTCCGGCATCGAAACAATCGACAGCATGGAGAATCAATATGCTGGACTGGAGTCAGAGCCACGCTTTTGACTGCCACGGTTTGTATCGCCCATTACAAATATCAACCATCATCACCTTTCCGAAGAGCTTCTTCATCATCTTCGTAACGTTCCGACTTCTCAGCACTGAACACCTCCCAGATCTTCTAATAGCACATTGCCAGCATGATGCTGAATCAATCATCGACTTCGCCACATTAAGCATCATTCTCTCCGCGATATTAGCTATACATCTCTACTTTCCTCTATTCACTGACCTGGTATATCCCTTCGTACGTTTTCAGCCACCCAGTCAAGTTGTCTGTACTGGATGTCAGATCCTCAACGTGTTGACCGTGAATGGCTTTGTTTTTACTCACCAGAATCTTTCCAAAACACTTTACACGCACTCACGAGGAGCGCTATAATACAGGTTAATGTTCTTTCTAATCCTTCAAATCCCTCCGGCGTTGTCAGGGTGGCTAAGGACGGACGAGGGGATCCCTCTCCTTCACATCAGCTGACGAGTCACGAGTACCAGCTTATATTCAAGGTTTCAGGACTATTGCTATAGATTCATAAATACTATGGCGCCCAACGTTGCAAGAACCATCCTAAGTGCCTTGTCAGTGTGGTTGCGATAGGCACGCGCGGGTTGGCATGTTCGACCAATTCGTACCAATTTCAAATGCTGCCAAACTGGGGCTTTCAGTCGCATTCGGAGCTTCACAGACCATCAACGCTTTACAACAAGGGTAACTATCACGTTCGTGCATATCTTATATACCAGCTGAACACAACACTGCCTCGGAGGGACGTGGACCTGAAAGTTGTGCCTTCTATATTACGTGCAAGACACTACCATAGAACAAAGAGACAAACGAGAGGCCGTCGGACTCCATGCCTAGTCTCTATGGATTGTACCTCCCCTCAAAATGAATTTCCAACGGTTCCGTTGACAAAGGGGGCAGCAACAGGCTAATCTTGATTCGGGCCTGACAGCAATGAGTTCACTATCAATCATGACATATTCCCACTTTCTCACGAAAAAGCGTCTGACAAACTCAGAGTCCTTCGGACCCTCTTCAAGCACATGTAAGAACAAATTTGCCAGCGCCAGCTCAGCAGACGGAGGAGCATGATCGACGCCAAATTTGAAATCGACGGACTTGACGCGCAAGCAATTATCAGCACTACTCGGCCTCCTTGGTCCCTTCGTTTCCCCTCTTCGGACCTGTCCGTCCTTGATGTCGACCCTTGGCATTGTACGTAGCACTGCCAAGTTGATTGCGCGCGAAACCAAGATTCCTACTCGGCGTCCTCGACCCTTGCTCGACCAAGGGGCTGCGGTCTGCATCCTTGGTCCGCATAAAATGGTTGCGCGAGATAGCAAATGTAAGCACTAGAGTGCTGCCACGTACGTCCCACACCTTGATCATCGACAGGTATTTGCTGGTGGAAGACGCAACTGGTGTAACCTGACTCCTTCCACCGTCGATCCTTTGCCATTGCTCAGCTGGCCATGGATTGCGGCCCATATTTGGTTTCTCGCGCAACCAAGTGAGCCGGCGCTGCATGATACGAGATGGTTGAGCAAATTTTCTCTTTGCATCATGCAAACGATCGAGGGTTTGCTTGCGCTCGTCAACAAATCCACCATTCTCTCACATGGCACTGCCTCCTTGCCAATGACACCACACCCTTTCACCACTAGCTTCATACGAGTGATAGCAAAGTGCTCTCACTTCCCCTCAGCTGATACCCTGTCGACCGCAAATCTGCCTTCCTACATTTGCACTGCCACCAAATGATGACATTCTCATTTCCACATTGTCAACTCTGCCTCACACAGGCAGACTGGCTCTGGTGCTGCTTTAAAGCCCTCCACCTGCCCTTTGCCCTCACAACCCTCACAATACTGCCGCCTCCCATAATCGGAAGGAAAGCAGCCCTACTTGCCCTTCCGCCATTCATGTTCACGAATTGGCGATGACTCTTCGCCTTGTACTCCCCTCATGTTCGCTGCATCTCTCCACCGAAACATGATGCAAATGACCTGCAGCTCATGAAGCCACCTTTCCTTTCAACCTAACAAATGTCCCTATTGACGGCAGAACAGTCATCCTGGAGTCATGCAACACACAATCGACGTTCTGATGTCTGCGCCCTTTGTGGCAGCCTGCCGCCTTTTGAGATGGCGGCAATGCTAATGCACCTTCTGCATGCAAGCGAAAACGGTGGCATGGGTGCCTGCTATCCGTGGCTGAGACCAGCCCAGACTACCATGTCCTTTGACCACTGAACATGGGTGGCCTCTAGGACCATAGGACTTCAAGACGAACATATAAGGAAGTTTGTCTCCCCCCATTGATCAATTCATATTTTACATCCATCCACTCATAGACACAATCTTGTCTTACCTCAATCAACTCTTCAATCAACAACACATATACCAACTCATCACCTAAGTCCTTCAAACTGTCGACCTCATACATGAGATACTACACAACCACAACCACCACAACCACGACACCACTCCAAAACACAGGCTATTACTCCACACCCATCATTACAATGTCTCCCACAGCCTTTGCTCCCACAGCTTTCGCCACCAGCATCGAGCACCTCATCAATGAGCTCGAGAAGTCCGACGACCTATGCCAATCCATCCGACTCAACCGCCGCCTAGGCTCCACAAGCGAGCACCTCGATTCTCTCCAAACCGACTTCCTTGACTCCGCTGAAGCCATTCGCTCACAGTTCAAGACCCTCCGCAACATCGTCGGCTCACGCATGGAACTCGGCGATGAGATTGCCAGAGACGAGATCGCTCACTCGATCAGAGAACTGCGCAACACCATCCAACCGCGTCTTAGCGAGATCGCGTCCGGACGACGTGCGACTGAAAGAAGAGAAACCCCTGGCTTCGGCAGACTTCATGACAGATGGATCACCATCGCTGGAGACGTTTACGATACAATGGAATCCCTCGCTCTCCGCTTGAAATCCTCACCTCGACCCAACACTCCTCCTCGCTCGCCTCGCACTTCAACATCCTCCATTCCTGAGAGAAGGCATGTACACAAGGGCGATATGGTGATGACGAATAGCCAGATCGAAGAACTTAAGGATCATATGAAGAACTGCTGGATTGAGAAGTTGGTCGATGGGGAGATTTGCTGGCAGAATCATTTTGATTTAGATCGTATTGTTTACGTCAGACCACACGGAGCGTTCATCAAGCCGTTGGAGTCGAAGAAAGTCAGGATTCAGGAGCCTGAGTACAGCTCCAGAGGATGGTGAGCGAGCACTGTGCAAGGCGATTGACGACTTTCCTATATGCTGTATGATTGATGATGACACGATACTTGGGTCTGAGCGAGGTTTTTGTATACTATTTACTTGAAGGAGTTTGGGATTTGGGGAGGAAGCATTGAGCGTTGCTCTGCGGAAAGGATAGGATCAGGCAAAACAGAACTTTCATTGAGATAGCTGGAGGTTTCGCTGTACCCCGCATCTCTAGTGATATATAGAATTCATTCTTCATCACTACACTATCTTCCAAGCCATTTCAGACTGTGATCTTCTCTCAAGTACCAATCTCTTCCTCAAACTTCCCCTACTCCCAACACACGTCCCGGTGTCCGGACACAGTCAGGACTTCCAACTCCCGACTCAAGAAATCACGTGCACATGTTTGCTCCAAGTCCGCCTTACTTTGCCCTTTGCCCTTCTCTGTGCCTCCTCGAAAGTTTCCTCGACCCATGATCAGATCACATCTCAGACTAGGCTTCCAATCATATCCTGATAATGCCACGTAACCGTCCAACTTGCCACTGCTACTCGATATGTCGACCCCGTCCCCAACAAAATCCTTCCTTCGGACTTATGAAGGATGCCTAGACGGGAACATGGTCTGGTGGGAGGGACGAGGGTATGATCGCTACCTAAATCAGGGATGCGGATCTTGATAGGTGATGGCTTTGCATCATTGAGATTCTTCTCCGCAACATAAGTGGAGTGCCTAGATTGATAGTACTCTCCAATCTGGCTTGGATGTCAATCTCTTTTTCTTCCTTGTTCAAGCACCCAAAAGCTTGACGTGCTACTTGGTATGTTGATCTAAGGATGCACAACTTCGAGTTATGATCGACCTCAGGGACGATTGTGAATGGTTTGGGAATCGACATCTGCCTTGTGCTTGGGTTTGATATCACGGCACTACCACATTTCCCAACTTCACCATCCTAGTAGACGGGACTTTCATGGTATGATTGATGTAATTCTAGGCTTGAAGCCGTACTTCATCGCCATTGTAACATGTAAACATCGTCTTCTCTCGAATATCGTCAAGATCGTCTGATACCCTTGCACGCTGCAAAAAATACCATTGACATGACAACACTTGTCATCATGATAAAGCAGCGCAGAGTCTGCGAAACAAGTAACAGGCAGGCAGTAGAAGAATGACAGGCAACACAAATCTGGTACAGTAAACTCCGACCCGACGGAGAAGAAGGACAGGCACGTGAGTGACTCATCACAGCCCACCAACACATTGAAGCGACCTCCTGAACGGCAGGTTGTAAGCGAATGTTTTCTTGCATGTCCCACGAGTTGAACTGTTCTCGAGCTTCGGGCATCATCAGTGCTGTGAAGCCTAAATATCAAATACCAGCCGGCCAACAGAAGCTCACTCCGCAAGTTCAGCCTTGATCAGACTCTCCGCTACTCCAGGATACGTGTATATCTTGACCACCTTCAGACCAGCTTTCTCGATGATACGTCTCCAATCTGCTTCTGTGCGTTCTCTCACCGCAAAGTGGGCAAGCATCATCATATCCATGGCCTTCTTGCATCTCTTCACGGACCATACAGATCCTCGTCAGCACCAGTGACCCTCTCCGCTCCTACAATGCTGACATGCTACAGTCTTCAATGTTGTTCCTTTGTTTCTCTGGGGGCTGTAGGTACTACATTTTTCTCGTCTAGTATCCTGTTGTCTGACTTGGGATGTGGTATCGAACAGAACGTCGTCCTCGTTGCAGCTTGCATTCCGACGTTGCGACCATTTTTCCATCGATCCTTCAAAAGTTCCAAATCCAGCGAAGCGGACTCTGGTCCCGGTTTCGTGCTCACCAGTAACCCGACCAAGACAGCTTGTTCTCGAACGAAGGAGAGACTCTATCTAGTGTCGATGCTTGCGATAGAAGAGGGTGGAGAGCATAAATATGCAGAATCGAACAGCTCTCAGCAGCGTATTTAGAGTAAGTCTGGTTTAGGCTTTTCTTTTGTTACAATTACGAGCTGAGACTCGCCTAAGTGTACTAGGAAGCTCATTTGGCTCTCCTACCAGCCTAAATAAGCTGTGAAGCTTCGTGGCAACTTTAAACAGCCGTAGATGTTTCGATAGAGTCTGAGGAGGGAGGTCGTCACAAGCCTTCTCGTAGGGCAGTCAACGTAGGTAAGAAGTAGACGAGGCAATCGACCGTCTACGCTTGGTACAATGTCTGTGATGGTCACAGTCGCTTGGCCGAGGACAGCTGGCAGTGGGTGGTGTCAGCGCGATGCAGACGAAGAGAAATTTAAGATTTCGCACGAATTCACGTGATAATGAGGCTAGCTCGATTGGAAACTGCTAGTCTAGAAAGAAGTGGGGTGAGGATCTTTGGAGTCAACAAGCAAAATCTTCAGTACCGACAAGGTGCGCCCCGCTAGATCTGCGGCCAATATATCTCCTATAACGAATCCTCATCTGCGTCAAACTCTCCCTATATCAAGAACCGCAAATGCACTCCCAAAATTCGAAACATCGTATAGCTCACAGAACAACGGGCAACCTGATCGACTGATACAAAGAGGACTGTGCGCTGTGCGCTATCGCCCACAAGGCAACTGAAGAAGCATCCACCGTGATCCTTCAAATTGCATAATCAACCCGTCACAACATAAAATAAATTGCAGCAAGCTTCAGAGGCGATTCTTGACCGGTCTACTAAGGACCCTCAACCATCTCTTTCCCCATGATTCTGCTTCGACTGCCTATTCTCCCCTTCCTTGTCTTCGTTTTGCTTGGTGCTTCTTCGAGGCTCCGATAATGTGCTTGACTGAGCCGTTACATCGCGAGGACTGCCACTCTCTTCGCCAGTTAGTGCTTGTTTATCTCGAGCACCAACCGAATTAAATGGCTCTACACCCATCATGCGTCCTCGAGGACTTGTATATCCTAGTGGCATGTGTACTCCACCCCCGTGTGTCCCGCTCGAAGTCGTGGCTCCGCAAGGGCTACTTTGACTCTTGCTTTGAAAGCTACCATTGAGCGAGGAGCTGGGGCTTGAGAATCTTGCGATGTGGTTTTAGAATTGGGTGATGTCGGGTCATCGACGCATTTGACAGAATCTTCTGGTGCGTTGGGTGCGCTAGGTGAAGGAGGAGCCATACTAGGCTATGACGCTTGATCGTGGGACTTAGGTGTATATGCCACTGTGTAAGGGGATTTTCGAGTTGACTTCGTGTGTTGTATAGCACAACCCGCACTCATAAGGGTTGGTGGATTAGATATTAGATGTGGTCAGGCAGCAGGGTGAACAATTCAGAAGCTGGAATCCTGGAATTGGCGATTTAACACGTTCACAAAGCTTTTACCAATAAGCCAATGTTGGACAAATGTTGGAGAGCTGCGCCACCAACAATATCAACACCTGCAAACGACGCCCCTACAAGCGTCCTCGGCGCCTTCCCTGATGTGATCGCCTGCATTACAGTATTGCTACGTGACTACCCCGCACCTACCCAGGTACAGTAAGCGAGGATCTTGTTCAGGCTTCGCCCGGTATTCACTGAATTTTTGGTTTTCAACCACTAACTTCAGGCACAAAAGTGGCATAAATAAAGCTCTGGACTTTCGGTTCTGCTGGGACTTTGTGATCATATGCTCACATCCACCGATGTGTCATTCCAATCCTCTTTCGTTGATTATTCTGCCTTGTGCTCCCCGTTTGTGTTGACATTGAAGTTATGAGCGGTACGCTTGATATTTTTCCTCTTCTCACGAGTGGACCGGAACATAAATGGCGAATTCGCAAATCCAGTTGCCCATCCTTGATCCGATCCTCCCAAACCGTTTCGTTAGGTTTCGTGCCTCCCGCTTGTATCTCCTTCCCACGTCGCTCGATATCCGACCATACTCTGAGAAGATTCTCACCAGCAAACATTCGAACCTGTTCGTCTGTTGCACCTCGCTCCAACAAGAGAGCTACTAGGTCTGGGTATTTCGAGACATCCTATGAGGGTCAATATGAGTTTTGTATGTGGGCCAATAGGAAGACTAACTTCAAGTCCGATAGGCACTGCAGGGGTACCACTGAAATCTGATCCCACACCAACATGCTCCCATCCCGCAACTTCAGCGATGTGAAAGATATGATCAACAACATCATGAATAGTCGCTTCCTGCGGGTGCTTCATATTCAGAAATCGGTTGACGAAAACGGCCATGACGATGCCACCATTCTTCTTGAAACCCCTCAATACGTCGTCTGGGGCATGGCGAAGGTGTTTCTGAACAGAATACGCTCCGGAATGAGAGAATATGACAGGTACTTCTGTCACCGAAAGCACATCCCGCATAGTTTGATGCGATACATGAGACAAGTCAATCATCATGCCCAACCTGTTCATCTCTTTTACATACTGATGGCCGAAAGTCGTTAGCCCTCTATCTTCCCCTCCGGCGGCTACCGTTGATGCGGCTGTTGCGAAAGCATTGTCACAATTATGAGTTGTGGTGATGTACCTTGCGCCAAGATCATACATCTGGCGTATCGCACCCAAAGAATCTGTGTCATTTGTCAGATACTGTCCTGAAAAGAATAATGATGCTTACTGCCAACTTGGTGACCACCTTCGATTCCAATCATACTAGCAATGCGGCCATTCTTGTGGGCTTCGCGAGCACATCGTGGATTATCGCAATACTGAAACACAGAGGGATACTCTTCGATGAAACGTCGTGCGATATCGATTTGCTCCAAAGTATCTCGAACAATCCACTACCACTTGTCAGCATGAATCCAAATTTCGCGCAATCATGTACTTACGGTAGGATCATCGATACCAACAAACTCCTCACACTCTACAAACACACTCCAAAATTGTCCTCCCATCTGCCCTTTTCTCATTCTCTGAACATCAGTGTGCCCAAGCAACTTGTCGTTGAAGTTGAAGGTCCCATCATACATCTTGCCATACAACTCGATTCGAATGAGATGAGGTAAATCATTGTGACCATCAATCAATGGCGTGGTGGATAATATGCGTTTTGTTCGAGCAGCATGGTCCAATGGATCAATCGGTGTCTCTGATCGCTGCCAAAGAGAAAGAGGGAAGCTGATGGCCCCAATAGCAGCGGCAAGAATTGCGAGACGCCATCTCTTGAACCAGGCCGCTGGGTGTGATTCTGGTGTTGACAGAATGACTGCTCGAGACTGTGCTGGTCCAGACGTGTCTATAAGAGGAGGTTCCACCCCGTCCTGGGACGATGGATGCACAGTTGAAGTAGGCATCTTCCAACAATGATTCCACTGACACAGGCACTCTATTGGAGAGCAGAAGATCAAAACCTCAAAGAAACTTCTCCTGCACTGGCAGATATCTGATCGAACCCATCGATTCAAGAGCATCACAGTATGAGCATTCCCCATCTCCCATTCTTGTGCGAAATAGCACACACTTGCTACCTCCACACCCACGAGTACCATCGATGGATTATGCATGCGTCGGAAATACCTTGTACATGCAGATACAGATTTTATTCCCATATCTTGTTCCCACCAAACATGATGAAATGCAGGCACAGAATCACGTCGTTCAAATCCCCCGCAAAACCCAGGCCTGAGGCGCGGAGATAAGGTTGCTGGAACCTCGCTTGTAGGGACTTTCAGGGGGTAAGCGAGGCTTGTGGTCTGTGAACCTACCCCACTCTGAGTATTTGAAGGTGCGACATCCCACTTTCACTCCTTACTCCTATACCCGTGCCTGTATCGCTGGCCTTTGAATCCAAGACATTGGAACCAGAGTTCTCTGTGCCTCTATCGCACGTCGCGCCTTGATTTTTTGTGCCGAGTCCCGCTGGGTTTCTGCGTAGGAATGCTTCACAAAGTCCCTTCCTTGTGATGGGTACCCATTCTTAATGAATGTACTCAGCTTCCGAAAGTGGAACCGGTACAAGACCTCAATATCCAGCCCCAGCCTCGAGTCTAGACCCTTCGAAGAGATATGCATCCAGGAACTCCTTTTCCACGCACAGCGATGCGGCGAAGGTGGGTCTTGATGTTGAAATCATCGAAAGGAAAGGTGCAATATCAGACACCCCTGCAAGAGCTTGATTATCACCACATTGCTCCTGGTGGTGATCATATATTGTTTGACTGAGATTGTTGATAGCCTAAGTTTCACAGTTTCACACTCTTCTGTACTGTCTTGTTGTTCGCTTCAAGCCTCACTGCTTTAGAGTTCTCTCGCTAAGTACTCTCGACACTTCGAAAGTACTTCTTGGTCAAAACAGCACTGATAAATATGTCAGACCCAAGTAAAGAAGTTGCGTCTAGCGTCCATTCATTGTCGCAAATCTCACCACCAACGGATTCCTCTATAGAAAAGAAGCTGGTGCGAAAGTTGGATTTGGTGCTGATGCCGCCACTGAGTAGGCAGCACTTTTTTTCTGTCTCGTTGAAGACATATCAAGGCTAATCTTTGCTAGTGCTCGCATATTTCACGCATACACTCGATCGAGCCAACCTCGGAAATGCAAAAACAGGCGGCCTAGAAACCGACCTTGGTCTGGTCGGGAACCAATTCTCACTGCTCTTGATCCTCTTCTATATCCCATACGGACTCTTCAATATCCCAGCCACAATGTCAGCGAAGCGATTCAACCCAGCTGTTGTGATGCCTCTCCTCATGGGAGGGTGGGGTACACTCGCAATGGCTTCTGCTGCAGCTACCAACTTCGGAGGAATTCTGGCATGTCGAATTTTGATGGGAGCAGTGGAGGCCGGCTTTCTGCCTTGTGCTATGTTTTACTGCTCCCTGTTCTACACGAGGAAGGAATTGGCGCTGAGGATCTCAGCGTTCGGTATGATGGGATTCATTGCTGGTGCTGTCAGCGGCATTATAGCATACAGTGTTTTCCAATGGGATAAAGCGTTGAAGGTACGTAAATGCTGATATAAGCTCATCTCACTGATTCTAACATAAATAGGGATGGAAATATCTCTTCTTGATTGAAGGCGCTCTGACAGTTGGAGTCTCAATCTTTAATTTCTTCTGGCTTCCACGCAGCGTGCGCAAATCCCGGTGGTTTAACGAAGAAGAAACGAAATTGTCTCAATCACGCCTGGATCAGGACACGACCCATGAAAAAGGCTTTGTCTGGGCGGATGCAGCCAAAGAGATGAGAGATTGGAAGACATGGACATTTGGATTCATGGCCTTGATGTATGGCATCGGGAGCAACAGCAGCTCCAACTTCTTGCCAGTGAGTATATCCTTATTTCGGCGTTTCGGAAACTCACAAGTCCGCTAGACAATGGTGAAACGTTTGACAGTCGATACCGCTAGAGCAAACTTATATACGGTTGGTCCTAATCTGACTGCAGCTTTCATACAATTGAGCACATCGTGGCTGTCGGACCACTACCAGCAGCGTTCGACATTTGCAACTGGCGCACTGCTTGTCTCCCTAGTTGGTTTTGTGCTTTTGGGCACACTTGATCTGGTCCACCATGTCAAAGTTGGATACTTCATTACGGTATGATCATTATTGAAATATCTGATTATTCGAATTAGCTGATGTGTATAGTACATGATAACGTTCGGTACCTTCACACCAGGTATCCTGGTTCCAGCATGGGTTGCAAGCAATACTCATACAACAACCGGTCGAGCACTTACTCTCGGGTTACTCTTCATGGGACAGAATCTGGCTGGTATTATCTCGTCAGCAGTGTTCAAGGCGCAAGATGCACCTATATACAAGCCAGCTTTGATCACGGTGGCCGTTACTCAAGGAGTCTTCATCGTTGTGTGTCTGCTGCAGAGGCAGTACTATGCGAGGATCAACAAAAAGATTGACAAGGGAGAGATTACTCAGGTTTCTGGCATGGAACTGAACCCTGGATTTAGATATGCTCTGTAAAGGCACAGGATTATCGGAGAGAAGTGGTTGATACTCATCATTTGGTTTACGGTTATGGGAAGTACGGGACACAGATGTTCTACGGACACAACAATAGACTAGCCAATGTTATAACTCATCCAAAGAATTCGCCTTCTGCTCTCTTGGTGGATTTCCCCACTCTTGCACGAGAAGGACGCGGAAATATTCGCCTGCGCAATGCTCACATACCGAACGTCTATAACCAAATTCCAATGCGGCGATTTGGCACAGTGGAGATGCATGCAACCAAGAATTACGTGAACTTTTACTGCTCGGTGCATACCATTTTCACAACTGAAAGCCCACAACAGAGGCTGAACGATACAAGAGTGGGCTGTCTAAGCCTTTTCTTGCTGCGGTTGCAGGGAAGTTGATTGTGAAACATCATCACCGAATGATGTGATATTGATTCCAAACCTAGTCTACAGGAACCGGAACGATGCTGCCGTAGATGATACACCAAGGTGTGCCTCTATTCTCCCAAGCTCCGCGTTCAACAACAGTCACTTAAGATCAGCAGAGTTATCCCCAGCCGGTAGATTTGACTTCTCAGCATCCATCACAACTTCAAAATGGATGTGATATTCGAAAGACACCAGCTGATCCTGTTACCGCTTGCGGCTTCGATTACCTTCACGGCCATCTACTTCATCCTCAATGAGATCACTCGACTCAGAGCTCGAGTTACAGGTCTCAAAGGTCCACGTGGTCTCCCAATTGTTGGCAATCTTCACCAGCTCCATAATATCTCAGCAGCAGAACAATATCGTCTCTGGGCCAAGACGTATGGTCCTGTATTCCAAATCCAACTTGGAAATGTCCCAGTCGTGGTTGTGAACTCTGCAGCAGCAGCGAAGAATCTGTTCTTGACCCAGACTTCCGCGTTGAATTCAAGACCTGTATTCCACGTTTTTCACAAGATTGTGAGTAAGAATGTGCTAAGTATAGGTACCTCGCCTTGGGACGATAGCTGTAAGCGAAGACGAAAGGCTGCTGCAACGGCATTGAATAGATCAAAGACTGAGAGTTACTTGCCTGTAAGAGATCATTGTAATTGGATATTCTTCCACCCAAGCTGATGTTTATCACAGATTCTCAATTTAGAGGTGACAGAATTCATCCGGGACCTTTATGGGGATGGGAAGGCAGGCACTCTCGCCATTGACCCAACTGACATCACCCATCGTTTGTCACTGAATCTGAGCTTGACCCTCAATTATGGCTTTCGAGCTGAGTCCACCAAGGCACTTCAGACTTCGCCACTCCTGCAGGAGGTCATGCACGTTGAAACAGAAATTGGGAAGCTAAGATCCACAGGCTCAAACTACAGCAACTATATTCCTGCTTTGAGAGTCCTTGATTGGGCTAAGGAAACTTTGGGAATAAGTCCTGGACCAGCACATGGAAGGGATATCGGAAGAAGAAGGTTGCAGTAAGTTGTTCTGATACTTCAACGAGAATGAGTTTTCATTTACTGAAACAATTCAGGTACAACAAAGTCCTGCTTGACGATCTCAAGCAGAGAATCGTAGAGGGGACGGATAATCCTTGCATCCAAGGTGGCGTATTGAAGGATCCTGAAGTAAGCAACTTGACGGAAGAAGAATTGATTAGTATCAGCTTAAGCATGATGGCGGTAGGCACACTAGTCTAGCCTTGCAAGGATGTACTGATATCCGTTTAGGGAGCAGAAACGACGACACCAACAATTGGCTGGGGAATCCTCCTTCTCGCCCACCGTCCTGACATCCAGGCTCAGGCTTACAACTCCATCATTTCAACTGGTCTTGACCCGTCTGATCCCCTCTACCCCGGTTCCCCACAGGTGGACTACATCATGGCTTTCACCAAAGAGATCATGCGATACTACACGCCTCTCCGACTGGCACTACCAAAAGCCACCTCAGGCGATGCCTTATGGGAAGGAAATACTATCCCAAAAGACACCATGGTATTCCTCAACTCATGGTCATGCAACCGTGACCCAATTCCCTTCCCCGATCCAGACACTTTCCTACCAGAGCGCTGGCTTGTCGCAAATCCTCCAAGTCATTACACGTTTGGTTATGGTGGGAGAATGTGCGTCGCGAGCCATGTCGCAAATCAAGGTTTGTATACGGCATTTCTAGCCCTTGTTGCCAGATATGAGATCTTGCCAGAGGGAAAGCTGGATGAGCTGGTCATCGATCCAATGGTTGGGATTGAAGATGTGAGGGCGACGCGGGCGGGGCCGAAGGGGGTGAAGGTGAGGTTCGTACAACGGCAAGGGAAAGAGTGAGCCATGATGTCGTGCACTGTACAGAATATCCGCTATCGATGTTCTTCGATGTGGAGCATATGGGCTCTCACTGCAGAGGCTAATCGTTGTGATGCTGCTGAAGTTGGTGGTTGAGGTCAACCCTTGCTGAAGAGATAGCTAGAAGCAGCTACTGTTGACAGTTGTCACTAGTGAGCACATTGATTGTTGTCAGTGGTCGGTTCATGTGGAAAGGATCATTGTACAGAACTTGTCATTTCCGTCCTTCGGTCGCGGGACCTCCCACCGTTATGTTGAGTAAGGTCCTGTATATGATCGCGGATCCCATATCGCGCTTGCAGAACTCACGTAACGCGACTGCCATCCAACTGGAACATCATTTCCCTCTGTCCTGCGAACGTTCCATTGACACCATCTTCCGTGCACTTTTGATAGATCCCACCCCATGAATTTCTAGGCTCTACTTTCCAAATCTTATCAACAATACCAAACCTCGGAGAACTCATCTCGAACCGTACTTCTTGAAGTAATCCACAGCAAACCGAAGGTCTCTCAAGGTGATATCCTACATACGAGAATATGGATCGCTCGGCATGCCAATTTGGCTGAGGACAACAACGGGACCTCTCCAGTCCACCGGCATTTTATCTTTCGTGACATGAGCAATGGAAGCGTTGGGTTTGGAGCCATCGCTCAAGTAGTTGTCTCGCATGTAAAGTGTGATGGTGTAGTCAAGCTCCCTTTGCCTGACCAAATTGTATACTGCAAGCTGACGTTCAAGATCGAACCTCCCTCCTCCCAAGTATGGCTCTGGTTTCGGAATATCGAACGGGTTTGGATCACCTTCAAGTCGCATTTCGGGACAATCGACCCATATGAGTTGTGGGGTTTCCGAGTCCGCGGGAAACAGCAATCCCAACTTCGAGCTTGGGGTTGGGCGAGGTCTGAGGGAGAGAAGCTGTTTGCAGAGAGCTTGTGAATGACCCAGTCCTTTCTCTGACACTCCTTCGAGCAATACGAGGTAGATCTGCAAGAGGTGCAGAAACTACTGGGCTTGTCGCATAGAACGCAATTGGCGTTGGCCATGATCAAGGTCCAGGACTTGACTGTGGAGGAGATCGATCAACTGGTGGCGGATAGTTCGTAGTGTTCCTTGGGAATTTTCAATACTCGGAATGCCCGTTCGGTAGGTCAAAATATTCGATTCCAGGAGAATGTTCTGTTCTGGTGTTCGTGTTTCAGGAAGGAGGAGAATGCGACACGAAGTTCACTCCTGATCACGTGCAAAGCGCTATGCCCAAACAGGCATGCTACTGCATGCGGAATTGGCTCGAGGCTTATAGCTGTACCACTAACATGATTTAAAACTCAAAAAATTTCGCGACATTTCCCCCCGCTAAAAATGGCCTCAAGTAAATTTTTAACCTCTTTATTATAGCTCTAGAGCAAAAACAAAATTAGTAATATTATAAAGAAAAGCGTTCTTTTTCAATAAATCTACTTTTTAAAATATAAAAGTAAAAGGTAAAGGGGCAAATTCAACTTCTTTTTTAGTAAGGCTGTACGAAATCTTAGCAAGAAATTCGAGGCTGTCAAGCTACGACCGGCGACTTTGGCCCCTTTCTTTAACTTTACTATTATAGCTCTAAATAATAACTACATAAGTACAAATCGAAGTAAAAGACCTCCTCTTTTTATTTCCAACGGGTTTTGATATACAGAAGTATATTAAGCTCGTAGTCGGCCGAGGCGTTCCTCAAATTCTGCGATTTTGACGTTCTTCGGCTGTGGGGGGAAATTCGCGAATTTTGACTTTAAATCATGTTAGTGGTACAGCTGTAACCCCGCCAGCCCGCCCTCCCACTTCATTCAAGGCTTCGTGACTTCTTGTTCATACACCCACGGACATCGCGGACTTGAAAACATCCATCCTATCAAAGGGCTGACATCGAAAATCCTAACGCTTATGGCGATACTCGCGAGGTTCCGATGCAGCATGGGTAATGCGGCAACCACGAGTATTCAAGTATTGGTACTGCCAACAAGTGTCATTCTAACGATGAGTATTTCTCCGCAGGTTCAGGCTCTGAATATTTTCTATAAAGGTTTCTAGTCGTCGGTGTTGATAAGTATCTCTTCAGTCAAAGTTTTTCGTCCTTATGAACAATCATACTCAGCTATTTTTCCAGCAAAAACATTCTGGGTTCGTCATGTCTTCTTTCAATAATGTTACCAGCGGAGCTGAAGTTGTTGCAGCCTTTCCTAGAGCCATAGAAGTAGGTAGTCCATTCCAGACTGCACCCTGTAATCTCAGACTCCGTTGACTTATGTCGAAGTTGCCATCACTGGACCATCAGCAACAAGCATTGGTGCTCAGACTGCCATCTTCCTAGCTCAAGGGAAGCCGGCACATATCCTCCTCCTCGGTCGCACCGAGTCGAAGATCACCTCAGTCATTGAAGCGATCGAAAACACGAGTCCCGCTACCAAGGTCAAGTCCTTGCACTTAGACCTCGCGAGTTTCGACTCCGCCAAGTCCACCGCCGCCGAAGTATCCAAGTATGGGGATAAAATCGATGTCCTCATCAACAATGCTGGCATTATGGCCATCAAAGAATACACACTCACTAAATATGGACTCGAGTCCAGTTTGGATCCAATTACATTGGCCACTTCCTTCTCACCAATCTCCTCATGCCGAATATCGAGGCTGCTGGGAAGGGCGCGAGGATCGTAAACAACTCAGCGAGGTGCGCTTCGATGGTTATAACTTCGATGGCGGCGAAGAATATGACCCATGGAAGGCGTATGATCAGTCTAAGACTGCTACCATACTCTTTACGGTATCATTGGCTTCGAAGCTGGCGTCCAAAGGCATCACTTCGTTCGCTGTCCATCCTGGAATCGTCATGACCAATCTCGGCAGCCACGTCCCAAGGCCGGAGTGGGCCAAGGTAGAGAAGATGTTCAATTCTCGACGTATGTAAAGCTTCTAGATGATATGGGCACGGACTGAGATAAAAAGGATTCTTCCCCAATGTTGGTGTCGTCAAGAATCTTGCTCAAGGAACATCCTGCACTCTTACCGCCGCTCTAGATCCATCTCTTAAGAGTGAGTCTTCACCACCGCGATCCTTTTGACGGTTTAGTGATAGCTTTATCAGAGTATCCAGGCGCCTACCTCGTCGACTGTGCTTCTAAGGAGACCCCGGAATATGCTCATAGCTTGCAACTCGCGGAGCATCTATGGTCTTTGAGCGAACAAATTGTCGGCCAGGACTTCAAATTTTAGATTGCGGACCTGATTTTTAAGTAGCATTCCACCATTGTAGAATCTCAACAGCAGTATATGATAACTCTTCTCCCCTCTTATATACATCAGCATATTTCTTGCCGTGTTCCTGCTGCGGATGCCCTCACGTGACTGCAAATCCATTCTACCGCTGTGTTATAGTTGGGGAATTCCCTCTTAAGAGTCAGGTATGACATATTGGGTCTTACAACGTGACCCATGTTCTTCTTTCAATCAGTCGAGCATTTGTGCCTGTGGGATTGGGGCTGCCTCGCAACTCGGTCGTCGACTAACCTACATGTGATGTCTTCTCTGTGATGTCAACATAGAAGCCTTGACACAACATCTGCCTCTCTCGTCATCTTAGATATCTCTAATTGTGTGTAGAGGGGGGACAAGATACAGAACACGACCTCATCATGGCTAACGATTCTCAAAACTATGCCTAGACTGCCATTGTTTTCATCGACGGCACTGGAAAGCTCGGGCCCCTGGCCGGCTCACTGGCTTCATCATCGAACCTCAAACGCGACGCGACGGTCACAACCACAACATCAATCCTCAACAATGAGCCACTCATGTCATATTTTCATGTCACGACCATGAAGTAGATGGGTCTAAAGACATTACAACTTAGACGGGAGTGTGACGGCACGGCGATGCATAAAAATGGCTCTCTTAATGAGAGAGATGCTCTTCTGCAATCTTCTGCGAGCTCCAGCTATGACACAATAAGCTCTCATGATGTCAATCGTACCAATATCGAGAGTCCACCCGAGAGTTTTGGAGAAGGCGATGAACAACCTATCACTCGCAATGCACGTCAAGTCACGAAAATTGAGCATGAAATGGGATTCTCGGAGGCCGTGAGGCTTCACCCGGGTGCTGTCGGCTGGTCAATATTCTTCTCAGTGGGTATAATTATGACAGCGTTCGATACTCAGTTACTTGGGAATCTTTATGCTACTCCTGCCTTCAAGAGGGATTTCGGGTATCTGTTTAATGGAGAGTACATCATCAGCGCAGCTTGGCAGACAGGATTGGGAATGGGGAGTCCAATCGGACAGGTTGTCGGCGCTCTTGGCGCTACGTATCCCATGGAGTGGTTTGGGAGGAAGAAGGTTCCGACACTCCTATATCGCTAATTTAATGGTTCTAACGAGAACAGACATTTGCAACATGCGTCATCCTCACAGCTGGCTGCATATTCATCCAATTCTTTGCCCGTTCTCTCAAAGTCCTTCTCGTCGGAGAGCTACTTGGTGGTCTCATTCTTGGAACTTACGCCACAATAGCTCCAGCTTATGCCTCTGAAGTCTGCCCTATCGCTCTTCGCGGTGTCCTCACTGCATTCATTAACCTTTGCTTCGTGATCGGACAACTTATTGCCAATGGAGTTATCGCGGGTACCTCAAGACTGGATGATCATTGGGCATATTCAGCCCCTTTTGCAGCGCAATGGTTTTGGCCTTTGGCCATCCTGATTGCATTACCTTGGGCGCCGGAAAGTCCTTGGTGGTTGACTAGGAGAGGCAGGATCAAGGATGCAGAGGAGAGTCTGAGGATGCTGAGCCAGGAAGGTTTTGATGTGAAGCCTACGTTGGCGATGATCATCGAGACGGACAGGTTGGAGGTAGAGATGGAAACAGGGACAGCGTATTGGGATTGTTTTAAGCCCATTAACCGCCGCAGGACTGAGATCTCGGTTGGAGTATACACCATTCAGGTGTTCAGTGGTGTCTTCTTAGTCGGATACGCGACCTACTTTTTTCAGCGTAAGTCGTTTCTTAATCTCAGCCTATCACACCCAGACTGACAGAAATAGTTGCTGGTCTGTCAACCGCCAAAGCCTTCGACATGGGCATCGTCGAGCTTGCCGTCGGTTTCATCGGCACTCTTGCATCCTGGTATCTCCTCTCCAAAGTTGGACGTCGCCTTATCTATATATGTGGCATCGCCGTTCTCGCCATCATTATGTTCCTCATTGGCATCCTCGATTGTGCACCAAATTACTCCTCCCATCCCTCCATAATCTGGACTCAAGCTATCTTCATGGTCACCTGGAATGGCATCTACGACCTAACCATAGGCCCGGTCTGTTTCGTCATCATTTGTGAAGTATCAGCCACGAAAGTCAGAGCGAAAACGATTGCCATCGCGACAGCCGCCCAGGCGGCTATGGGCATTTTGATGACAATCGTTGTTCCATATATGATCAATCCAGACCAGGCGGATATGAGGGGGAAGTTGGGATTCTTCTTTGGTGCCTTATCGGTGATGAGTTTTATATGGGCGTATTTGAGGGTTCCAGAGACGGTGGGGAGGACGTACGAGGAGTTGGATATTATGTTTGAGAGGGAGCTTCCAACGAGGGCATTTAAGGACTATAAAGTGCTGTGATCTAAGCAGCTTCTAGGGCCTTGAAATCAATCCCTTGATGACTCCCACCATACAAACACTTTCCTTCGACTTTGCAGTGGGATTTGCTGAGCAGCTGCTTATTGGGGGCCAAATTCCAGAGAATGACCGCGGTCAGGTGCCGACCCCCATGAATCCGGAATCTTCAACCGACTGTCTGGATCGCGATAACAAGTATCCGCCAGCCTCATCATCTCAACTCTTTCTCCGCCTGTTGCGAATTGTATAGTATGGAAGAGTCACAGTTCAACGATATCGATTTTCTTCGTGAGCAAGCGCGAAAATATACCGAGCTTCTGGAGCAGAGGGTCGAGCAGCTGGAAGCACAATTGTCAGGTGAAACGCGACTATCAGACAGCAAGGTAAGACACCGATTGTTGGTTGTCATACTACAAGCAATAGATGGCCACTGTTGCTGATAACCGTGAAACAGAAGTACGAAGCACCTGCAGGGCCAGATTCTGACTCGTCACGTGATAACGTTCGTCTTCACAGCCTTCGAAGTTCAGTCACTGAAGCATTGCATAGATTCAGGAGCCAGAAAACGATGATCCAGAGCATCCATGGAGAGTAACATACTGGGAGCAGGTTGAAAAGGGCCGTTGGGACGATGTACCTCAACAGGAAGTCGAAAAGGTCGAGAAAATCCTACGACCAGCAGCAAAAACGACCAACGCAAGCAATCTAGCCTTCACTTATCGAAAGTTCAGAGGCCCAGACGCTGAACCACCAAAAGTCGTGCTTAGCTCAAGGATGGTTTCTTTGCTACGCCAACTCCTCCCCCGCTCCCAAGACCACAGCCTGGAAACGGATACTTCTGTTCTTGTCTCTCCGTATCCGATACTCATCTTCAATTGGGATCATCTCTGGAAAGCTTGTAATCGAGAGCTAGATTATTGGGATGAAGAAGAACATTACCAACCACATTACCAACCATATCGTTCGCCTGAAGACGAATCTGACATGCCATATGAATGGCACGAAGCCGAACGTGAGCGAGACAAAGAGAAAGAGCGTCGAGACGAAGAGCAAGATCTCAAAAGTCTTCAGGCACTTCTAGACATCATCTCGACCGATTCAGGCGATGAGAAGCTTGATATATACTTCCAAAACAGAACCTGGAATCTAACAAACGGCAAAGTCACTTTTGATACAGTGTGGACTCTTTTTCCACCTGGCGAGATGGTCATTTCCAGTCCTTTTCTTGATAAAGACCAGGCTTTTATCGTGCAGGACAGCTTACACAATGGATGGCCGCGCACTGGATCAAATCGTCGGACAAAACAGCCTCCATGGACGGTGATCTGTTGGGCATATGATTGGGATGGAATCCGGTTCAAGAGGCAGGCATTCGAATTTGACATGGAACCTTTTAAAGGGAGAATGTCAATCGACTCTTTGAGTGTCTACCCAGTGAAGTTCTTTCGAGACATCCCGGGGAAATGGGACTGGGACGGTTGGGAAGGAGGCTTGATGCCATCCTTGATCGAGAGGGGCCGAAAGTTCAAAGATATCTGCCTTGCACCACGTGGCTCGAAGTTGTTCACCTATGGTGGCCTGGCACTGTTTCAGGCAGACGGGCATCCCGTGCCGAGCGAGCAAGTGGACGGCGTCGATAGTGAGGACGGATTACAACACACAGCGACTATATCCGAGCACACTGTCCAAACCCGGGTATGCCACGACATTCCTTATGCCGCAGTCTGGACTTCACTACGCTGAAGCAGATACCAAAAATCATTCGTTCATGAGTGATGGCCAAGCTGTCCATGGTAGGAGGTTGTGGTTTGTATCATCAGAACTCACCCTGACTGATGCTTTTGCAGATCAAGGGAGATGTGATGGTTGATCACGAAGCTTACGGAAAGTATACTAATAATGTCTTTCCACTTGGCCGGCTTCTACCTTCCCTCCGAGATAGAGGATGTAGATGTGAAACATGTCTCTCGAATCCCACATTGCAGCAAAGGCTAAAGTTCAAATATGATGACATAGATGCAGACGAGGCAGAAAAGTATCAATAGGAAGACACTCAATTTCTGATTTGTTGCCCTCGATTTATGGGTTACGCTATGCGTTCTGGGTATTGGGCACAGCTAAGCGTGGACGACGTATATCGAACCAATGTCGATCCCCACCTCGATGCATTCAAACACAAGCTTTCTTTATATGGGGACACTAAGAAAATCATCAAAGACTTGGTGATGAATCATGCGAAAGGGAAAGCTCGAGGTAGCATGGATTTTCACGATATTATCGAGGACAAAGGGAACGGACTAGTCTTGCTCTTCCATGGTACGCCGGGATTCTCCCCCGTACGACCTTATATCTGATGCCAGTTTGAGGCCCTCCAGGTGTAGGAAAGACTTTGACCGCTGAGACGCTTGCCAAGTCAACCGGGAAACTTTTATTCTCGGTCGGTATATCTGACATCGGGGTCGACGCTAGAACCGCGGAAAAGAATCTGCAGCGATATTTCAACCTCGCAACAGAGTGGGAAGCAATCATGCTCCTGGATGAAGCAGATGTGTTACTTGCCAGTCGAGAGAACGATGGAGTCCTAGAACGAAATGCTCTCACGTCTCTTTTCCTGAGAGTCCTTGAATACTACACTGGCATCCTGATTCTAACAACAAATCGAATCAACACCTTCGATATTGCAGTCCAGTCCCGCATTCATCTCACTGTGGAGTACTCAAACTTCAGCGAGCAGCAGATCAGCTATATCTACAACATATTTCTGCGCCAAATTGAAGATCAGAAAAATATCGAAAATTGGCATGAGATCCAGTCGTGGATAGAGACTCAAAGTCGTATCTCTACATTCAATGGGCGCCAAATCCGAAACGTTGTATCGACAGCTTTCGGACTCGCGCGAGCAGAACGTTGCAAGCTGAATACGCGCCACTTGGATCAGATTGTTGAAAGGACAGGAAGCAGTGCGATTCGTCTCCCATCTTACCCTCTTGACCCATCAAGGGCGCAAATGCTAGAATCTTAAGGCATTTGACGAACTTGTAAGCAGCCTAGATGCAACTGTCGACAACAACAGCATTTTGTCATTCGTCAGACAAGCGAGACCATGCATCGAGATATAAATAGAACCTGTCAAAAATCTTAGCTGCCCGTCAGACTTCCTCACCAATCTTCTATCTTTGACAATTCATCCGACGTCGCGATTTCCTCCTTTTAGACCATTCGAATTCAACCAAATCTTTCACAAATCACAACAAGGATCTGGTAATCTCACAAGCTGCTCACGTCTGGTTGAGCCACGATGCGTCTGCTCAATTCCAAGACCCTCGAGCTACATGAGTTCTTCGGTGCAAACATTCCGCCTTATGCCATTCTCTCACACACTTGGGGTATTGAGGAAGTCTCCCTCCAAGGCATGTGGGCTGATAATGCTACATCTAAAGAAGGACATGAAAAGATAAAAAGGTGTTGCGAGGCTGCACTGTCTGATGGGTTTGAATTCGCATGGGTCGACACCTGCTGTATCGATAAAACGAGCAGTGCAGAGCTTTCCGAAGCTATCAACTCCATGTACCGGTGGTACCAAGAAGCTCGCGTATGTTATGTCATCTTGTCAGATGTGCCGTCGTTGGAAGATCCAGAAAGCGAGGGCTCCGCATTTCGGAGAAGCAGGTGGTTCACGAGAGGATGGACACTTCAAGAACTTATTGCGCCAGCGAATGTTATCTTCTACGGCCAAGACTGGCAGGAGATTGGCACCAAGTCTAGTCTACTACGCACGATAGTCGAAGTCACGTCTATACATCCCGAGATCTTGTCTCGCACGAAAATTCTCGATCAATTCAGCATTGCCCAGAAGATGTCCTGGGCATCACAACGGGAAACTACTAGATCTGAAGATGTAGCCTACTGTCTCATGGGTGTATTCGATGTCAACATGCCCCTGCTATACGGAGAAGGCAAAAAGGCATTCCTCAGACTGCAGGAGCAGATATTAAATGCTAGCCATGACCACAGCATATTGGCTTGGAACAGGGGAAACAGTCATCGAGTAAGCTGTCTTGCAGACTCACCGGCAGCATTCGCTTCATCAGGAAACATCGCTCGCTTGGCTGTTCCCAAACGCACCTTGAACCCTGACTTTATACCACATACCCTTACAAGTAACGGGTTGAGCATTCGGGTTGAGTGGTTCAAATATGATAGCTCTCGCATTTGCGTCGTTCTTAACTGTGGACAGGAGGATGGCTTTCGCCGCATTGGTATATTGTTCCAACAAGACCAGCATGGGATTTATACAAGAGACTCACTTCGTCAGTTCTTCTCCTTGTCAGCAGAGACATTGAGACAATACGCTGTGACAACATCCTCGATATACATGTTCGTTGACAGATCCTCCCAAGATGACTCAACGGAACAAGTATCAGTTGTAGCGCATTATGTTGAGTTCAAGGGTCTTTGGGAGAATGGACTTCGGCTGCTTGAGATATTCAGACAGCATAGCTTTCCTGACACAAGTGCCTCATTTCTGTACGCTGCCTCGTCAACTCAACGAGGCACTATGCGATTCAGCACCTTGAAGAGCGATTCAAAATTTGATGTCATCCTCTCCAACAACCTCCGCAGTACGGAGAAATGTACAACAGTCACCGCCGTCATTTCTAAGGAGGGACATGCGTCCTCAACCTTGGCAGGAGTTGATCGGCTAAAATGGAACGATGGACCAAAACCAGGAGTATGGATAAAACTGTCTATTCGACCCCAGAATGTTCCCGAAGGAATCCTCTACTTCCAAAAGAATAATACTCCTGTTCGCGTCAGAGAAGCCTTCAAAGTACAGGTCGTATGGGATCAACCTGGAGATGAAACTGTGTATGAGGCCATGAGCCTTGCAAAGATGATGAGTTTGCAGGAGAAGCTGCCAGTATTAGTCCAATAAAGCACACCAGGTTTCGCACTTTCATTGTCCTTGCGGTGTAAGGACAAGTCGTGTTTGTAGTTTCAACTGAGATCCTTTGATGCATTCAAAAGCCCAGTTTCATTCCAGCATATGCTAGGCACCAGTTTCAAATTCAGTATATGCTAGGCTGTTATTTCTCAGTGGCTTTGTTAAGCTTTCCTATAGCATCATCGAACCCTTATTCAAGCACCTGCCAGCTGTCATCTCATCCCCAATCCCACTGGACAGCATACCCGAACGACCAGCTATCGTCTCGTCCCCAATCCCACTGGACAGCATACCCGAACGACCAGCTATCGTCTCATTCCCAATCCCACCGGACAGCATACCCGAACAACCAAGTTGTCGTTACCTTCGTCAGCAACCGATACCTCACTCTACTTCGTCACATCTGTGAACTCCGTCCCGGTAAGCAAGTTTCGACTTATACCCGTTCCCATTACTGATATCGTTACAAATTTAGATCGATGTCTTTGTCAACGAATCCTGTGGCCCACCCCAATCCGTCTATCCAAAGTGTTCTAGCGGCAGCGAAAGTAATTGGCGAGCTCTTAGGAGATCGAACTTACGCCATTATGGGAGGTGCTGCATGCGTACTTCTCGGTTCGGTTCGGTACACGAAAGATGTTGACATTGCCATTCCTCAAGGTACAACGATACAGTTTCGGAACGTTCTCAGAACTCGACCGGGTCTTTTCCATGTTGAGGCATGGACATGTATCACACATTGCATGATTAACGGTGACTGGGTGAAAGTCGACCTAGTCCCCACAAGCAAATTTGCTCCGCACATTGACGCAAACACACCTGTCATTCACATCGATGGGATGAAGGTTCACAAGCCCACGCTGATCTTGGATACAAAATGCCGCTCTCTTTCGCAAAGAGCAAGCAACGAGAAGAAGCGACACGACGCTGAGAATATTCTATTCTGCCTCGATTGGTGTAGCACCAACAAGTGCTTTCCAACAACAGGAGAGGTCCCGCATGCTAGTAAGGAATTCGTTGAACGTTATATCCAGGTGTGGGGTGGCAAGGAGTTTTGGGAAAGGGCAGGATATAACTTGGAAAAAGGTTAGAAATCCATACTCACTTTTCGACTCTGACAGGTTAACTGACATATCGATCGCCAGGAAGGTTTGAGTAGAGGGGACATTTTGAGGGGCAGGGGGTGAGGAGCAGGGAAGTGTGAGGAGCAGGGACATTTTGGTTGATACACAGTCGCAGGAATGCTAGCATCATGAAGGATATTTTGGCCATTCAGGAGATTGCCATCGGAAAAGGTTGTTCTAAATTTTTCTGGGAAGTGATGTTTTGCTTCGCTAGCCTCGTTGCTCAGATCCATAATCGTCATGGAATTCCTTCATTCGTCTTCCATAGCTTCCAAAACCAGTACTTCCAACATGCCTTGACGCTCAGCACTCCGATGCGCTGTCCACAATCTTATCATCAGCCGTTCCAGATCTTTCGGCGTCTCTAGCGGCCCATTCCGCACGCTCCTCGGCCGCAGCAGCTGCCTGGTCCTTTTCGAACTCGTCCTTGATTATGCCCATCTTCTTCCGAATTCGCTCCATACTCTTTTCTGTAAAGAGAGTCTCATCACTGGGATCTCCAGAACAATCTCTGAGCTGGTATGTTCCTTGCCTCAGTGCGTCTCGGATTAGGCGTTCATGGCGAGCGAATTGAAGAGTTGAAGAATCCATTTCCGAGAGGGTGTCGAGGTGATATTGTCGGTTCTCGTACTTCAGCTTCTGAGCAAAGGATTTCTCTCCAACAACTGGAACGTACTGGTAGAGATAGCCTATCAGAATACCCAATCTAAGCGTGACCATCTCAGCGAAGGGATCGTCAAGAAGTTTTTCTATGAGTGCATCTAGGAACCCTGGAAGTGGAGGGAAGATACTGTCCTCTATCTCGTCACATGGTAAGATGAAATGCCATCCTGCGGCTGGAAGCAGAACAATATCTGTCGCTACCGCTGGACTCGGGGATGGTGGGTTCCATGGGCCTTTCCTGTGGGGTGGTGACCCTCCCATTTCTGGAAACCAAATGGGCAGTTTTGGGATCTGAGTCTGACTACCACCGATTCGGGGTAACAGCCAGCGATTGGCGCCGGGCACTACTCCACGTCCAAATGGGGGTGATGCATCCTCATTGAGAACCCATCCCTTCTGAAGCAACACTTTGGCTGCCTCGTCGATGTCCGGGACCAGAACCCACACCAAGAAAATTCCTGTGGGAACGTCGTGGTGCCGAAGAGCATCCTCGCTCCATACGACACAGGGAATGTTAGCGTCGAGCAGCCAGAAGCAAGGCTGGTATCTGGGGACGCTGCGAAGCTCATAACCGGTAATGCCAGCTTCGCCGGCTCCAGATTGATACCCCTTGCCAGGCTGATACATCTTGGGAGCGTTTGTGTCGCTGGGCCGATGAGCGACGATGTAAAGTGGAAGACAAGAGAGCAGGGTGTGAGATTCATTTTATAGAAGTGTGCACGTCAGCCGGCTGGTATGCGGCTAGCACAGAGAATGCAACTTGCGAGGATCCCGATCGAAACACAACATTGTTGGCTGTGAGGAAGAATGGATGGTGCTGCAAGGGGAGACCACCAGGAATGAGAGAAAGACGAGGCCACGAGCCTCCCTTTCGGTGTGTGGCATGTTCCGTGGGCTATCGTGGATATACAAGGTCCGAGGTGAACGGCGGAGGCGGTTCTCCTGAGAAATGGAGATCCAAGAATGGTCGATGAGTGTGCATTCACGCCGCCGTACAGTCCTCAGACGGAGAGAACACAAATGTTTCCACGATGCGAGGTGGGCTGCATCGAGGCTAGTCTGCTTTGGGAGAACGCACTTCTTGGCATTCGCATCATCAATCAGCAAGATTCTCCTGCAACGACAACGCAGAAGATCTTGCTGAGAAACGCCTTTTACAGTGACTTGGTAAATACCCGCAGCATAAGTTCACATGGCATGAGACTCGGTGTGTATAAAGCAGGAAAACTCTTGAGGGAGTTCTGATCATCATAACTTTCTCAACCCCGCGTTTCAAAGGAGAACTCTATCTCGCCAGATATATCAGGTCTTCATCTTCTCTCTCGTCTCCATCAACATCGCAGAGACCGCTACAGTTTCTGCACAATCGAGACGCAGACCATCAATCATGTCTACCTCACCTCGCATCTTCGTACTTGGCGCCTCAGGCTACGTCGGTGGAAACACCGTCTGCCGGATCGTCGAACAACACCCGGAGTGGCATCTCGTCCTCTTACTCCGTAACGAAAAGCAGAAGGAAGTCATTCTCTCCAGATGGCCTCAAGCCGAGGTCGTCATTGGTGACCTGGACCAGAAGGAGTTGCTGATCAGTGAAGCCTCGAAAGCGGATGTCGTGATACGTGAGTGCTATCTGCTATCTGCTATCATTAGACTTCATGCTGATTGCTTGGCAGAGGCTGCAAGTTCTGATCACATTCCAGGCGCTCTGGCTTTGGTTGAGGGGTTGGCTCAGAAACAGCCGAGCGCGGGGTACTTGGTCCATGTCTCTGGTACCGGCATTTTGCACGATGTCACCAACGGGTTCGGTACGTGTTTAGATCTGGAATCCTGATACGTGTTATTACTGACTGGACATGAAATAGGTCAATCATCTGAGAAAATTTATCACGATGTTGCGGACCTCGTGGAGCTCACCTCCTTACCACTCGAGAATCACATACATCGCGATGTCGAGAAGGCAATTTTAGAGGCTCAGAAGAAGTTCAATGTGCCGACGGCAATTGTGCTTCCTCCGTTGATTCATGGCATTGGAAAAGGTCCCATTAATACTCGTAGCATTCAGATTCCGTTCCTGACAGATGCTATTCTGAAGCGGGGCAAAGGGTTCCAGATTCTCGAGGGGCAGAATTATTGGGATGGTAAGCATGCCCTCCAGATTGCCAGGCATGACATTAGCTTATCCTTGATAGCAACTCATGTTGATGATGTCGCTTCTGCACTGATTCTGCTTGCTGAAGAAGCGTTGAAACCAAATGGTGGAAGCGCTCAGTGGGGCGATGAAGGTTATTACTTTGCTAGTGGTCCCGAATTTGTAAGTTTAATTCAAAATGTTTACTCGGAAATGGACTAACTCTTTCAGAAATGGGGAGAAATTGCGAAGGAGATCACAAAGGTTGCTGCCGAGAAAGGTCTCATCAAGTCCTCGGAGGTGGACAAGCTTTCCATGGCTGAAGCCTCAGCATTGCACCCCTGGGCTTCGCTGCTCTGGGGAGGCAATTGCAGAAGTAGATCTGATAGACTACATCAACTTGGTTGGAAACCACAAGGACCAACAGTATTCGATAGTATCACCCCGATGGTCTTGGTAGAAGCAGAAACAATGGGTGGTAAGTCGTCGACTACTTTTGACAGATGAATAGCATTGTAGGGACGCAAGAGTTGAGAGGTAGACAACGAAGATGAGAGTATAATTTGGGCTTTCAAGTATCAAAAGCAATATCCATCGTTTTTAAGGTTGGCTTAAGTGACAGTCTGGAGAACCTGACGGCGATGATGAAGGTATCTGTCGGCACACGGCAGGGCTACAAAAGCATCTAAGACCGCTACCCAGCTGCTTGTAAGCCCGTCCATGATGGCCTCAATGTCTACAACTGTCTCGAGCCCTTAATACTTCTGTTCTTTTAGAACACAACTTTGCCTCCATGCTCTGGGCTCATATCAGTTCGTTCTCTAGAGCACTAGATCTGCAATTGGCATTTCTTCATCTTTGTCAAGAGCATGATTGTCCTTATAAATAACACTATCACAGAGTCCGATGTGCTATGGAACATTTCCTTGAAGTTACCAAGCTACCAGTGCAGTGAAGGCGGTTGAAGAGAAGGATTGGGAAGTCATTGCTGCTGGTTTAGAGAAGGACACGGGAGAGGCTGGGGGAGGTGCCCCGATCTATATGATGCAACCTTCAACGTGGCCATTGAGATCATTCTTCCAAGGATTGGAAGTACAGTCCTGTCGCTTGGGTCGATGTGGTATTCCTTGATACACGTTGCTAAGAGGCAAGTACCTTAGAGGCAAGTACCAATTGATCACCTGAGCTCATGGCCACAGGCACTTTTGGCCTCCAACGACACCGATACTGAATTTTGATGCTTCCAGTCACCACACCAGAAGCATTCAACGCGACTTCGTTTTCTGCGAGATCAAGCTAGGACCGCTAGGCACACTGGAAATCTACAAGGTTCTGACTTTGGCGATCAAAATATATTCCTTGTTCTGAAGATCCTCGTAAGGGTTCGTCTGAGGATTACAAGGTCGGTCTCGGATGCGACTTAGACTCCTCGCTTAGTGCTAAATAGCGAATCTCGTGTCTTCGTGATGAAGAATGAGCTCGCTTACTGGTAGCCGAAGCAACCTCCGGGATGATACTGGAAATATGTTACGGAAGAGAAAATTATGAGGGAAAAGTATGGACTTTGAATCCCACTTGCATGTGTGAGAATATGTTCTTGGCTTTATATTTGAGAGCATAAGTAGAATGGGTTTAGAAGTTGGCTTGAATTTTGCATCTAAGTCCTTTACTCGAGTTGGAGTTCGAGTTTCATTCGGTTATCAAACCAGTAGAGGAGAATCTTCAAACTGACCTTTGTTTTTAAATATAGGTAGATTGTACTTCTACAATCAAAGAAAATATAAAGTCGTCTCCTCGATAAATATCGCTTCTGTTCTCGATCGTATTGTGTATTCGTCACTGCTCCTGATCTCCAGGTATGTGTGTCATTGTCAACAGCGCCGTGATATATTCAAAGAAAGCACAACAATCTTAAGCTATCACAGTCATGAACAAAGGCTTGATTCAATGCTATCTTGATTGTGGGATACACAACATCCTACCTTGACTACGAGTAGTGAACAGTTTGCCGACCTTTAGCGACGGCAATAGGGGCGCACGTGATGCTGGACATGGGACAGCATCTGGTTTTAATGCATGCTTTTTGTTGGTGCTCACCGATAGTGTGTTTCTCTGCTGTTGTTTTTGCTGCTGTCAAGGGTTTGGATTGTTGGGCATCATGCCTTGAAAGGTAAAAGTAAGCAGATGGAAGTATCATAGATGATACTAGGAAAGTATTGTGTTTGTTGGATAATCCGACTAGACTGGCTGTGAGAGCTCAACTAAATCCACCGGCACATGCATCTTCTGATATAAAGGATTATTGTACACTTTCTACAGTTTGTCTATCGTCTGATAAGTTGTTCCTCCTCCAAGCAACCCTTCTCTCTCAACTCACAATGTCTTCTGCGCTTCACTGGAATGCATAAGACAAACATGGAACAACAATATACTCGGTTTTCCAATAATCAAGAACGAAAGAAACAAAAGAATCCCATCTTCAATTCTGATGTCTCATCGCCCCACCATCGGCACTGGTACGGCACAGCACTAAGTACTCGGTCAATCGGGTCCACATAGCTTGAAAGCTACTGAAGGAGCCGTGCGACCGGCATTTTTGAAGCTTGGATGGATGATCTGATATCTGAGACATCGAGATACTCGTATTCAAGCAAAAAGTCCAAGTTGATGAGAGTAGACTCAAGAGTCAGAAAACAATGTGCGACAAAAGTACTGAGTAACAACGATTTATCACCATATCATTATCTCGTGTCAGCTGGCATCGAGTCCAGCTGCCACGCTCGGCACTCTTTCCGAGGTACCGCATATTTATCCACTGGTCCCTCGGGTTCGTACGCGTAAACGTTGTTCAAGAAATCCCAATCCGGCCATGACGCAAACAGAAGCCAAGATAGAACAAGAATTTGTTCATGTTTCAGAAAACCATCCGAGGAGCTTGAGCTGCAAGGCATATTCCTCCAGTCCTTCGAGGAAAAGAGCGAATGAGAAGTGAGACACAGCATAGTACAAGGCTGAATCTGCTTCCTTGGGGGCTGATGCTGTTTATCGGGCGTGGCGCAAGATGCTGGTGGGGTAGATGGTTGGCTGGACCACGGTGACACGGGTTTATGTGGGTGCTGGCATTACAGGCATAATACCTGCAGCCCTGCTGATGAGAATAAATCGCTCGGGACCTCAGTTCTGTTGTTTTATCTACTCTTTCGCGATTCTGGTCGTTTGGCGGGAGAATACATACATTCGTTGGAAGTGAAGACTACTTGACGACTCTGCCAGTCGTCAGAAACGAAGAGAAGAGGAGATTGCGACCGACCCCGCCTTTGTCGCATTCTTCTCGGCCTTGGTGGATTTCTGCCTGTTCTGTTTGCAAAACATCCTCACGATACGACACAAACATCTTCAAAGAATGAACATACTCAGCAGAACTCCTATAAATCGATAGCCATGCCGCTCTATGTCGTCCTACCCGACTCGAACCCTCTACATACTCCCGTCTCTACACTGTACGTCCATTCTCCCTCAAAGAACATCTCCAACTCTTCAAGCCACATCTCCTCATCCCCAAACCCTGTATACTAACTCCTCCCAGCTGGCACTCGCCCCTCCCACCCGTCACCAAAGTAGCCCTCCTCGACTCCATCCTCGGCGACCCGGGCCCTCTCTTCGACACAACCCGCAAATCCCCTTCCACCTACCTCTCCTACATCGAAACCACCCTCCGCACCGCCCTCTACGGATGGAAGAAATACCGCGTTAAAGAACTGCGTTTCCTGCACCTCACTAAAGGCGCAGAACTAATGGGCAACGGCCGAAGTAGGGAGGAAATCGAAGGGTTCCTAGGAGAAGTGTTTGGTAATGATGCGTATGGGGATGGAGCTTTGAGCCCGGGGTTGAGAGGACAGGGGAGGATAGGACATGCTGGAGAAGGGAAGGGAGAGAGCGATGAGGGTGTTATCATTGGGGAGATTGTGGATCTTATTGTTAAATTGCGATGGATGGTTCCTGTCTGGAGTTTCTGGGAAGGTGTAAGTCCTGAGGCGAGAGAGACGAGTTTGACGTGGGTAGATGGGAGTGTGAGGGGTGCGTTGGCTAGACATTTCCGGCCGAGGAGTAGAGCCGTTTCAGAGAGTGGGACGGGGGCGAGCGCGACGTGTGAGGGGATGGCGAAGTTTGGTGTTGGTGGGATTGGAGGGGACGTGAGGTTTGAGAAGGGCTGGTGTTTGAGGACTATTGAGAGGGATATGGGGTGTAGGATTTTGTGGACGACTAATTTGTTGGATCATTTGAGGTTTAGAGAGGAGTTGAGAGGGGAAGGAGGTGAGGAGTTTGGGGAGGGGAATGCGGGGATGAGGACGCTCTGTGTTTTTCATCATGCCTCGTTTTTGAGTTATCAGGTTGGATGGTGAGATTAGTCCTTTCGTCTTCTCGTTATGCGGGATACCAAGTTGAGCGGAAATGCTAATTCGCGTGCTATAGTGATGTCTATCCCGAAGGTCTCATCGAAGAAACTCTCCGAACTCTTTCTCTGCTCCTCCCATCGAACGATCACGAAACTCAAGAATGGTTTATAAGGCATCAGATACAGTATCATTTAGACGGAGAAGCTGTGCGTTGTAAATCACTTTCCAAGGACGACAGACACATCGGAAGCTTCAGATTCTGGAGAGAGAGATTGACTACGCTGAAGCAAGCATACGATCGATCAAGACCAAATGATAAGCCAAAAGGGTTGTTGAGGAGGTACTTGTCCGTGCTGCAAATCAACAATACTTGAAGAGATGCAAATGGTGGAGGAATTGAATATTATACATACAACATCGCATGAACTTTCCACGCCAAACGGCGGGGCTCTTTGGCTGGATAATGAAGAAGCAGATGAGGATAGAAATGGAATGCTGGGAACGAGGGGCTAATTTCCATGTTAGCAGGTGGGCGCAACAAAACCAACTCTCCGCTATGTGGAGGTCAAGAGTAGGGAAGATGTGTATTCACAGGCAACGATGAGAGATGCCAAGTTACGAAAGTTACCTACATCTTCTTTCCTTCTTGGGATGGGACAAAGCTCACCTGGAGGAGAGTAGCCGGGGGCCATTATGAGATAGAGCGCGAATGTGGGGAAAAGATTCAGGGGAGGTATTTCCAGTCCATGGACGATACAGTAGTCTCATAAACCTGAGGGTGTGAATGATACGAGGATGAGGACCTGGGCATGTAGGAGTCGGAAAGTAATGTGGATTTGTGGACATGGATGTAAGCTAGTAATGGAAGATATTCCCCAGGCATCAATGATCAACTACTGGTACAATGCCTTGCTTCAAATTGTGTTCGTGATGATATGATAAAGTTCTTGTAATATGGTTGTCAAATCTCAATCCTGAAATTTCTTGCTCGGCATTCGCTACAAAGAGGCACCAAGTCCATCTTCCGGTCTTATTCGTTTTGGTATCTTGAGTCTTGACTGCTCCATCCGTTCTTACTCTTCTCGCTTGGTCATCATCTCCTGGCACATAAAACAACCCAAGTCATTTACAATGTATTATTCTCGCGGCATTCTACTGGCACACATATCTTCCAAGCCATGTAGTAAGTGTTGCAAGTCTATGTATGTAGACTTGGAGATAGGGATACCAGTTCCAAAGCTCATTGGATAATTATTGGCAAAGTAGTACTTGCTGCTATGTTTCAAGCAGTAGTTCAACATGTTAACTTAAAGATTTGAGAGTTTATAATGAGGAAAAAGACGGGTGCTAAGCCCGAGATTTGAGGAGAGGGCTCTATAAGAGAAATTGTATCATCTTGTAACAAGGATAGTGTCTAGAGATGGTTGTAATACGTACAGGAGTAGAAGGTCGGGTTTTCTATCTCTTATTGCTACATCTGGATTGTCCCGTGGCTTACAGGACATTATCCTAGGTATAATTCAGACCTGTACATCAGCTGTCAAAGTATCTTCCGCTGTCAACAATAATGCCCCGGTGTAGCGTGGGACATTTTGAAGTGTGTCATGGCACTAGCGCGATTCAGCGTCGCATATAAACAAATCTCAGCAGTCCTCACTTTGAAATTTTCAGGACACAAGACAACCAATTGCAAAGCAATTGATCTTTCGTGGTAAGTTCGTCATGTCTTCGACATCCAAGACGTTCTCTTGCTAATACAGTGTAGCAACAATGGCTTTCAAGAAGCTACGTTCCTCCCTGCGTCGTTTCTGGGGCAAGATCGCCCACCACTCTCCTCGATCCATCACTGGGCGAGGCCCTTACTCTCCTCGCCGAGAACTCTCTCCCTCTCCTTCGCCACCTCCCTCACCACCACCTCCCTCCTACTCTTCTGGGGACCCGCCCCCACACTCTCCTCAACCACCACCCTCCTACCAACCACCAATCAAACCGCCCCCCGCCGCTGCCATGACCGCCGAGGAGGAGGAGGAGGAGTACAACTTGCTTCGGGTGCGAAGAATGGTGCGGAACCCAAGAACTGGGGTGATGGAGATGGTTTGAGTGTGGTGTGTTTTGTGTTTTTGTAGTTGGTGGGGAATGGAAGCGACATTTCGGGGGAGAGATACTGTGCTTGCTTGCTTGCTTGATGTGATGACCATGATGCTACATAAGAGAATGACGGACAGTCGATGCGAGAATTACATGCTGAAGTCAGCTCATGAAAGGATCTTGACGGTTCATGGACGAGCTTTTCTCTCCCCCTTTCATGTTCGCCTCCCGGCTGATCATCGGCGAACCTTCATTGGGGTTGAATTGACCTGAGACTGACAGAAAGCATAAAGGCCTACTTTGGAGGCATAGCATTGCGCAGCAAGAACTCAAGTTTGTCTCCAATGCGAGCAATACTTGTTGTTGCCATCCTGATTTAGATCCAAGCAGGGACGTGGTGAGCTTTCCTTTCTGACAACCAACGACAAGCTAACACCCTTTCAAAACGCAGGATATGTCTCCTAGGTGGTCTGGGCATACTGCAGCCAAAGTACCACCGTCTAACAATGTTTATAAGCCTAGATTATCCTCCTTCAAATTCCTAAACAGCACGACCAAACACGACTGTAAACATCCACTTCTCCTTACCAACAATTCGGCATCACTTCACGAGATTACACGACGCGACGCTCCCAAGTACAATTTCACGCTTATATACAGTCAAGGATATCATGGAGTACATGATACAACAATACAAAGGAGGACATGGCGGATATTGAGAGATGGGTGATGATCGTCAGAGGTTGGGCGCAAGCTTCGCAACGATCGTTGATTGGCTCGGATGCTTGAGTCACCCCTGACTTCACCCGTGACTTTGGATTTTCTAAGGAAAATAGAGATTAATTGTAGAAGGTGTGTAGCACATGGAACAGGTACCTGGCCCCGGGATTGCTGTTGAAAAATTCAATCATTCTACATGCTTGGATGTCGCAGGGCAAGAGAGACAGCCATGGGGCATAATACATAAAATGGAAACATACTATAAGTCTGACTACTTGCTTAGATAGTTCTTCTACTCCCCGTGCAACTGTTCTGTGTTTGGAACTGTCCCAGGGCATTGCTGGACAATGTGGTAAATCCCACTAGTGTAATTTGGTTGCTGTCAACAAGCCTGCATTTTCTTCTTTTTTTTTCTTTCGATTCTTCAAGTCTACGGTACAAACAATCTCTCAACAAGATTTGAGTAGCAATCGTAAGCACGACCCCTTGATCATACAGTTAGAGACTCATATAACCAGCTACAGAAAATGACATCCTCCTCTCCCGCCTCTTGGGCCCTAGGCCAACAACAAACCACCTCTCCTGCCCCCTCCCAACCTTGGGCCCGAGGCCACCACCGATGACGAGCCCTGGGCGGCAGAGATCACTTTGAGGAGGAGATTTTGGAAGAGTTGAGGAAGCTGGCGGAGGAGAAAGCTCGGGTTGTGGGTGCTGGGGTGATGAGCAACAAGAAGTAGGAGTTTTGTGGGAGTAACATGTCGGGAATGGAAACGGATATCGAACATAAACGGAACATGCATGTGACTCTCTGAATGACTGCCAACTACGGTTCAAGATGGAAATCGGTTATTGTAACGCTGTTGTTCTGTCCCAAAGCTCTCAGTGAGTGGTAGGACAATGCATATCTGGTGTTTGTGGGCTCAAGAGCAGCATTCCAATATTGCTGGATCATGGAGAAGACTTAGGTCTTGTTCATATTGCTGATGTTTGCTTGCATGTCTTTCTTCCAGGTTTAATGAGAATTACGTGACTAGAATAACTAAGAGGAAGGCACTGTATCATGCAACATTAAGAACAAAATGCTACACAGAGATCTATGCAAACCAAATACCCTACCCAATGCTACTCCACGCAGAGTTCTGAAGATGCTCTGAAGCACGAAGCTTAGCTTAAACACTAGCGATTAGATCAAGATCCAGTTCTGACCTTGAATCGACTTCAAGACTAAAGAATGCCATAATAATAGCACCAATCTAGCTGGAAATGAACATTTCTTTTCATACAAAGCTCTAAACAAGACTGAAAACTACCGCAAGAAGGTTAAAAGGGCTTAGATCCGTCATTGGAAGATAGCTAGAAGCTAGATTTCTTCATTGGGCTCTAGGAGTGTGGAGACTAGAGAGATGCAACGTATGCTCCAGTCACTAAAGACTGGTTGCCTATACCTTCTTAGGTCTGTCTTCACTTTGCCCTTTCATGATCTATTAGTATTCATCTACTCAATTATCCTGGCTACAGTGGTGTAGCTGGCAAATGTCCTCGAACTCTGCAAGCTTTCTCATCCTCTCATAGTTGAAACAGGCTTGAGTCGTTATTTTGTTGTCACGATTGAGAACTCTATTCTTCCAGGACATCGACTACATATCTGCGTTAATTTTATTGAGTTTGGGTATTCAGATGTTGGAATCTCTCCATGCTCACGTTATACTTTCAGTAGCTGATCAGTATGTTCTGGGAACCTCGAATGGGAGGAGGGCTTGAGCACTTCAAATTCTCTAGGAGCTCAGAGGATGCGGAGGGCTTAGCAGGACTTCTCTTTTTAGATTCTATACATGCTTGATATCCTCGAATATTCCAGATCGTCTCATTCGTCTAGCCTCCCACCACGGCGTGGAGGCTCTGTCAACAGGAAGTATAAGAGGTTCCATGAGCAGCATTGATTTTGCTCGATGCTTACAAAGAGGTAAGCAACAACAGAACAGAACACACAAACGCAAGGACACGTATAGAAAGTTATATAGTTCCCTGTATCTATAGACTATAGGTATGTCCATCTCAAGTCCATGTACCATTTCTCCCACCATGAGGCGCCGCTCATGTAACATATAGAACCACAAGTCTTGTTTTCAAGACGTCAAGAGCCAGGGGAGATAATTGTATTATAGCTTCGCTTTCATATCAGCAGCTGATGCGCTAGCTTCTTTGTTAACGACTACGTCTCCGCTCTTGTCGCTGTTACCGAAGAAGATGACTTCGACTGTGAGATCATCCCTATTCATTGTCAGTTTATTACGTCAAGATCGCACCAGACTGAATGGAATCAAAGTAAGGGGTGAGGGCTCAAACATACCTATATCGCCTCGAGAACGGTGCGGGGAGCGTCAACAACGCACAAAGCATATCTCTATCTTTCCCTCCGAGTGCATTTCTCACCAAATGAGTAGCAACATTCTTATCCTCAACCACGAACCTCTCGTTCTCTCCGCCTTTCACGCCCCACTGCTGCTGTCTGATCGGGGTCTTCTGCCCATCCTTCCCTCCATTTGTGCTTTCCTTCTTGCCTTCGACCGGTAAGCCTTTTTGTTGGGAGGAGAACATCTTGATCCAGGATCCTGCACCATTGCCGTTTGATTCGGAGGATTGCTTCTCGATCCATTGGCCTACGAGACCGACTACTTCTTCGTTGGTGAGCATTTCCCATAGTCCATCTGTAGCCATCACGACGAAATCTCCCTTTTCAGGCTGGATTTTGGTGGTTGTTACGACGGGCTCGGCGGTAACATAGGGTGGTGTACGGAGATGTGCAGACGGTGTACGGCCAAAGAAGGATGACCGAAGACGTTCGGAAACCTCCCGAGTCCATTTATACGATGCATCTCCAAAGGCACGAGTTGGTTCAAGACCTCCCAGAACTCGACCATTACGGATAACATGATCTTCTCCTGGGTGCAACTTTCGCATACGGGCTTCTTCATCGGGATTACTGCCAGTCTGATCGACGGAAAGAGATTTGGCAACCCATTTTCCAGAGTCGCCTCGACGGCCGAGAACAGCTCGGGAGTCACCCGTGCATGCTACGCGGAGAAGTTTGCTGTCGCTGTCGTAGAAGGAGAGGAGGGCGCATGATCCTGAGAGTGCCGGGCCGAGGGCCTCAGCAGCTACTGATCTGGAGTTCTGTTTGAGGACTTTCTCGACACTTTCGTGTACGATCTCGTGGTCCAGGCGGGTGAAGCCAGTTTTGATTGCTGCTTCAATAGCGTCGGATGAGGGAAGGCTAGCTATGGGGTCTGCGAGCGCGGCTTTGTATGTGGAGTTGAGTTCTCTGGCAACAAAGCTGATCAGGACTTGTCTAAGCTTTGCAGATGTTGTCCAGCCGCTGAGATTTCATTAGCTTCGTTCAATAGTAGCGGAGAGGATATCCATACGCATGCCCATCAAATACGCCCCAAAACATCCAATCGCTGCTATTGCTTCCACCCTTGGCAGTTGCCAGCGCTTGGGGTAGCTCGATTATCTTCTCCGAGTGATCGTCCTCAATTGGGTCATTACTGGGTATCTGAACCACATCATATCTCACAACCCCTTTGCCTCTCCCAACCAAATAAGATTCCTCATTCCGTCGTAACTTCTGTGTGGCTTGTTGTGGTGTCAACATCTCCAAAACCTTCCTCCCAGACTCGTCCGTATCCTTTGATATTGGTCCGTCCCCTGTAATAGCTCCTGTGTACAACGAATCTGCACCAACAATTACTGCTTTTCTCTCGGATTCTGCCTCGCTCGTAGGCTGCGGTCCGTATACGCTTGCCGTAGTAGAGAAAGATTGTGCTTGTTGCGAGTATGGAGCCCCGCTTGCAACCTCTCCTGGCTGTCCCTTGTATGTATACCAAGCACCGTATCCCACCAAACTCGAGAGTACTGCGACTGAGAATCTGCGAATATACATTGAGCTCGCGGTCTTTGAAACGGTCGATACGTTCGGTGGATCTGTCCGCCCAGACGAATGTCGGATGCCTAACACATAGCTGGAGGATTCGAAGCTGCTGAGTCGGCTACTTCGCAGAGTGGTTTTGAAAGTCGGAACAAGACGTGCTGTCCGAAAGGCTCTCACTGCAGCTCGACGCATCGGATTGTGATTCCTGCAGACCTAGGACGAAGTCTGAGACCGTGTCGGAATGGTTTGGCGATGTTGAGGATTAACTTTACGCTAGGCGGTGGAGAGAAGATGCATATATGTACGGCCAAAGGAGGGACAAAGTCTTGAATGAGAGGAAGGACTATTGTCGCAGCATGATGGGAATAATAGTCAACGCCTGAAAGAAGTGAAATATAAAGTTTTGCCCCAAAGTCGCCCAGGTGCTGCGTGAAGGTGAAAATGCTCATGTGCAGGGGATGTTTCACGTTCTGGGATTCTGCCGGTCGAGTGACGCATTCGCCGATGAAAGGCGACGGAACAAACATTTGCAACACCACAGGGAAACTTTCGACAACAAACTTTGTATTCCCTGAGGACATTGATCGAGTAACGAAATACTACAAGATGTCTAGCAGACAGTTACGGAAGTTGCAGCAGCAACGAGAATTGGAACTGGCCAAATTACAAGCAGAAGCAGAAGAAGAGGAATCCGAGGACGAGCCAGTTGCACCTACGAAGTCGAAGCCAAGTCTCTTTGCAGGTCTTGCTGCTCTGGGAGACGAAGCCGAGCAAGACGAAGAGGCAGATCAAGATGATGACAATACGATAGAAGACGCACCTGCCCCTCCTTCAGCCTCGAAGAAGGCGAAAAAGTCCAAGAAGAAAAAGAAGAAGGCAAAGGCAAAAGAGGCAGAGAAGGAAGAGGAAGCAGATAATTCAGAGGACATCGAAGCCGTTTTACGGGACCTGGACATCAAGGAATCGAAGAAGCCAGCTTCTCAACAAGTCTCCAGGCTGCAGGTTGACCCAGAGTACGAGAGGATATGCACTCTACTCAGTGTCAGCAGTCAACACCTCAAGTTTGCGAACGAGATGCGGAGCTTGTATGGAAAGGAGTTCGCAGATGTGGATAGCGACGATGACCATGCACGAGGTGGCCGAGGAGCAAGAAGGCGACAAAGGGCTGCACAGCCTATGGACTTGGAGGCAGCGTTGAAGGGAAGTCATGTACTTACCGGTGTTGGAAAAGGACTCTCAAGCCTCACAATTCGTCGAAACGCCTTGATAGAAGGGAAGAAGGACTGGCCGAATGCCCCTACGGGTGGCTTGAGTATGGCTGAGGATGGAGATGGCAAATCGGATGATGGGACGATCGAGTTCAAGTTCGTTCATGACCGACAATATCAAGTTCTGCAGATGGCATTCCAGCAATATGTTGAGATGGGAGATCCACAGAATCTGATTGCATTTCTTCGAGGAAACCCATACCATATATCAGTCCTCATCCAAGTCAGCAAAATCGCCAAGAACCAAGGAGATCATTCATTATCACACGATCTTCTTGAGAGAGCTCTATTCAACTTTGGCCGCGCTGCTACATCAGTTTTCAACGCCAAGATATCCCAAGGGAAAGCACGTCTCGACTTCCATCGACCTGAGAACAGAGAGATCTGGCTGGCTGGATACCACTACATCAAGTCACTCATCATGAAAGGAACATACAGAACTGCTTTGGAATGGGCAAAGCTTCTTCTGAGTCTTGATCCAGAAGGCGATCCATACTCGATGCGCCTCATCATCCACCAGCTTGCCCTGAGAGCAGGCGAGTATCAGTGGCTTCTCGATGTTGGTGAGAGCGAGATCCCGCATACATGGGCACCAGAAAATGCTGGCACGATAGATGCCGCATCTCATACCATACCTTCATTGACACTTGCTGCAATTGAGCTCAAGCAGAACACAAGGTGCAGGGAGTTACTCTCCCAATCCATGCAAAATCTTCCTTGGCTCTTCGTACGTCTGTTCAAGGAAATCAACCTCGATGCTCCTAAAAGCATCTGGGGAATCATGCCTCGCACCGACGCTGAGAGACTCTTCACAGAGATATACGTCCTCCAGACAAAGGATATGTGGAATACACCCGAAACCACAGCTCTACTTATGGAAATCGCCCATACGATCCCGAAGGTGGATATCAATACTATCCCAAGACTCGATAATCAAAACATGACTCTCGATGTTGTGCGATACATCTACCTCGACAACAACCCCGCGATCATGTCCTTGGCACCCAGCTCTTTGCTGCATAAAGACAATAACTCCGACTCTGACCCCTTACCACCTGATGCCAATATATACTCTTACGAAGCTCAGAGGAACTCCCTTGAGCGTCACACACGGTCTGCTGGAAATGGGTTATTGAATAATTTCAACGATCCGATTGCAGCTATTGCGCGGCTACTTCAAAACCAAGATGGCATTTTGGGCGGTATTCCTCCTGGTGCGTTTCCCGGAGCTGATGACGAAGATGAGGACGAGATTGATCCACCTATCAGTATGGACGATTTGATCGATGCGGTGCAGTCAGACGAGCAGAGACCGCAGTCAGTGAGAGAAGGTTTGGCGAGACGTTTATTAAGAGCTCTCTGGTGGGGCGGAGAAGCTGCTGGTGAGGGTGAGAATGGGAATGAGAATGAGAATGAGGATGAAGATGACCAGGAAGAAGTTGAGAGTGATGATGATATGCCGGACTTAATTGATCAGGAACCTACCACGAGCCAGAGAAGAAGAGAGGACGAAGATGATGATGAAGCCATGCCTGAGTTGGTTGAAAGATTAGACTAGTAACGCAAAAGTAGACTTAAGAATAATGAAGCCCCCATGAGATCATCATAGCCAAGTAAACAGTTCATCACTCTTTGAATCATTAACGTACATCCAAACACCACCCGAGACAACATTCACATCCCATCTCCACAGCCTCGCCACGGCTCCTGCAGACTTTCAAACCAACCAATCACACACCCTCCTCTCAACCCCTTGATTGCCTAACCTCCAAAACGCGCTCAACACAACCCAGCATTTATCCTCCCATTTACCATCAGCACTCTAGCCAAGAATCCCAAGAATCCCAAGAATCCCGTCCCCTTTTCCCAAAATACCCCGAGGATCAAACCCGCGCTTCTGGCCGTCTGGTTTGGTGGTTGCCGTGAGCAAGTTTCAGCCCGTGTTCCTGCGACCGATTGCGACATCCTCGTCTGGATTTCTAAGCTTGGTTGGTGCTTAGGTTTGAGTCTGAGGGAGGACAGGACAACTTTCCTTTGTATCACGACTTGAGGGCCGGTACAAATACGACGCATATCCACTTCGAGTTCTTGCTCTCTTCTGTTTGATACAGAATCAACTACAAATCTTCAACTCCACTCCTTTCGATCAGTATTCCGATTAACAAGCAAATTACCCCGCCAAATCACAACGCAACCGCAAAGATGTCTGCAGAACACACATACAAGTTCAATGTCAGCATGAGCTGTGGAGGATGCTCGGGGGCTGTTAACAGAGTTCTTGGAAAGCTCGATGGTATGTTTCCTCTCTATCTTTGCGGATCACATGGAGTTCTCTCCACCGCTATCCTGCTCCTTCATACCATCCCACACCACAAATCCGCAGATCAAGCACCACAGCTCTCCTGCACATGTTATCTAAGTCCGAATGCTTACCCAACACCCACAGGCGTAAAATCCTACGACGTCTCTCTCGATACCCAGACCGCCACCGTAGTCGCCGCCCCAGAACTCTCTTACGAGAAGGTCCTCACTACTATCAAGAAGACGGGGAAGAAGGTTAATAGTGGCGAGGCGGACGGAGAGGTGAAGAGTATTGATGTTGCTCAGGAGTAGAGATGGGGTGAAGGGTGGCATGGGGGTTACGGGCGTTTTTGGTACACGGATGGGACATTGCAATACAGATAGTGGGTGGGGTTTAGATCGCAGGTGGTGAAGCATGGAGGATGGAGGGATAGCATAAGGGATGGGATGAGATGAGTTGAAATGAGCATATGATACACTGCAATGGAAATTCTCGCTATGGTTGATCCTCTTGTTTGTTTCTTATTGAATGCGACCCTGCTGGACCGACTTCACGCTCGAGGGCATTAAAATCAAGTGGTCAAGAAATGCTTCAAGCATCCCTGTTTCTGGTTCCTGCTACTCCAAGTAGTGGTACCTTACAACCCTTTCCATCAAGAGAGCATACTCCTCTTTTCCCTGTAGCCTACATACGCTCGTATCATCCATAAGAAAGTTCTATTGAACTAAATGCTACTGTCATGCTAATATTACTTCCCAGCATCAACGTCGAAGGAAGCTTCCTACTACGGCTCCTGTGTTTGCTGCTTCCTACTTCTATTGCTTGACATCAAGAATAAAAGCTTGCATTTTATTCACAATTGTTGCTCACCACAGTACTTGAGAGAAATCAGACCTTTGGATACACCATATTGCAAAATATCAAGTCTTCATTATTGTGTGTTGCCTGTATCAACACATTTATCTCACTTCGTGCTTCGTGCTTCGCTCCGGAAAACATCCCCAATATCCATGAAAGTACTGCGAGGTCAAGTACCTTCCAGGCATATAGAGTTTCTTTGTGGTATTCTAGCGGCATGGCCTGCCTTGTGTGCCTTTGACATATCTATTTGCTGGCATTTTTGGTTTGGGTATTTGGCGATGTCTTTTCCCCTAAGACTGCTTCAACGATGTCACGCCAACCCCTATCGAACTTTTGGAGGGTGATTGCAAGGTAGAGGATGATGAGATTTGGGCACTGGAGACTTGAAGAAGAGGAGGACCATTTGGCTTGAAGGAATATGAGGATCCTTTCAAATCTTTATAGTCCGGCGAGGTATTGGTTATTAAGAGCCGTCTCGGACTTAAGGCTACTAAGAAGAGTTTGAATTGCTGGTCAAGGATACATCTTGGCAGCAGTAAGGAAGGCCAGGTCTGAGGGCTGGTGTATACATGATATTGACAGCAAAGGTTAAGCAGCCGGTGGGGGCAGGAAGTTCACATGTTCAGGTACCGTCCCAACCATGACCGCCGCATGACAAGAGTCACAAAGAGCAATTGGTTTGGTTACAAGAGAAAGCACTCCACACAGCCGCCTACAGTTCCCACCGCCGAGAAATCGTCGATCCCCCGACTGTGAGAAACGGTACTAGTGACGAAACACTCACGAGAGTCCCCGTCTATACAATCCAGATCCGCAAGAACTCGAAAAGAAAAACAATCAACTGGACAAATCGAATCCTCAACACAACATAACAGCAAAAATGGCGAAAGAAGTTGGCGTTCCGCTGCCAGCGCCTGCGGTAGAGTATCCTCCTTACGCATCGGATGGAGAAGAGGAAAGTGAAAAGGAAAAGCCGACGAAGGAAACCAAATTCACTGTTAAGCGCAAGAAGGAGGTTACTAGCTCTCTTCCCACTCCTGTTCCTGAGTATCCTCCTTACGCGTCGGATGGAGAAGAGTCATTGCCGTGGGAGAAGTTGAAGGTTAACGAGAAGCGCAAGATGGAGGTTCATGGATCGAATGGTTTGCTGCACTCTACTGGAGATATGGGTAAGGCGCAGGATTCAACGATTGACTTGAAGGACCAGGAGTCAGCGAATAAGGAGGATATGGATGTATTTTCAGCTTCGGTTGGGCTCGACAAGACCGAAACCGACTCTGATGAGGAACCGCTTTCAAGAAAGACGAAGGTGAACGGAGGACCGATCGACAAGGCGACGCACACGCACTCGAGAGGAGCTCTTGAAAAGGAAGAGTGTACCTCAATCAACACAGAGCCTTCTCGCAAAGAAGTTCTCTCGGCGCATTCAACTTCGTCTAAGAACCACTCCGACTCGATCCCACAAGACGTTATCTCACCTTCAACCATCAAGTCAGAGCCAGCCAGTAACGAGGAAAAAACAATGCATTCATCCACCCCTCAAGACAAATCCGACTCGAACTCAGTCGACGAGATCGCAACTCTTCCTCGATCAAAATCCACAAACAAAATGCCCAACACCACACCCCAAAAGCAAAAATCCGACCTCGCACCACCCTGCCAAGTCGCAACAAAAGGTAAACGACCATCCTTCACCCCTCCCAAACAAAAATCCTCACCCCCAAAAACAAAATCCACCGAGTCCGCCTCTCCACACCAAGGTCCCGCACCCGCTGGCCTGACGGAAGAAGCATGGACAGAGAAATTCAAGAAGATGGACGCCTTTATCGCCAAAAACAGCAATGTTGAAGGTAAAGCCAAGGAATGTCGCGAGCGCGGAACAACCAGAAAGCTTGCGTTGCAGAAATGGGAGAAGGATAAGGGGTTTGAGGAGTGGATGGAGAGCGTGGAGAAGGTTGAGGTTAAGGAGAAGGGGGATGTGGGTGGTGGGGTGGGAGTGCAAGCGGAGATGTATGAATTTGAGGGGCAGGATAGTAATTGGGATTCGAAGGGGTATGATAGGCAGTGGTGGGCTGGTGTTTTGTATGGGAGGAGGGATGGGAAGGAGTTGTGAGGTTGGAGTTGAAGGTTTGACTTGAGGGTTGGTGACGTCTTGCTGCTTACGTTTACTCTCGGTTGACTGAGGTCTCGATTCTTTCGGATGACTTGAAAGTTTGGAGAGCCTTGCTGGTTGCATTTACTTTCGGTTCATTGACATTTCGGATGAGAGTTTGTGGAGCTTTATTGCTTATACTTACTCTCGGTTGAGTTTTCGGATGAGACATGAAAGTTTGTCGAGCATTGCGGCTTACACTTATTTTCGGCTGATGGAGGTTTCGGATGAACTGGGTTGTGAGCGAGTCATCTGGACTGCATGCGATTGGGGGAATTCGAATGCAAGTCCGATTGGGCAATTACTCTGATACTGCCGAATGGAAAACTTTGCAGAATATTGACAATATTGATTATCGACATGGTGATTTGATTCGTGTGTTGGCAGCAATGCAGTACGCTTTCAGTCCTTTGAAATAAGCCACCTCTTGTCGTCTGTTGGGCGTCTAGATGGGAGTTGCAGAGAAGCTGCGCAACCATCACGAAAGTTTGAATGAGAGTAAGTACTCCAAAGTATGCTGCATCGTCCGGACCTACCTTCCCATTTCCCCAACGGCTCTTCGGACCTGCCTCCTCTGTGTCTCAAGATCACCAGCACGTCGTCACACGGTCTGGGATCCCATGAACAGATCGCCTGAGGACACCTCGGCAAGCAAGACCGACCTTCCTCTATCATGTGTTGCCAGCTGCCATACTTCGACCCCGCATAACGAGACGAGAGATGAGTGGCTGGAACAGACCGCGCACCTCGGTTCTCCTCCCACTCTCGGCCTAGTGCGGAACGATCCTCGCTATTGCAGGGGACTTTGGATATCTGATTATCTCCTCCTTCCCTTTGCCATATGGGAGTCGTCAACCCATGCAACATCTGCATGTCCCTCATGCTTCGACTTATGCGGAATATATAATTGGCCAGTCGTGCGGTTCGAGCTTCTGTTTTCACTTCGACGAGCCTTGCGTCCACAGAGCATAATGCGGGGGCTAAGTCGCCTTCCGAGGAGGTGATGGCACTTATTACCATGCATCCCAACTTTCGTTATCTGAACACTTCTGTCATGATTCTGGACCTTTTGCAACCATGAAGTTGTCATTGAAGCAGGTCTTCCTTTGTTTCAGTGCGATTGCTGCGCCGGTGCATGCCATTACTCTTCTTCAAGTCCTTGAGAGTTACTCGGAACTCGCAAGTCTTGCCAGCTATGTGAACTCTTCCGAGCAAGCAACAGCATTACTGGCCAATGCCAACAACTTCACGTTTCTTGCACCAAGCAATGCAGCCATTGCAAAATTCACCGGAAGCAATCCCAATGTCTTGACGCAGGATCTGCTCGAAGCAACGCACGAGTACTCTCTGTTGAAAGGGGGATACCCCTCACTCTCATTCACGGAAACAGCGCAATTCGTGTCTTCGAATTTGGTCAATGGGACCTACGCAAACGTCACAGGCGGACAGGTGGTTCAACTTATTTCTAGTAGCGATGGACAAAATCAGGTGTTGACTGGCAACAAGAGCATCAGTATTTCCTCCACAGCTGTAGGCCCACCACTTTCCATGTTCACGATTGCATTCTAACCATTCTTCAGGATATTATATGTTCTGGAGGTATAGTCCATATCGTAGACACTGTCCCGTCCATACCACTGTTAGCCGTGGCCGAAATCACGGCAGCAAACCTGGAGTACACGGTATCGATCCTCAACAATGGCGGGTATCTTGACGCAGCGAGCACGTACGTGGACGCAATTCTCACGGTACCGGATGTCACATACTTTCTACCAAACTCGGCAGAAGCTCTCGCGAGCGCTACGGCATTGCAAAAGAACACGTCCGCAGAAGACCTGCAAGCTATGTTCGAATATCATATAGTGCCAGGGACAGTCGCCTACAGCACACTTCTCACGGATGGGATGAGTCTGAAGACCGCTCAAGGAGATAATCTTACGATCACACTCCAGGACGGTGACATGTATGTCAATGCTGCAAAGGTTATCTCCTCGGATTGGATCGTGGCAAATGGTGTGGTACACGTGATTGATAAGTGAGTTTCTCCAATTTCCCAAGGACTTCTACGATACAGTGTAAAGTAACTCAATACAGCCTTCTCGATCGTAACAATACGTCTCCACCCCCTGCAGCAACATCATCTGGCTCAAGTCCATCATCCACCGCAGAGACAGGAAGTTCGTCGGCATCAGCACCCGCCAATGCAGCTAAAATACCCTCCAAATCCCACTCCTCAGCCACCATAATCGGAGTCGCAGTCGGCGTCACAGTAGGAGCGATCTTAATCCTCGCATCAATAATCTTCTTCCTCCTTCGGAGACATAAAAAGCTCAAAACACAATCAATCTCGAGTTTCGCCACGTCTCCTAACTCTAAGAACTCACCCGCGTACTCGATGTATCATGGCGAGAAAGGACCGGGCATGTATTCACCAACGAATAATGGGAGAGGGCCCCCGTTGAGGGTACAGACGATGGGGATTGATCAGTTTCAGAGTATGCATGTGGAGAATGCGGGAGCGAGGCCGACGCCACCGCCGCCGGTAGTTCCGCCCAGGAGTCCGAGTAGACTTGTTGTGAGGGGGCAGGATTCGTTCTTTTGAATTCTTTTAGCCAGTCAATTATCTGCGGAGGGGTCCTGCGATAATGATCATATTCATTTCAAAGATGATATCTACCTGCAGGTGAATCATGTGTATGGTCTCGTGATATCAAGACCAGGACTGCCAGACACCGTCTTTTCACGGCAATACGACTCGTATCAATCCAGGAAGGTTGTTGATGTGGGTCAGCCTGTCATTTTCAGGAGCATTCAATCCCTCAGTCCTCGTAATTAAGAGGCTCGTTCTGTTTCCGCATCCAGAACCTATACAAGTCACTCATTGGAAATGTTCAGCTTCGAAACCCTGTGGCTACCCGAGCTCGAGCTCTCAAGTCGGATCCATGTATCCACACCTTCATCACAAATTTCGGATTCAACTTGCATCATTCAAGTTAACTGTTATCACGGTCTACAGGCGAGTTCTGGAAACCCCAGAGAGATGAGCGATGGCGTCCATACACTGAGGAAGCATGAGACGATCAAGATGTCGGACAAACAGAGCCCATTCGCAAATTCAGTATGTCACTACCAGCTGCTGATGGTCTCAAATAGCTACATATGACATCAATTCATTTGTCTCATACGAATGTTGGAAAGCCAACAGTTGTCGACTCTTCAACGCATTAGCCCACCCCACTTCCCCTCGATCCTCTTGACCATGGTGGATATGGGTTGGTATGCACTCGGGATATCTTCTCACACTTTGATCTCCGATGCTCCATTTCAATTCTATATCATTGAACACTTCATCTCCTAAATGATAGGGCATCTGAGGACGAGAAAACGAATCGTCTCGGGAGACATATGAGATACTGTCCCAGGAGGGAAAAGGAGAAGATAGGATAGAACAGGTTTTCCTAACCTCCAGTCATTTCGTTTGTCTGATGTCAGCTGGGAGATCTAGGCATTCAGATGTCTCGGGCTTGTTTGTCTTCAAACGCCTCTTATCGGCATCGTGCAACTTTCGAGCTGGAGAGAATGATAGAGTTCATTTGCACCTTCGGGCTTGGATAGGATTTGGAAAAGGAGTTGATGATCTCCGGGCCAGCAGGGTGGAGGGAGGCGACGACGTGTGGAGGTGTAACCTTCAGAGAAGCCATCTCCATGTTTCACGACAGGAGTGAAGATGTGACAAAACATGAATTTATCAAAAATTCGGTGAGGGAGCCCAACATGAAGCTAGACTCAGGTACAAGATACTGCTGCCTTGACATTCGTGACATCGCGTGTATCCTGGACCAATCGCTTCCAACCCCTGCACCCGTTTTGTTGACATCCGAGACATCTCAAGACAGCAAGAAGTAAGTCTCTTTGAGTACTTGATAAACCCATCATCATAAACTTTGGCAAATTTGCTTCTCATCATTACACAAGACTATTCTTCCGCTTTTTTACTCGACAGGCGCAATGGATCGATTTTACCTTGAAAATGCTGCTCAGTACCAGACACTCGTCAAAAAACACCAGGCACGCAGCTCTAAGTCTGAGCCTCCAACACCAAAACTCGGCACAGCAAAGACCAGTCCGGATATGGTTGTCAGCGCCAGAATTCGGCCACTGCTGGACGACGACATTGCTGCAGGTTTCCCATGTGCTGTATTTCCACGCTCGTCCCAGCCTGGTGTCGTGGACCTTCATGATCTCTATAATCATCCAAGGGGACGACCTGTTCTCAAGGTATGAAGCAGAGCCATCCACTTATGTATATAATCTGTCTTTCCAGTCATACTGACCCCACTCGCAGTCCTCCAACTACCAGATCGACAGACTTTTCAAATCGCAAACAACCACAGAGGAGATCTACGAGGATCTCGTCGCGAACCTCGTTCCCTTCGCTTGGAATGGTGGTATTGGTACTCTCTTCACGTATGGCCAAACTGGCTCCGGCAAGACCTTCACAGTCAGTGGACTCGAACAACTCGTCGCCTTGTCATTGATGGATGGAAATCACGAGGGCCAAAGACGAGTTTACATCACCATCATCGATCTTGCTGGCAACTCCGCCTACGACTTACTGGAGTCACGCAAACCGATATCTCTCCTGGAAGATTCTTTCGGAGTTACGCAACTTGTGGGAGCAAATGAACACTTAGTCGAGGACAGAGGCGAGGTCACAGACTTGATTGAACGCGCAGCATCGTTCAGACGAACATCACCAACTCTCAAAAACGATGCTTCATCACGCTCTCACGCTATATGCCGCCTCCGCGTCCACAACCCAGCTACCGGCTCAGATGGTCTTCTCTACTTGATCGATCTAGCTGGTTCCGAAGCTGCTCGTGATGTCGCCACACACGGAGCAGATCGTATGCGCGAGACGCGAGAGATCAACATGAGCTTGTCAGTTCTCAAGGACTGTATCCGTGGCAAGGTCGAGTCAGACATCTCCAAGTCCTCTGGCGGCCCGAAGACCAAGAAGAATAAACCACATATCGCGTTCCGACAAAGTGCGCTCACGAAGGTGTTGAAACATTGTTTTGATCCTGCTGAGAGTCGAGCTTGCAAGACTGTCGTGATTGCTTGTGTCAATCCAAGTTTGGTGGATGCAGGTTCAAGCAAGAATACGTTGCGGTTTGCAGAGTTACTGCGGGTTCTGATCCCAACCACGAAGAAGATGGAACCCTCTGCATTTGAAAATGCGATCAGACAGTCGAGCCGAGACTTAGATCCCAACAGTGCTGCAGTGCCGTTCAAAGAGCGCATTCGTCCTGGTATGATCATCAGCTGGAGCCAACCTGCTGGCCGTGCTTCAACCATCAGCACGTCAGATGATATCAAGCTGGCTGCTGTACTTTGCCCTGTTGAAGCCGCGAGAGGTGGCGAAGCCGTTCTGGGAAGTGTGGTGGATCACACAGCGAGGGAAAGTCCTGACACGAGAGAGAATGCCTTTGATGGCAACACGCCATACCTTTGTGCACCCTTGACGCCTGCTCTGCTGGACGAGTCTTACGAGTTGAATCTGTGGCAACAGATTATCATTGATGTTGGTATGATGGATAAGGAGGTCATTTTCGAATATGATACCGGAACTAGGTACTATTATGTGTCAAAGTGAAGACTGGGTCAAGTGGTTTACACAAGGTAATGTGATGTTGACCGACAATATGGATTGACTAGATAGCATCTCTCCTCTTCTTCCCGAGAGTCAACTTACTCTCCATCAATGACCGCTTGGAAATTAGCATCTTGGTCTAGTTTTGCAAGGGAAGTCGAGTATTCAAGAACGTGGGGATACATGTGGATGCTCATCAACTTTTCTCACAGCCAAGAACATTGATAGAAAACAATTTACAAACTTTCCCAGTCTATGCCAGAAGAAAAGCCAATAACCTCGTCAGTGACTATAGTCATCACTCTCTCCTCCTTCAAAGTCGCATACCCACACAATACCTAGCTTGCGGCCGTTCGCTTAACTCAGGGCGCAAAAAGGAGGCGACTCATCTACCATGGCGAACCAACCCCAAAGGCTTGCTATACACAATACACCACTCCTCATACCTTCATCTCTCACTATCATTGTTCAAATATCAACTCAGAACCCATCTATACCACACCAATTCAGCGGAACTAATAGAAGCAAGTAGCATACCTATATAACCAAGCAGCCTCACTTACAAACACCCCCGCCCCGCCCCAACCAGCTCCCTCCCTCCTTCTATCGAGGCTCGCACACTCCATCCAATCACGTTATCCACCTTGTTAAAGGTATCTGATGGAATATATTTAACCGATGTTCTGATTCGGAAGGTCGGATTATCGATCTTCGTTATCCTGCTTTGAGGGGAGAAGTGGATTAGGGACTTGGGAATGAGGCTTTGAAAGGCGATGTTTGGAGTTAACCTTTAGGTGAGCTCTGCATAGGTATTGAAATATATAGTCGATGACTACTTCCCAATATCAATATTAACTTTAACTTTTAAACTCAACCTCAATCCCAACCAACAATCACCAGTTTCCCCTTCTCAACACCTCAAATCCTAACAAAGTAACACTCCCCATCTGACACCCCACCAAGTCCATCCTCAAAAAAGCCCTCCACATCCCCAATAATCCTCATCCCAGGAGCAGGCCCCAGAATCGGGCACTCCGTCTCCCACGCCTTCGCTACAAAAAGTTACCGCATCGCTCTCGCGGGTAGAAAATTGAAAGAATTGGATTCTAAGATTACAAAAGATGAGGTACATATTACATCTGAGTTCCCTGATTCGGCAACTATTCCTGTTGTGTTTGAGCAGTGGAGGTGAAGGAAAGGTTTGGGGTTCCTAGTGTTGTTGTTTATAATGGTGAGTTTTTCATCCTCTTCGCGCTTCCTATGTTTTAGGAATCCTGGATGGGAAATGGGATGGATGGAAATAGCTATCAGGATGAGTATAAGAATAGTGAAAATGGCAATGGAAAGGAAAATACTAACACCATTGACCAGCGGCGGGGGCAACATTTAACCCTCCCGCGGACCCCCTCTTCCTTCCGCTCTCGTCATTCATCACCGACCTATAATAACAGTAAACACTATATCTCTCTGTACGTACCAACCCCTCCAAAACCCCCTCCAAACCCTCCAACCAACCCCCCGACCTCCCAATCCCCAAATTCCTCACCTTTATAAATAAATCTATTAAACCCCCATCCCATCAAAACCCCATCCCATCAAAACCCCATCCCATCAAAACCCTATCCCATCAAAACCCCATCCCATCAAAACCCTATCCCATTAAAACCCCATCCCATACTAACCCTCCTTCAACCTCGCCAACCTCCCTGACCTGATACCGCAAGCAAAACAATTCATATACACCGGAAACTCCCTTAAAACACCCCCCTAGCAGCTTAGCTCCGTTACTTTATCTCGGGGTCGGGAAAGCGGGTAGTGCGTGTGTTATTCAGAGTGCTGGTAAAACTTATAGGGAGGTGGGGGTGGGGGTGGGGGTGGGGGTGGAGGAGGGTATAAGTCTTCTCTTCCTAATTTTCTAATTTCTCTAATTTCCTAGGGTTGAGGAGTTGGTAAGATAGAAGAGGGGAGATGGGAGGGGAGGGAGAAAGAGAGGGTATAAGAGGATGATGTGATGTTAACTGGAAACAGGTTTTATTACGCTGATAAGAGGAAAGCGGATGGAATTTCAGAGGGGAAACGATATTGATGGGGAAGCGCATGGGAAGTTTTATATTAAGCTTTCGGAGGGGAAGTAACAGGGACCTTGGGAGCAGACGTTTGTGAAAGGTGTGGAGTAATATGAAGTTTGACTGAAGTGTTTTGCTCTTGGAGATGGAGTGGTATATAGCTGTTACCACGTAGCTACATGAGAAGTACCTAGACTCTTCTCTAAAGTGAACTTACTTTCGTCTCAGCCCCAAAACTTACCTTATCTTGTGATATTAAGAACTGCTTCCCCTTCCAAATCTTCATTCAACTCTTCCCCAAAATCCTCTTGCCAGCACCCCACACCCCCCTCGCACCCCGAGCAATAGCCCGTCTCCCATCATACAATGGAAAGATAACCACAGCCCCAAAAGCAAAGAATTGCCAAATAATTGCAACCGTCACCCACCCCCCAAAGAAACTCTTCGTGAAAATATAGTTTCGATATAACGGCAACGGCCACAGGACGAAAGTAACCAAGACGATTACTACCCAGAAGATCCAGGCGATTTTATACCAATGATGTAACTCTTTCAATGTCTCGTCGCTAAATGGGTGGACGATGTCTTCGAGGCTGATGATTCTGGGTGAGTTTGTGGCTGGTATTGCATGAGCGGGGAGTTTTGGTTTTTTGTTGATTGGTTCAACCTTCTCGAGATCCTGTGAAGATGTTGATGCGGATGAGGAGACGGGAAGAGGTGTAATTGCTTCATCTCCAACGTAACTCTTCCTCCCTTCGTCGCCAAGAGATGAACCTCCTTTTGTGGGTATGTCAATGATATTGACATCTTCCAGAAGCTCGATTCGGAGAAACTCTCTCCAATCGAACCTGTAAGGTTTGTATTGAGATATCAAGATCGAATACAACGCTGGGGAGAAAAATGACCCAATAGCACCATACAATGCCGGGAAATTTGATCCCGTCGTCGTAAGGTTGATGGTGCCATACATACACTTCGCAACGCCAAGCCAAATCGCCAGGCCAGTCAAAAATCCCAGAATCGGGGACAGGATCGCTGCTAACCTTGTCTGGCCACTCCAGGTCAACGCAAAAATCAATGGTATGATTCCGGGACAGGTGAGGATAGGTCTGAAATATCCAATCCAAGTCATGTTTGCTCCACCATAGTTCATCGCTAAGCTCACGCCAGTGATAAAAATAGCATGTGCCACCACTGCCAGATGACTGACTTTGACTAGTCTCCGATCCGAAGCTTTGGGATTGATGTAAGTCTTATAAATGTCGAATGACAAGATGCTACTGACTGCAATCATGGACGAGGATACAGTGCTAGTAAGAGCCATGAAGAGTAAGACGAAGAAAGCGATGATTCCTTTGTCGCCGATGAGGGCTTTGATGGTGTAAGGCATTACCAGACCAGCGTTGACTTCTACCAAGGTGAGAGTGCCGGGGTAGGTGGGGAAGATGGGAGTGTCGTGGATAGCGCGAGCGGAAAGGCCGATGACGGTTCCCAAGCCCCAAGGGATGCCGAAGATAGCTAAGGCGGCGAGATTGTAGCCTGGAACTGTAGCTTTGACTTCTGTTGCAAAAGATTTCTGCCAGAAGGCAGTGTCCTACATATATGTCAGCCAGAGGAGTGTGAAAAGAGGCCATCTGATTACTGACCATCACCACAAGTGCTAGATTGCCAAACTTCAGGATAAGTCCCCAGATGATGGCGCCCTGAGACTTCATCGTAAGAAGTGATCCCTCATAATTTCCAGATATCTTGTTGTCAGGAGCAGTTGCCATGATCTTTTCCCACAGACCTCCTAATCCCCCAATTGCCTCATTAGTCAAGATCGAGAGCGTGAAGTAAATGATAAGAATGAGAGCGACGGCTGTGTGAAGGTAATCCGTGAGGAATGTTGCCTTCAGACCACCAGTCGCAGTATACAGCACAACTGGGAAATCTGATCAGTCTTCTGCTCAATTCTGCATGAGAAGGAAGCTCACCTCCAAGAGGGATCAAAATGGTTGCGGCCACAAAATGTATGTGTGAGATGCCATATATGAGTTGCGATCCCGTCAAAATCATAGATGCACAGCCGAAGACATTACAGCAGAGGTTCAAGACCACGAATACAACGTGGCCAACCTTGCCATACCGCATTCGGATGATTTCAAGAGAGGTGTGAGCATATGGCACTCGTATCTTGGCCATCACACCCAATGCAGCCATCAGTGCAATCTGGAAGCAGAGACCAGTTGCCCACCACTGGAAATAGATTAGCAAGCGAAATTACCAAGCTTTATCAAAACATACCAGAGGAATAGCCAGTCCATAACGATAACATAGAGCTGCAGCAAAGACGGTCTCATTGATCCACATCCATGATGAGAACACAGCAGCAGCTGTCAATCCTGTTCCAACCGTTCGATTGGCTACCATGAACATCTCTGACTTGCCGGAGTCTTCCTCTAGGTATAGTCTTTGGATTCTGACAGCTACCAGGATGACTCCACAAAACCCAACACCAAGACCAATAAGTAAGCCATAAGCAGTGGCCTGCGGAAGTAATGTGATTCCTTCAACACCCAATTGAAGGGACGACATCTTGGCTGGCTCTAAGATGAGGTTACAGGATCCAGTCTTGGTATTGTTCGATCAATCGTCAATCATTAGGTCGAGTATTGAAGAAGCTTGAATTTCTGGGCTGCATATATAGCCCATCCTTCCCACGGCAACAAACAAATTTGCCTCAGAGTCCATGTCGTTCTCTAGTCACGATATACAGGATGTCAATTGCGCTATGTGGATAAGCTTACATGAATACTTCACGTTCCTTCAAAAATGGGGAATCCTGCACACGTTGGGATGAGCAGCCCCCGAATAGCAGTTGCTTGAGGGTCGCATCCCGCAGCCTTGCAGTTTTCTCATCGTCGCGCATCGACAACGATCTCTCAACCATAGGGAAGCCAGAGGAAGGAAGGTTCCGCCGGAACAGGGGATTGTATTGGTCTAGGTACATTGGGTAAGAATTGTGATATGGCGTGCATTCTGCACCGAATGGCGACTGAATTGCGGGTCTAGCTACGGACCAATCATTTGTAGTCAATTCTGACGTATGAATGGCACAAGAACGAACAAGATTGAAGAGCTCAACACAGCAAACAAAATGTAAACATCTTCAACGCTATCCTATACAATATCTTTCTTTACAGATATTGGCTGCCTCGAAACAATTGTACGGTTAGAATGACAGACACCAATGGCAAACGTGCTGCCAATGGCCACCATGACATCGACAGCAGTAACAAGAGGCGCAAGGTCAATGGCAAGAAACGACTTATTCTCAACGCATTCGTGATGAACACTCCAAGCCATCTGGCAGCAGGGCTTTGGCGTCACCCGAGGAGCAAAACAGATCAGTATACAAAGTTGTCTTTCTGGACCAACCTGGCCAAGTTACTTGACGATGCGAACTTCAGTGCCATGTTCATTGCCGATACATTGGGGCCATACGACGTTTATAAGGGTCCGGCAAATGTGGTACCTGCACTAGCAGCGGGAGCCCAATTTCCTGTCAATGATCCGCTGTACCTCGTACCAGCAATGGCAGCAGCCACTAAGAACCTCATCTTTGGAGTAACTGCTAGCCTCACTTACGAGAAGCCATACTCTCTTGCGAGGCGCCTATCTACAGTCGACCATCTTTCTGAGGGTCGCGTGGCATGGAATATTGTAACCTCGTATCTCGATAGCGCGGCTAGGAACCATGGCTTGAAGGAGCAAATCCCTCATGATGAGCGCTACGCTATCGCGCATGAATATCTCGAAGTCCTGTACAAACTATGGGAGGGAAGCTTCCGTGATGATGCCGTTTTGGCAGACAGACAGACCGGTGTCTACATTGCCAGTGATGCCGTCAGACAAATCAACCACAAGGGGAAGTATTTCGAGGTCCCTGGACCTGCTTTCTGCGAACCATCACCACAGCGAACACCTCTATTGTTCCAAGCCGGTGTGTCCGAGGCAGGAAATGGGTTTGGTGGAAAGCATGCTGAGGTGATATTCGTTGGAGGTCAAGTTCCAGAGACTGTTCGGACGAATGTGGATAATATTCGCAGAATTGCGAAGGAAGAAGGCCGCGATCCAGCACACATTAAAGTGGTTGTTGGAATTAACGTCATCGTTGCTGCTACTGATGAAGCAGCTCGGGAACAACGCGACGATTACCTGAAGTATGCAGATAACGAAGGAGCACTCGCTCTGTTCGGAGGTTGGACTGGCGTTGACTTGTCTACCTACGCCGATGACGACGATTTCCAATTCAGCGATTCTGCTCGTGTCCGATCCATGGTTCGACGTTGGGCGAGCAGTGTGCCAGGCACGGACAACCTTCCCTGGACTAAGCGACGAATCGTGGAGTACTTGAGTGTGGGTGGTCTGCAAGCCAAAGCAATTGGGGGCCCCAAAACAGTAGCTGATGAATTGGAGCGCTGGGTTGAGCTTGCTGATGTGGATGGTTTCAATCTTGCCCATGTTACAAATCCTGGTACGTTTGAGGATATCATCGAGTATCTTCTACCAGAGTTGGAGCGTCGAGGACTCTACACAACCAAAGTTGAGAAAGAGGGCGCCACTGCTCGGGAGGTCATATTCGGGACGAGAAGGCTACCGGAGGATCATCCAGGCAGTAGGTATAAATGGAGAGCGGGTGAGAAGATACCAAAGTACCAGGAGGAGGATGTGGCATCTGCGAAGAAAGATATTAGCCAGGAAGCTGCTGCTGAGGCTTGAACCATGAAGAACAGAGGGAATACACTTCTACTCCAGCATGTCCAATCTCTTCTTTTCAAATCACTGCATCTCTTGCAGAAATGGTCGGTCGAGCCTCGCAGGTCTGGGAGGATACACAGTGATGTCCGAGGATATCTATAGCTTGCATAGTTAAGGCCGAAGTGGTGCTCACCGTGAGTCTTGAGCCTGGTGGAGCTTGAGGCTTGATGACTAAGCCATTCAACTTAGCCTTCTCGGGCAGTTCAGACTCTGTTTCTATTGCCCTGTTCCGTCTTCACCTCTTACAGTTGTGCTCCTCCTTCAGTTGGTCATGAACCACTTCGGAGAATCCTATATGTTATTCTCACGCTTCCTTTACCCGACAAGGCTGACAATGGTTCTTTGATTAATAACCATGCGTACACATGTGAACCATAGCCTCGAATTACCAAGTTACCGGGCAGCCTCGGCTTCCCCCCGCATTGTCCAATGCCGACCCCAACGGTTAACGGCAACCCTGAGGCTACTTCTAGTGCTATGTTATCTTATTCAGACCTATTAATTGTGCAGAAACTATACTTTGCGACTTCAACTTCCCATCCGTCTACCAGTCAATCACTTTTCGAATATCTCAACCTTCATGATGGTCATCCAACGCAATCAGCCATGCTACGTCCTCGGCGTGGGTATGACCAAGTTCATTAAGCCTCGAGGCAAGGTCGATTACACGGAGCTTGGATTTGAGGCTGGTATCAAGGCTATGCTCGACGCGCAGATCAACTACGATGATGTTGACCAAGGTGTTGCGTGCTACTGTTACGGCGATTCGACTTGCGGGCAACGAGTATTTTACCAATTTGGCATGACCCAAATCCCAATATACAACGTCAACAACAATTGCTCAACTGGCTCGACTGGTCTTCACCTTGCGCGGAATGTCATAAGCCATGGAGGAGCTGATTGCATCCTGGTTGTCGGATTCGAGAAGATGAACCCAGGGAGTCTGCAGAGCTTCTGGCAGGACAGAAGTAATCCTACAGGAACAACTGGCGAGATGATGGCAGCAACCCGGGGTATCACAAATGCACCTGGTGCGGCGCAGATGTTCGGAAACGCTGGCCGGGAATACATGGAGAAGTGAGTCCAGCACCATCCTTTGCATGCTTGTACTGACAACCTTCCCTTTAGGTACGGTGCTAAACCCGAAGACTTCGCTGAAATTGCTCGCATCAACCACGAACACTCCCAACGAAACCCATATTCCCAATTTCAAGACGTATACACTCTCGAACAAATTATGAAGGCTCCCATGATTCACGAACCCCTCACAAAGCTTCAATGCTGCCCCACCTCCGACGGAGGAGCTGCCGCTGTTCTTGTCTCTCAAGACTTCTTGGACGCCAGGCCACACTTGAAGGAACAAGCCATTCTCATTGCAGGGCAATGTCTCGCCACTGATGCACCGAGTCTGTTTTCTCGAAGCGCCATCGACCTCATGGGCTTCGAGATGACACAACATGCCGCCAAGACTGCTTTGGCAGAGGCAAAGGTCTCACCGGCGGATGTCAAGGTCTGCGAGTTACATGATTGCTTCTCTGCCAACGAGATGATCACCATCGACGCTCTCGGTCTTTCACCACCAGGTAAGGCTCACGAGCTGGTCCGAAGTGGAGGTATTACATATGGTCCCAATAGCAAGGTTGTTATAAATCCCTCTGGAGGCTTGATATCCAAGGGCCACCCTCTTGGAGCCTCTGGTATTGCCCAATGCGCAGAATTGGTGTGGCACCTACGAGGCTGGGCCAACAACAGATTAATTAAGGATACCACCGTTGCATTGCAACATAATCTTGGTCTGGGAGGCGCTGCCGTGTGTACAGTATACAAGCGTGCTGATGGCAAGAACAACGACGCCCTTACCGATGAGCAGATTGGCAAGAAGAATAAATTGGGGTACAACCCAGCGGTTGTAGCGAAAGGTTTTACAGAGGCACAAGCTACGAGTGTTCGAAGCAAGGCGAGGTCAAGCGCTTGGGCTTTGGGTGATGTTGAGAAGAAGGTTGAGGCTAGATTCTGAATGGACAGTGGTTTGAATTGTTTACATGTATATTGAATGAGATCAAAGTTCATAATACTTCTTCTCTTCCTCAATTACTGTCTTGACCTTGATTGCCATCTACTTCGCAGGATGTTCTCGATTGTATTGAGCATGCTCGTCACTTCTCAAATTGTATCTTGCACTTGCTCTCAGCAGCCGCCGTGCCTTCCTCATTAGCCTTCCCCAGTTGGCCTTCCTCCTCCATGATGTCCTTCTCCCTCCTTGCATGTTACTACCTTCCCAACCACCATGGCCCCAACCATGTCCAGAAACTCCGGTCCATAGTCTTTGAATCTATGTCTTCAGCTGTTGCCAAGTCTTGGTACCATAATGTCTTTCTACTTCATTATCAATCAGCCTACTTTCTCCATGGGCCGCCACTGTGGAGCTTCAAGTTCGGTAGCATCAGGTCTTGCCGGTGATACTGCTGTGACCAAAGAGAGATCTAGCTCATGGTGTCCAGGTTTCCTTCCTACTTCCTCCACCTCCGCGACCCACGACCACTCTGTCGAAGGAGCCGAGATGACGAGTCTCTCAGTATCCAAAGTCTTGATGGTGTCCATCATCATTGAGTACTGCCTTCGAAACTCGACGTGAATATCCGAGCCAGCAGGTAGCGGTTCGTTCGGATCGCCTCTTGCCAGCCATGCTTCGAGAAGCGGATCGTTCCGCACCGGCCTCAATGCGATCAGAGACCTAGCGTACGCAGTACACACGTCCTTGTTCCTCCAGTGCTGGGTGTGCGCTTCCTTGAAATATTCGTTCGCAAGCTCGAATTTCTTTCGCTGGAGGTGAAACCAGCCTCTCCGATAGTAATATAGAGCATCATGCTCTTTTTGTTCCTCTTCGGAACATGCTTGTGGAGATACAGGTCTCCAATGGATCTTCAACTTTGCCTTCACCCACTTCGCCAGCAACGTATGGAGGTCCGATTCAAATCCTGGATGCAGCTTACAGTGCACATTCCCATCATCGAGTACTAGGATAAATTCTGTGGGGTGTTGATGATTCAAAAGAAGAGTCTATCCAAAGTTATTACTCGCGTTTTGCAGTTGGACTGACTACTGAAGCGTACCTTTATATGCGGCTTCTTCTTTCCCAGAGTTTGCAGCACCTCCACCAGCTCCACGGGTAGTTCCCCTCCCCAGGTTACCATATTATCCTTCCCAGTTTGCAATATCCAGCCGCCTGCAGAGTTCATCGACACATTTGTGATTTTGGTCTTCGCATCACCATATCCATTCTGGCTTAGATGTTTCTGCAGAGCAGCATTCAATTCTTCTGGCAGGTTCGCCCATCGGTATCGCTTCAGTCGAGGCGCGTCCACGAAGAAGGATCCTGCAGCAGGTCCAAAACTAACGATCACGTCTGGCTTTCTTTTATTAGCAAGCCCGTCTGCGATCACCAGCTTCTGAAGCTCCTTTATTTCAGCGAATATGGTTGATCCGGGTCGCAAATTCGCCTTGACACTGCTCGAATTTGTGGCATGTCCTGCGAAGGATAGAAAGTCGTGTCCTCGAATGTTGTATATATAATTTGATTTCGCGAGCTCCTTGAAATCTCTTTTGAAACCTTGCGGCATACGGAAGCTGAAAATGTAAGCTCATCTCCATCAACTATCTTGATATGCTCACAAGGCTGTTTCCGAAGGGTCCAGTGGACATCCAGGCGGGACCGTTCGAGTCAAAGAAGCAACATAATTGTGTTCAGAGCCAAGAAAAGCAAACTCAAAGGAAAGAGACATGGAAGAGAGGTCTACACTGTATCGCCGCATTGTTCACACGATAAGCAAAGCTTGGAAGGAAAGCTTAGTAGGAAAGCTTGGGGAATGGCAAGGTCGTGTCGGGACGACAAGACTTTTGCAGGGTTTCCACCTAATCTGCCTTGGGACGCAGGGCTGTTTCCTCGATACACAATCCTGGTTCGGTGTCTTGATTGGAGCGAACTGGCTCGCCCGGTATTGTAGCAGGCGGCAAGCCATCGGTGCTGTCAAATCCTATTCAGGTCTAGCGAGAACGCCTCCTTCAACCAAGGTGTTGACAATTGGACAAGTCTCGCGATTTTGTGGCAGTGATATTTACGCGCCCAGTACCTGAATCAAGCATGAGCTGAAAAATATAAGGCTGCGTTCTGCAAGCTGCGCCCCAGCCAATGTTGAAACGACACCGGGACGTACTGCACCGTACAAGAGAAACGGGCACAAAGATAGACTGGGATGAAGATGTAACGTATATACCCTGATATCCTTCCTTCCAAGTTGCAAGGCTATCCATGACGATGAAAGCATATTTGGAGGAGCGTCTTCATAGGTTGCGGCCGACTAATGATGTGGTGTCTCCCAAAGCACTGCTCTGTCACGAGCAATTGAACATTCGCACATGGCAATACATCTGGGTACGGATTCCCGACCTCTGCAAAGGACTGAACTCACACCCAAAAGCTAGGAACTTTAGCTTGGTGCTGCGACGCATTGGACTTTTTTTCAATTTCGCAAGTCATACCAGAGCTTATGGTATATTTCGGCCAAACTCCTGATGCCATGACCTTGGGACTCACGATATCCCTCATCCCTCGATTCTTGGGTGCTGTAGTTTTTGGTATATTCTCTGATCGATATGGAAGAAAGGGTCCCTTTATGCTTAACTCTGCTATGCTCGGTGTCATGGAGCTGTCACTCGCATACTGTACAACCTACACTCAATTCATCGTCTGCCGTGCACTGTTCGGTCTTGCAATGGGGGGCATGTATGGAAATGCTCTGACTACAGCCCTTGAGGACTGTCCAGAAGAAGCTAGAGGACTCATCGCTGGTATTTTTCAAGCAGGTTGTCCTATGGGATTCTTGTTTGCATCTGCATTCTGGAAAGCATTCAATAAGAATCATGAGGGAGACTGGAAGCATCTTTTCTATCTCGCAGCATCCTTACCACTGCTTTTGATCGTGTGGCGGTGGTGGTTACCAGAAACGGACTTCTTCAAGTACACGGTCAAGCCAGGAAATAGAAACAGCAGCACGCTGGGGTTTCTGGTTCTTACCAAAGAGGCAATCGGTAGGGAATGGAAGCGGATACTCTATCTGATTGCTTTTATGTTTGGATGTACCTTAGTGGTAAGCTTGCTCATTCTTCCAAATGATTGTTTTTCGATTAACACTACTTTTCCAGATTCACGGCAGCGCAGACGTATGGTCCCTCATGCTCAAATACCAACACGGATACTCCTCCTCGGAAATCACAGCAACCCAAGTCGTCGGCTTCATAGGAGCAGTCATCGGCTCCGTAGTCATCGGGTTCAGCAGCCAAATCATGGGACGACGCTTCTGCATCATTGTCGCTTGTCTCCTTGGAGCCATTATGATTTATCCCTACTGCTTCGTCTCGGGTCCAGGTCTCTACCCTCTAGCATTTTTTGAGCTCTTCCTCATCCATGGACTCTTTGGTATCGTGCCAATCCATCTGCTGGAATTGAGTCCACCAGCTTTCAGGACGTTTATCGTGGGTACGAGCTATAATCTTGGTGTACTTTTGGCGTCTTAGGCCCCCGTTGCGGAGAGTAAGATTGGTGAGCAGAAAGTAGATGGGCAGGGTAGGGTGACGAGGGGGTATAGGTATGATCAGGCGATGGCTGCCTTGATGGGGTTGGCGTTTTTGTATTTGGGTATTGTTGCGTTTCTGGGACCGGAGAATAGGTATAGACCGGTAGCAGTTCCGCAGTCTGCTTCTGATGAAGAAAGTGTTCCTGATCACGGAGGTCCTGGTATTGGCATGGTTGTGAGAAATTGAGGTCTGCCAGGCGCAGAAGCTCTTTATGTATTTAATGCAGAAAGTGCACATTGTACCACTAGGCGCTGCAGATAAGGAGGTAGTATCAGATGAGCGCATGTTTTTTTGCAGTCTTTAGTCAGTCTCTATTAGAGATTCGAAGTGTATAGGTATGAGCTTAGATGCATTCATTCTTCATCGTCTTGAAAGTACCGCACGCATCGAGGCGTCGAGGAATCGAACGATGCTGAAGATCTTGTTCCATTTTACTGCATGGCAATATCTTACACGACTCATGCATACTTTCATCTCCAACAGTAGGATATCGTATGCCATACTTCAAACTCTTTGATATACAGCCCACTCCTGGTTTAAAACACCTAATACAGGGAAGCCGAGCACACCTCTCACCAAGCAGAAACGAGGTATACGACTCAAAAGCCAGAACCCGTACATACTCTACATTTTCCTACCTACAGATCCCCATAAACACCCCTACACCCCCAGCTCCCCTCCACATCCGGATCACCCTTCCCATCCCACCTCGCCGTCGCGGGATAAGGACAAACAGGTCTCTGCATCCTGACCCCCTTACCCACATCATCATCCACAAACTTCGTAGCGACCAATTCCTCCGGCGCAATACCCTCTTCTACCCACCTCATCAACGCGAGCAGGACATCGTGTCGCGCGTCCTCGAATCCAGGGACGCTTTGCACCGTGGCTCCTAGAGTTGCTGGTTGCCCGCCTCCGGCTATGTACCATGGCGCGTCGCCGATTCCGCCGCTACAGTGTAGGAGGCCGGGGATGAGGTAGAGGTTGTAGAAGGAGGGGATGGATATCCCTTTTGGGATTAGGGTGTGGAGGATTTGTTGGTGGAGGTAGATACTCGAGCCAGCAGGGATGAGGCCGTCGCTGTAGCCGTGGTAATGGATTAATTTCCCGCCTCGAGCAGCGAAGGGTGAGAGGTCGAAGTTATCCGCGTTTGCGGATCCGGGGTTGAGGTCGTCGCCTAGGCGGACGGTCGAGAAGTCGAAGTTTGAGGACCAGTTGTAGGACGAGGCGGTGGGGGAGGAGAGGTTTAGGAGGAAGTTTGAGAGCCAGGTAGTTCCCATGGGGGAGGGGACGCCAGCGTCGTTGTTCATGAATTGGCCGTATTGGGTTTCTGCTCCGAGGGAGAGGTGGGGGAAGAGGAATGTGTTGTTTGTTTCTACCCAGTCGCTGTGGATCTTATCCAGTGTCTTGAGTTGTGGTGCTGTGAGACATTTGCTCTTGTCGGATTTTGGACCGCAGAGGAGAGTTTCGGGGTAGAAGGTGCAGCCGCTGGGGTTGGAAATTATTCCATCGACAAGTCCGTCTTGGGGATCGCATTGCTTCATCACTTCATCGGCTATGATGGCGAAGAGTGAAGATGAGATATGGTTTGGTGCATCGAGTGGTAGGTTCCAGAGGCCCATTGATAGATGCCATGGTTGAAGACGACTTGTCCACCATGCTGGGGCGGCGGATACCACACCATCAAAGTCCTCGGGAAACATCTGGAGACTCTTGAGTCCTTGTCGTCCACCCGTGCTGCATGATGAGAAGTAAGAATACTTGATCTTTGACCCGTAATACTTTTGCGTGATGAGCTTGGCGAGTTCGACAGATCCGTGCATAGCTCTATATCCCCAATCTTTTTGAGATTCGGGATTGTTTAATGCCCATGAAGCATCTCCCATACCTGATACATGGCCTGTGTCGGTGGACATTGATGCGAAGCCAGACAGAGCATGTGTCTCCATATCATTCCAATTGATACCACCACTGAACCCTCCATTTCCAGAGCCTATGAGACGTGTGTTCCACTCATTTGGTAGGAAGAGGCCAAAGTTGAAAGATGATGTTGGAGAAGAGATCACGTTGACTGTGACTGCACATAGGGCAGGGAGTCCGACTGCGGGATTGGGAAAGAAAGGTGATGGTTGTGACCAGGTGCCGTTTTCCGGGATAGAAACAGCGTTTGTGATAGTGGCGTGTTGAGGGAGGAATGGTGATAGAGCAGAGGTTGAACAGTTCAGTACAGGTCCAGCTGTATTCTGAAACACGGGGGTGAGGCCTAGGATCGATTGTGCTGATGACTTCAACGTCGTCCACCAGTTTCCAGACGAGATTTGAGAGGTGTTCATTTTGCGTTGATGACTGGATGATTGGCCGCGTATGGTGTTGTCATCGGGATACTTTAGATGTCAATATCTTCGAGATCAAGTGCATGTGGGGCTGTTGATGGACATACTGGGGTTCTGGTGGTTACGGTTATTGTGGATGCCAGCAATTACGGAGAGTATGTGCGGTTATGCCTGATTTATCGTCTGGAGATAGATGATGACCAGATGGTCAATTGGAGATATTGTGGTGGTGGTTTCGAAGCATGAAGTGAGGTTTGCTTCAAGTGGCTGCCCCACCGCTGTCCTGGAAGAAAAAGGTGGGGCGGAGGTGGGGAAGAAAGCTTAGCCGATTCATAAGTGCACTCTGTCGTTGGCACTTCATATTGTCGTGAAAGCTATACGAGTGTGTTGACAGGAGAAGGAAATCTGCAATGGCAATGCTTCATTCAAGGATCGATATATACAAGATTCGGAATCTAAATACTCAGTTGCGGTATAACTCGCATGCGATAACGGGCTATTGGGTAGATAAGGATGCGGAGAAAATCTCCGCTCGATCGTCGACTCATTGTTGATGAACCGAGATCGATGATGTGCAGAGGGTGTGAAAGACAACTCAACAAACGAACCATGAGCCGACTTCTATCTTGAGAAGACATGAGAGAAGCTGTGGAATCACAATAAAAAATACTGCTTTAAACTTGAAGATATAAAAGCAGGATTAAACACACGCTTGATGGGGCTGCAGAAGTCGAACTATCCCAACCAAAGAACGCTCTAGAAGTCGGTATTAAACCTCATCGAAGCATGAGTCTACATGCCACTGCGTCCCTGACGCTACCTCAATGATGGCGTGGCGCCTTCCCGTGACGTCACGATGGTCCCCTAAACCACGAAAAACTGCTGCATGGAACGGAGATGGAAAGAGCTCCGGTTGAGAGCCAGAGTTGGCACGTTCTGGTCAGATACGCTATTAAAGAGAACTCCCCCAGCTGTTCTCGTCCACAGAGCCGCTCCCGCCTTCTGCTTCAAACATCGTGGCTTCATTGTGTCTCGGTCGTGAAGAGACTTTCCTGAGTCGAAACACCTTCTCTGCGTCGCTTTGTAAGTTCGACACAGTTCGCGAACCTGAGGCTATAGCAGTCTGTGCCTTGTCTTCCTCTTTTACGCGTTACTCATTCAAAACGTCGCGAACTCGATTGTCATGAAGTGCATCGAATGCAGCCATTCCTACTGCCTTGTGTTGTCTTATTATCTTGCAGTCGCATCGTCCTTGCTGCATGAGTTTTTATTGTGTATTATTTTCGTGGCTTGTGTATCTCATGTCGCACAGTTCCCATTGATCATGTCGCCAAATTTGATGTCGCTGTTGCTGCTGCTGCTGTTGTTGTTGATGACGATGATTTTGCTTCATTGCTTCTCTTCAATCCCCACCTGTGGCAGTGCTTGAACTGTGGCTGCGACTTTAGCCACGCTGGTCCACGCATCCTCCCTGTGAAAAATCACTAATCATTCTCGCCAAGCCTTTGGATGCTCTGGAGCGCATACAAGTGGCCTGACATTCTGTTTCTTCTCATGCACTCGAATTGTCCGGTGCCATGCCTTTTGTCCTATCAAGGCCTGTATATATTCGGGTATTCGATGTATGCTCAAGCTGGAGCACAAGGTGCGACAAAATGCATAGTATTATATGACATTTTGGTCTCGTTTTACCATCAGTCTTCAAGTCGTTGTTTTGATGAATTTCTCAAATGAAGAGACTTCAAGCAAAAGCCTCCTCATTCCTACTAAATATTTAAGCGAGGGTCCCAGCTATTTGACTGGTTCCAGCCTTGACTAAGCAATCCACTCTCGACGTCTCCTCTTGGGGTGGATTATATACGGTAAGAAAATGGGAACATTTCAGTATATTACGAGGTAAATTTGTTTCTTATCGTCGACGATAACGATATACTTTGTGCCAAGGATTATTTTTTGCGCCACAAGTACCGTACTGGCATCAAAATCGCCATTCTTGCAGCCACTTCGAGCCTGGAGAACCCTACGCAGTAGCGGAGCTTGCTTCCACATAGAAGATATAACACCGAGTGCGTGGACATAGCCATCTGGCACCTCGATCTCGGTCGCTGGAAGTCCCAAGACCATCAAAGACCGAAGTACTTACGGCAAAAAGGAAAGTTGCCAGGCTCATGGGATCACGACTTGTCTTGCCCATAATGCCATCGTGTATCAGCTACGATTGTTGCGATTGATCTCAGATAGATGCTCTGTCCCGGGAGAAGACTTATGATTGATATCAGATCGGTCGATTCAGGATGTACGTTCTGTCGTGATTGGTGCTCGCGGGCTGCTGGCGCCTGATGTTGCCCCTCACCTCCGGATCTGGCCATTCACCGTCTGGCACATCCAGAATCAAGTGGGGCGTTGCGCTTGCTTCCCGGTGCCGTATTAAAAAAGCCCGTCGTGTCTCGGTACAGCATACTCGCACGTTAGCGCAACCAGTGCTTTGAGAATAACATCGCTCTGACCTGGACTGCCAAAGCTGCCCCTCCACCGTAGGAACAATCTCTTCCTCAATATGGCCTCACCACCGCACCAGCCGGCGGTCGATGAGATTTTCAACGAGGAGGGATTTGTGCCTCCACGTCCGGTCACAGAAGAGATTGCTGCAACCGCTGGCGCCGCAATGGCAACAATTCAAAGGCTCTTTCCTATCAGGCTTTCAAAAGAGAAGCGTTCAAATCCCATCACGACCAGCTCCTCCCCACATCCCGATCCTCCGGAGATGCCTCCTGCTCCAGGTCCATCAACATCGCCACCATCAACCTCACCGCACGATATCACTGCTACTATTCTGGCTTCTGCACAATCAGACTCGGGATCAGCTGACGCCTCGAAAGGGCCACCGGTCACAACAGCTGCATTCTCGGAGGTTGTGTCAGCATCGTCGACACGTTATGTCACGAACAAATTCAGCTTCAGCCCACCGCAGCCCGGTGCACCTTCGCCTGAAGTGACTGAAGGTAGCCGAGTCTATCGTTGCGAAGATGAACCTATACATATACCTGGTGCTGTGCAACTCTTTGGAGCTCTGGTTGCCATCAGAGAAGACTCGGATGGCCACTACAATGCTCGAGTTGTCAGTGAGAATACAGGCAGTGTCATTGGCTTCGATCCAGAAAGTCTCTTCAATCTAAGATGCTTCACTGATGTACTTACAACTAGCGATAGACCCGAATTTGCTGCTCGTGTCAAGAGTCTTCGCAGCAATGTTCAGAAGACTACCCCAGATATTTTCACGCTTTCTCTAAAGCCCTCGACAGGAGAGCCAATTTCCTTGTTTTGTGCTATGCATCTCAATGATGCATCAGACTTGATCATCTGCGAATTCGAGATGGAGAGGCCCATCTTTAACTCGCACCATCCGCCTGATGATTCTCTCCCAGATAAGCCCATCCGGGTTATTGATCATCATACACCGACGGAGGATGCCCGCTTGCTCTCTACTACAAGTCAAAGTAGCCCACTTCATGCCGTTACCAACATACGTCAAAGCTCTCGGTCCGTGGGCTCTATGGACCTGTTCCACATCCTCTCAGAGGTTCAGACACAAGTTTCATCAGCCACGACTCTCGATAGGCTGTTGGACATTCTCGTTGGCATCGTATACGAACTCACAAGCTTCCATCGTGTGATGATTTATCAATTCGATGAGCACGCAGCTGGTAAGTCACATCATTCAATACCATTGATTGTGTTTCCCTTGGTGGACATGTTCCTTGGTTGCGCCAATCCAGCCAAACTGTTCGTAACTAATACTTGGATCAGGACATGTCAAGAGCGAGATCGTTGATCCTCGGGCATCCACAGACATCTACAGAGGCCTTCACTTCCCCGCATCAGATATCCCTCCACAAGCACGCGCTCTTTATCTCATCAACAGAGTCCGGGTTCTCTACGATCGGGAACAAGAAACTGCACGGCTGGTCTGCCGCACATTGGACGACGCCACCACACCTCTCGACCTCAAAAACTCGTATCTTCGAGCCATGAGTCCTGTGCATTTACGATACTTGGCCAACATGGGAGTCAGGGCAAGCATGTCGATATCCCTGATTGTCCACGGCAAACTCTGGGGACTGGTAGCATGTCATAACTATGGGACCAGTATGTGCCTTGCACTGCCTGTGAGGGAGCTCTGTAGTGGAATTGGCAATATCGTGAGTAATAATATCGAGAAACTGGTCTATGCGGCCAAGATCCAAGCGCGTAAGCCTATCTCTGCCGCGCCACCAAAGACTTCCCCATCGGTATACATCGCTGCTTCTTCAGCCGACTTGCTCAATATGTTTGCTGCCGACTTTGGGTTCCTGGTCATCAGAGGCGAGGCAAGAACCATAGGACGACTTGAAGCATACAACGAATCCGTCGCACTGTTGCAATACATTCGAGAAATGAACTACGGCTCTGTGTACTTCACAGATGCCATTCAACAGGATTGTACTGGCTTCGAATACCCTTCAAAGCTGTCAGTATTGTCTGGTATGCTAGTCGTTCCTTTCAGCGGTACCGGTAAAGATTTTCTCGTATTCATGAGGAAAGGAGTCCTGAAGGAGATTAGTTGGGCAGGTAATCCTTATGAAAAGGCAAATTTCTCTGGTCAAGGTTACCTTGAGCCGCGGGATAGTTTTCAGAAATGGAGTGAAAACGTTTTAGGAACCAGCCGAAAATGGACTGATGATCAAGGTATACCATCTCCTTCAGGATAATGTCAATGCTAACAGTGAAAGTTGAATCTGCTGAAGTGGTTCAGACGTTGTATGGACGATTTATCGATGTTTGTAAGATATTCCTCTCTTCCACGTGCCGTTTTACAGCATGTGATTTCGGGTCTACTTGCACGCAATATGTGTAGACTGGGTGGGAAGTATCCATTGCTTGAACAGTCTATGGAACAGACTCGCTGACTTTTTCTTTTAGGGCGGCAAAAAGACGCGATCGTCCAGAAGAACAGATTGACTCGACTTCTCATCCAGAACGCTGGCCACGAAGTCAGAACTCCGCTCAATAGTATCATCAATTACCTGGAGGTTGCCTTGGAAGATACTCTTGACGAAAAGTCCAGATCTTACCTCCATAAGTCGCTACAGGCCTCCAAGTCACTTATCTTCGTCGTCAACGATCTCCTCAATTTGACTGAAGTTGAAACCAACGTCCAGGGTTCGCATCAAGATTATGTCGACCTGAAGGTTCTGATTAGAAGTGTTGTGGCAGCTTTTGACTCGGAGACAAGCAAGAAAAATATCAAGGTGACCCTGAATACTGACGAAACCGTTCCGCACATCATCAAAATCGATTCTGCAGCTTTGAGACAAATCGTCTCTAATCTGCTTGAGAATGCTATCCAGTACTGCGAGTCAGGGAGCATCGACGTTGGAGTCCGTTGTATCAGTTCCACCGACTTTGACGTTTTGACCGAGGTTTCCATCCAGGACACCGGCCAAGGCCTCACGGAATCACAAATGGATAGCATCTTCCAAGACTTTGAAAAGGTACTAGATGACGAGGAAGACAAAACCGAAATATCGCAAACCTCCATCGATCCCACAGTCCCGGCCACGAAACGCGCAGGCATCGGTTTAGGTCTTGCGACAACGGCAAGGTTCGTAAGGATTAATAATGGACAGGTTAGTATGTCTTCTGCAGGACTAGGAAAAGGCTGTAAAGTCTCCATCACGGTTCCGTTCTTGAAGCCATCTATCCAAGCTCGGCTCGAGGACAATTGGAACATAGCTAATTCAGGGTTACTCCTCACTCCACCGACGACGACCGATGTTGGCACTGGTACGAACAGCCAAAAGTCTTTCTTCGGCGAAATACCTGCTTCGCCTGAGGAGAGATCTGGCGAGCGACTGTTCGTCAGAAGCGATAGTTTCGGTGATGGAGGACCATCATTGCCTACAAGCCCTATCGAGGGACCGCCAGGTGAACTTCATAAGCTCAATATCCTAGTTGCAGAAGACAACCCTCTCAACAGCAGAGTTCTGCAGACAAGATTAACCAGGAAAGGACATGGTGTACAGGTCGCTGTAGATGGGAAGGTTTGCGCGGAAGTCTTCGAGCAGAATACGGAATTGTTCGATATCATCTTGATGGATATCCAGGTACGTGCTTTACTTGCATCATCCAGCACAGAACACCGAAATGAATTTCCCTTCGTGCTTGTCAATCACACCTCCAATTCACAAAAGTAGCTACTGACACCATCTTCCTCTGCAGATGCCACTGGTCGACGGTATAGAATCCACCCGATTAATCCGCGAGTTCGAAAAACGCACTGCCCCTCCTCTCTCCTCCAAAATATCCGCCTACGGCCGCATCCCCATCATCGCTGTCTCAGCATCCCTCGTCGAGCGTGCGAAGCAAGAATACCAAGATGTGGGCTTTGATGGTTGGATCACGAAACCGATTAATTTCAAGAGATTGCAGCTGATTATGGGAGCAGTCAGGGATGTTGGGAAGAGGAGGGAGTTACTTCCTGGTTTGGATACGTGGGAGAATGGAGGGTGGTTTCTGTCGAGTTTGCAGTAGGCTGTTGTAGGGGCAGATGGTATTTGCGATTGAGGAACGAACTGGATGACGAGTACACGAAGGGCAGTGGGAGGAACAGGGCAGATGCGCGAAGTGGTATATTGGATGGCTGAATGTTCGCCATTTGCCTTGCAGTGGAGGACACAATCTACCGTGTGCGTTGCCTTTGGTCGTAGCGTGGAGTTCTGGTGCCAACTTATTTCCACGAAGATCAACGACATTACTCTTGGAGTCAAAATGGGGTCATATATGCTTGTGGCCTTGGTAGGATTTCCTAGTCTCATTTGGGGGCGTCACATACCATGAATTCAAGTACTTTTGCCGAACTCTTCTGCTGAGATTGACGTCGACTTCTTCGTGACAGCCCTTCCATGGTCAGAGCCCACTAGCACCTCTGACCCAGATGCCATAATACTCATTGCGTCAAGCTCGCCTTGACAAAGTACTTGTAATTCCACGACTTGGTAGCTCGAGGCAGCTAGTATTACCAACTCTCCAATGTCACAGTCGCAAGTCGCAGATGTGCTCTCTGGACTCCTATTTCCCTCCACCCACATATGTGAAATTCATCTAGCTGCCACACAAGATTAGGGAGACCAATCAGTAAGGAGAAAGCAGTCCCACGAACAGATTACAGGGGCATACGAGTAGCGCTGTCCAAATCCTGTTGAGAGGCGTGCCGCAAGCCCATTCCTCTCCTGTTTGCAGCGGGGTAATGAGATGTGTCACCAGACTCAGAACGCAAAGAAGCAAGAACTCGACAACTTCAAAAGAATCAGAATACAAAGATGCATCTACTATAATCAATCGAAAGCAACACGTCGCGTGTTTGATGCTGTATATAGAAGACAGCTTCGCGAGGGATCCGTTCCGAGGGATTAGCTTCATAAAGCGACGGTCATAACTCTCCGAAGCAAACATGCGGTTGTGGCCGGAGACATCTCCGTATGGGTGCATATCTTCGCCAAATGCGATCCCCAGCTGTCTGCAAGGGGGCATGCACATCTCCTGTACGCGAGCGAAACTGAAGCCCGATTCTCAGCGCAAGCAGCCGATGCGGGAAAGGGTCCGGATCGGCCAGCAAGACGTGTCACAGATACAGGCGAGGCAGGGCTGCAAAGCCCACGCTAGAATTTCTGTCGTGGGTACATGAGGATGCCCGGATTTGAATCTGGCATCCTCGACCACGGATATATATATGGATCGAGTTCCACGTGATCTAGGATGGCACGTTGATGGCTGAGGTCGAGCAGATTCTGACGGAGCTGGGCTTGTTACACTATCTGACTGCGTTACTAGACGCAGGATTTGATGATTGGAAGTCGCTGAAGGAGATCCGCGAGCCGGATTTCGTGAGGTTCCGTTTCCGGCTGGGAGATAGGAGGAAGTTGCAGAGAATGATTGCGAGGCGACAGCTGTGGCCGGACTTTAGCCCGCTTCCAGTACCTGCGCCTGTCCTCCGCCAGGGACATCATGTCATTTCACAGACTGTTTCGGTACTTTCATACTCTGAGTCTATCTGGCGGCATGGTCCTGCCTCGCCGATTCCTAGTCCTCCAACGCAAGTTCCTATGTCGCCACAGCATCCTAGCTTTCATACAAATAAAGATACTTCTCAAGATATTCGTGAACATATCAGACAAGTTTTCAAAGAGAAATGGATTTCAGCAAGAAGTGAAGATGCATACGGTCATGAGGTGAGTAGACCGTCTCATGTCTTAGGCTTTTATCTAAAGTAAACCAAAGTTGTCACCAAAAGTCGACAACAAGGCCATATTTCATGCACAAAGTCGACCAATAAAAGCACTGTCCACCAGCCAAACGAAACTCAGAGCCCCATCAGACTTTGCAAGGGACTTTTGCCAAGCGCTCTCTTCTCCAAAGCCAGAGAGGAATGTACTAGACCATCATCAAATATCCCTAAGGCTGGAGCACATGGAAACGTCAAACACTCCTCTTCTTTTTCAGTTATCTTCGAACCATGCAGCTGAACTTGAAGCTTTCCTACAAAGACTCAATCATGTCTTCTATCTATTCGACGAGTCCTACCTCCGTGACAGCTATCGCCACGTTTTGGCAGGGCATTTGACGAGCGAGCAGATGAGGATAGATGTCCTCTTGGCTCTAATTTTGGGTGCAACGTACATTGATACTCAACCACCCCCAATGAACCTCGAGATGTACCTCAGGGCTCGACTTTATCTATCCAAGTTGAAGGAAGCACCTGACGACTTGTGGATGTTGCGGATATCAGTGATGGTTTGCTTGTATCATTTACACGCTTTTCCAAGTTCTTCGATTGTCTTTCTCAGTATGTGGCTCTACATCTCAATCTGTATCAACACTGATTTGATGCTCTATAGATATGGCGACTCGACTCGGCCAAGCAAATGGGCTAGACACTGCAACGTTCCCACTTCCCAGTATGGAAGAGCCGAGACGCTCGCACTGGCTTCGAGTCTGGAAGAGCATCGAATTTCTCAATACCGTGAGGCTACATATCATCATTCCTTTCCGACCTGGCAGGATTTTGATTTCATCTTAGTGGATGCAACAGTTACAGCTTACTAACCACGAGACTTCTCGCATATCCGACATGATATACTCGGTTGACGCCCTGGTACGTGATACCCTAGCTTTCTTATCAAAAACAGAACTGATCTTTGAGGTTCAGCAACCTCCGCTGGTTTCTGAAGAGTGTCTCAATGGTCGTCTCACGCAAATGAACATGAGCGTTCTGGGTGGTCTCTTGAAAGAAGTACTTATCGACAGTCCCAGGTCCGATGCAACATCCCAGACAACAGCGCTGTACTCGGTTCACCTGAGAACGCTCGCCAGGTTCAAGTCCGAGCTACCCATTGAGTTCTGCTTGAGGACAGATGATGGTGGCGATCACTCAAGCTCCGCTAGTTTGGTAGATGGAGCGAACGAGAGGCATAAATCGAGTCTCGTAATTATATTGACTCTGTCTGAACGTGGCCCTCTTTCAGGGCTGATAGGCGTTCTTACTAACATGTTTTTAGCTTAATGTACATGTTCTTTGTCTTGGAATCAAATGCCAGCTCTTGCAACCCGCTCTCACAACTTATTCTCACCTCTCCCAGAATATGGATGCGGAATCATCGGTGGTCGAATATGCGCTACAATGGTAAATGGAAACCCCCGTTTTCATAACACCAGAATTCTTGTTAATTTGTTCTCAGTATCGAGGCAGCGAAAGAGATTATAGATATCTGTGATGAAATCACGAAATCTGGGTTCGTCCTAAATGGGCAGTGGATTGTTCTGTAAGTCCTCAACCCTCAACGTCGCTTGTATCTTGTTGAGATTTCAGACACTTACACATACACAACTCTTAGACCTTTTCTATCTAAAGCAACGTCGATACTTGCTTTAGCTTGCATCTCTGCTCACAAAGTAAATTCTCATCGCTTGTGGGAAGAGAATAAGGAATACTTTAAAAGAGCCGTGAAATTGTTGGATTTTGCTGTCGACGGACTTTCTGCTGGTAGCTATGGGATGGATTTGATCAAGATGTTTGCGAGATCTCGGCAGTATGGAGAAGGGTTGTCTTGATAGGGAGGGACGAGCCGAGTGGAGAGTTCGAGGCGTTTGAGTCGCGGTGTTTTTTTGGTGGGGGAAGTATGAGATACCCAAGTTTTTGGTATGCGATTCTGTCTTGAGCTTTAGCTGCTACTATAATGTATTGAGATTCGAGAATTTCCTCATGCGATCTTCTGTTGTGTTTCATTCAGTCGGATCCAGTAACAGGAGTGTTGACCAACCTTGATGCCAAATGCTGCAGTCCATTCGAACCCATGGAACTAGCACAGCACCTTAGACGACTCGTGGACTATGACTCTGTCTATTGTCTCAAGCCGTTCGCTCATTCTAACCCCCAAGTAGAATCGACTATGTCCTTGTTATAGAGCTCCGATCTGTACGGTATGTACGATCCATTAATATATGATACAGTATCAAGCCCACCCTCATCATACTCTCAGCGAAATCAGATCTCAAGCCGCAGTCCTAGTTCGAGTTGATTCCATACCCATCATCATTTGTCATATGCAATCCTACTTATAAGCAGGTCTGAAGAATTTACCCCGAGGTCTCTGGGGGCCGTCAATAGCCGACCACCCCACCTTCTGCCGGCAAATGGAGCGCTCCACCGACATCCACAACCCCGATCGATCCTTCCTTCAAACACCGCTGCTCCCCGCTGCACGACGCCCCCATCTATTTCCTCATAACAGTCCAGATGGAAGTGATCGAAGACCCAGATGAGGCGAACGGCACGGATTGTACCGAGCTAGGGAATTGATACCCCGCGATAGTTGCGATAGTGGGGTTCTTGGTTGGTATTTTATCGTTTGTTAAGTCCTTCCTTCCTTCCTTTGTACCCTTTCCAAAACTTTCCTTCCTTCTGTATACACAAGGTTGCGCCTGCCCGAGATATCTCATAATACTACTTCCTTTCTATGATATCGCCGAGTTCAACATCTTCTTCCGTTTCTCCTCTCTCCTGGACTTGATTCACCAGCATCTTCAGTCGAGATGTCACGGCCAGCCATCCTTCAGATCGGGGAGATTACCCATACTCAGAAGGAATGGTCGCAATTGGGGAGCTTCGCCGAGTTGAAGGTAATCTTCCCAGTCCTGATTGTCAATTTCTCCGGCTAATGCTTTTATCCAGGAATTCAAGGGCTCGAAGTCAAGAGCAGATTTTGTGAAGGAGATTGAGAGTGGGAGTTATAATGACGTTGTTGCTCTATACCGAAGTAACGAATCGACGAGTGTGAGTAATCCCCATGCATAAATAAGATATTCTTTTGCTGAGAGAAATTGACAGATCACTGGACCTTTCGACGCGGAGCTGGTAGACAAACTTCCTAAATCTCTGAAGTACATATGTCACAACGGTGCAGGATACGACAATATCGATGTCTCGGCATGTACATCCCGAGGTATCAGCGTCTCCAGTACACCGATAGCAGTCAATAAAGCGACGGCCGATATAGCCATATTTCTCATGCTCGGCGCTCTTCGTCGCATCCACATCCCGTATTCTGCTATTCGTTCGAACCAGTGGCGTGGAGGCTCTCAACTTGGTTATGACCCCGAAAATAAAGTACTTGGTATTCTCGGCATGGGTGGTATTGGTCGCGAAGTTGCCCATCGAGCACGAGCATTCGGGATGAGCATTCAATACTACAACCGTTCTCGCCTCTCGCCTCACCTCGAACAAGGCGCAAAATACGTTTCCTTTGAGGAGTTGATCAAGACGAGTGATGTATTAAGTCTCAATTGCAGTTTGAGAAAGGAGACAGTGGGAATTATTAGCAAGAAAGAATTTGAGATGATGAAGGATGGTGTTATCATCGTCAATACTGCGAGAGGAAAATTGATGGATGAGCAGGCATTAGTGGATGCCTTGGAAAGTGGGAAGGTTTTCAGTGCGGGATTGGATGTGTATGAGGAGGAGCCCAAGGTACATGATGGACTGTTGAACAACCCGAATGTTGTCTTACTTCCTCACATCGGCACTGCGACGAAAGAGACCCAGAGAAGTATGGAGTTGCTGGTCTTGGAGAACATTGAGAGTGCTGTCAAGAAAGGCGTCCTTATTACCCAAGTCTCGGAACAGGCTGAGCAAAGTAGTGCTGGAAATGTCAAGTTATAGGTTTGCCAGCAGTATCAATAATAGACATGTATAACTTCTGCACTTATTGCGCAGTATATCCGCCATCAACAGGCAAACACACTCCCGTCACCCACCCCGCATCCTCGCTCGCCAGCATAACGGCAATCTTGGCAATGTCATCTGGGACACCAAGTCCATTTAATGGATGCAACCTCACTAGCTCTTCCATTGGTGCCATGTGTGCTATCGTTTCTGCGAATATTGCTGTTTGCGTATCTGTCCATCAATGTCAGCATGCTAAGCGAAAGAAAGAAGCTGAGGAGGACGAACAGCCAGGACAAATGGCGTTGACGCGAATCTTGTATTTTGCGTAGTCAAGTGCTACTTGTCTCGTAAGATTACTCACTGCTCCCTTTGAGGCGGAATAGCATGCTTATTTCTCATCAGCTTCTCTTTCTACTTATTTCTCTATACCAAAGACTCACGTTGATTCAACCCAGCGATGATACCGAGGATGCTTGAAATATTCACAATACATCCTCTCTCCCCATCTTTCAAGTCTTGCTTGATCATTTGCGCTGTGGCGTACTTGGAGCCGAGGAAGACGGATTTTGTGTTTACGGTCATGGTGGTATCCCATTTGTCTTCTGTGGTGGTGTGGACTGGTCCGGGTGTTTTGGCTTCGAGGCTGATTCCTGCGTTGTTTACCATGCTTCGCTTCCATCAGTATTTCCATTTCTTTTATTCTCCTTGGTGTGTATGTTAAATGGAGAGGGGAAAACTCACATATCCAAACCACCAAACTCCTTGACAGCCGCGCTCACTAGCTCTTCCATGTCCCTCGCCTGACTGACGTCTGTTTGGACAAATATGGACTGTCCTCCCGATCTGGCTATCAGCTCGTGGGTTGAGATCTCGGTCTCGGTTGGGACGAGGGAGCGCGCTGAAGGGGAGAGGTCGGAACAGATGATTTTGGCGCCTTCTCTGGCATAGCGGAGTGAGATAGCTCGGCCGAGACCTGATGATGAGCCTGTTACTATCGCGATCTTGTTGGCGAGTCTTTGAGACATCTTGAAAAACTCGATTTAGAGAAGTTATGGTGTTTTAATAGATATGTTGAGAGTGTGGTGGTCTGAGGATGAAGAACGACTGATCAAGGAAAGGGTTTGAGGATTCAGCTTGGCTCAAGTTAATATATAGAGGATTGAGACTTGAATCTGAGATCAGTCACATTGCATAGCAAACGGAGAAATGCGAACATTGTAGGCAAGAATACCGACGACGTGTCAACGCGGGGTTCTGGGTGAGCTGTCGTCTGCATGTGTTCCATCTCTCAATGGCAACTTTGCCGAGTTTGACTTCGAAGGGACGATCCGAGCGGATGGGCCCATAGTTCGAAAAGTATGCTTATTTATTGATGGTGGTAAGTGCGAATGAAATCGCGTCTGTTTACGCGTTTCTCGTGGATAAGGAGCTCTCGATGTTCGGAGTGTTATATTGTAAGGTTACCCCGCGTTGACCAGCGTTCGGCTCTCAATAAGATATAAATAACTTCTCAACCTACACGACAAAATCGGAGTGCAATGTTTACCATAGTCAAGCAATTCTTAAATCCTCAAAAACTTCTTGAAGGGCGAGGTGACACACATCGTGCTCTGAGAGCAAGATTTACGCTGATTGTGGGCTCGCATCTGTAATGACATGGAGGCTGATTGCAGGCCACTATCAACGAAATTATGTTCTGTATAGAAGTAAAAAAGTACTTGATCGCGATAACGATAGCACTTGATATGAATATTTACGCATCATGATGGTTTGAAGCTCTCAAGCATTGTTGATCATCTCCAGAGTAGTAAGGTGTCAGTCAGCACGGAAGAAGTCTGACCGCAGCGCCAAATCACGTGGAAGGCTCGATGGCGTCCTCCCGCCATCTTCAAGCCAGGCTTATGCTCTTCGAACCACTTCCGTCAAAATCTCCACAAAACCATCATGATGCTCTCCACCGACAACTGTGGGAGGTCTGGCGCTCACATTTCACACGCTTCAATGGCTCTGTCCTGGCTGGCAGTGGCGACTCCTCTCGTGGCGGCCATCACAACCCCGCAATCAGCTCAACATCCCATCTTATCGAAACATGGAGTTAAATGGGAAAGATGTGGAGATATAAATAATCACACAGTTGAGTGTATGATCCTTATGCGTTGTTCTTTGAGTTAGACTGACTGGCAAAGGTTCACGTATCGAGGTCCCAATGGACCATAACAATCCAACTCCCGAGAAGAACTTTTCAATACCTATCATTCGTATGCTAGGTACAAATGCATCAGAAACCGGGGGAAAGTCCATTCTCCTGAACCCAGGAGGACCTGGAGGTGTGTGAAGTCACGTGCGGTTTGCATTGTCTGGACTGACAATAGCCAGGTAGTGGAGTCAACTTCCTCTGGCGAGGAGGGGAAGCTATCAACAAGATTGTTGGTGAAGGATTTAATCTGCTCAGCTTTGACCCCCGTGGAGTGAATGGCTCCATCCCGCAAGCGTTCTGCTATGTCAGCGCTGAGCAAAGAGCTGAGGAGATTGAGACCAACCCTTGGAACCTGGAATTCGAAGCTGGAGAGATGTACACGAGAGCAGAGAATAGAGGACAGGCATGCTTGGATACTATGGGTGAACATGGTGGTTTCGTCGATACACCACAGACAGCTGCCGACATGAACTCTATTCTCGATGCTATTGGCCAGGAAGAGATGTATTACTGGGGCTTCAGCTGTGAGTTTCTTCTCCTATCTCTTGACTGGGCTGATATTTTGAAGATGGAACAACACTTGGGCAGACATACGCACAGATGTTCCCCGACCGTGTCAAGAGATTGATAATCGATGGTGTCAGCAACCTGGACGAATGGTACAATGAATTCTTCTTCGAGGAGTCTCTCATCGATACCGACAAGGTCTACGAGGGCTTTGTCAAGGAATGCTTCAAGGCAGGAGATGATTGTCCTTTGAACTCGATCAAAGAAACTTCCTTCAAGTCAGCAGCCGACCTTAAAAGCTACATCGATGACTTCCTCATTAACCTAGAAGACGAGCCAATCCCTGTCTATCTCACCAACTCAAATTACGGATCCATCTCCAGAATTTCCATCGCCATGAACGCTATATTTCCTGCTCTCTACAAGCCTTTCCCGACCTGGCCAACCTTGGCGCAAAATCTTGCTGAACTTCTGAAAGGCAATACCACGCCAGCTTACAACGCTTACTCGGACAGCTGGGTTGCCGGTATTATCGCCGACGAAACCAATACTTTCGTCGTTTCCAACGATAACTGGAAAACAGGTCCAGGGGCTCCGGTCCACGGCGTAAAGCCTATCAAGAACTACACGATGTCAATGCCGGAACTATCAACGCTTGTCACGAGGTACCAGGGATCGGATGTCTTTGATCGAGCTTCATGGGCTATTACAACAACTCACAAATTTCATCCTCGATATCATCCAGAATTCCCAAGAGTCAAGACCGCACACCCCATCCTTGTACTTTCGACAACATACGATCCTGTCTGTCCATTGATCTCTGCCAAGAAAGCTCACAACAGCTTTGAAGGAGCAGGCTTCGTCGAGCAGAAGTCGTATGGGCATTGTAGTATTAGCATGCCTTCAGTTTGTACAGCGAAGCATGTTCGGTCATATTTCAACGATGGAAAGTTACCGGAAGCTGGTTCAACGTAAGTTGAGGCGCAACACGTGAGGTACTATGCTAAGTAGTGGACTCTAGATGCGACATCGACGGAGTTTACTTCCCAGGTCCAAATTCGGGCAAGGATGTAACACTCCTGAGTCATGAGGATGCGGAACTGCTTGCTGCTTTGCAGAAGCTCGCGACTGATGATCTGATCAAGCATCAGCCGTTCTTACATGGTCCGAGTATCTAAATTGGTCCTAGAAGTTGATAGTTGGAGCACGGAAGAACAGCAAGTATTGCTCAAGGAAGGAGTTTTACGTCAAGTCGAATGATTCCACCGATCAGTGTCATTTCACTCGTGTTGCACTTATATATTATATCATCACCAAGTACCATCTGCAATTGGTAAAGTTTGATTTGGGTAAAAAATCCATTGTATAACAGTTACTCGTCTCAGTCTGTGCTCTATTCTTCTTAGTCTTGTTATCTTCGTTTCAGGGCCTACTTACATAATAATACAACAGTTAGTCTGCTCTTTCTGCCTGACGCCTGTATGGCGATGATGGCTGCGATCGTCTTCATGACTATCATTACTATCATCAGCTTGTGTGCGGATTACCTTTGTTCCAAGCGCCTTGCCACGATGATGATGATGGTGTTTATCAACCGATGATGCAGACCGAGGCACAAACACAGAAGACTCATGGACGAAATCTTCCTTGCGTGGCGCGCGGCTGCGCAAAGGAGGTAGAGAGGTAAGCGGAGGCCGTTGTGGTGTTGGTGCTGGTGCGCGTGTTTGTTTCACTGGCATGATATCGGTATCCCAACGCGCGAGCTCATCTTTCGTTGGCTTCCATCCTGTCGAATCCATCTCCAACTGCAGCGAGGCTTTGATCTGACAATCCACAGTCCAACCTACCTCTCGCTGCAGCATTCGCTGCATAGGTGCTAGGGTACTGATGAATGGTGGTCCATGACTTTCGCCTAAACCTCCGTCCTTAGCTGCATTCTTCATCGAACACTGATATCCTTTGGGACATTGACAAGAGTACAAATCAAAGAACGCGGTCAGCATGGCGTGAAGCAATACACCTACCAACTCTGCTGCAAAAGCATCCGGCTCTTGCGCCTCGCCCTCATGAGGGTCCCAGGTATTGATACGGATGTTCTTACGTTCTTTGTTGTATATCCCTTGTTTCCTACTCCCAGGCTTATGGTACAAACTAATCCCTCCTATCAAACCGTCTCGAACCAAGCCATCGAAAAAGAAGACAATGTCGAGGATGCCAAACCAGTCTTGAAGGAAAGTTCGAATCTCAGCAGTGGTATGGGTAGCCAGGTAGGGAGGTAATGGGGCTCGAAGAATATCACCGTAGGAGTCATCAAGGGTTTCGAAGAGTGCTGGTGCTCCGAGTGTGTTGACTTGAATGGCACGTGTTAGATCTCGGACGTCGTAGGCTGCAAAGACTGCGTCTGGGAGGTCAGTGTCGAAGTGTGGGTGGGATCTGGTCTGTGGTGTGGCACCAATCTCATCGTCGGAGTTGTGTCGTCGGTGCCCGCTCGTGGAATGGTGTCTTCTCGGTGTGGAGCTGTGGGAAGCCTTCCGGCCATCGACAGTGTGTCTTCTGTTTGTCATTGCTATTGATGTCGATGTTGCGATTTTTGGGGATAGGTTCGGCTGCGATTTGGTGATTTCGAAAGTCGAAGGACTTCGGGATTATCTGCGAGTTATATTTCCACTTGATGGCTACTGTTCTCTGTTATGACTATGTATATTATCCTTCTACTATCTGTTTCATGTGCTGTTCATCTGTTCAGATTTAATTAGATCGTTAGAACAGCCATCACGAATCAGCTCTAGCCTTGCTGCTCGCCCTTCTCTTCAGTTCGAAAGCTGCTCGTGGTTCTTCTCGAGCTATGTCAAATGCCGCTCTGCTTCCGTCTCAGCAGACGCGGACTTCGATACCTCCAATGCTTCGCTCGGCATTTCTTCAATTAAAAGGTTTCCATCGGTGGTGCGGACTGTCCAGGGCAAGCACACAAAGAACTTGTAGCTTTCTATTCGCGGAAATTATCATCATAGCACGGCACATTGTTTCCCATTCTTTTCCCCACACTGCAAGCCAACTGCTACCTGGTCAATGATAGTCCCATTAACAAAGAAAGTAACAATACAAAGATCTGGAAGCATATTGATTGAACAGGTAGGCTGACAACAAAGGAAACATCATTCAGCAACAAAGACCTACGCAGCCCTATCTTCAGTCCCACCCACTCTAGAGGCTATTCCATACTCCAATCGTCCTTGTTTTGCCACAATTAGACATCAATTGTGGCACCGCGTCAGGACAGACTGCCACGACGGGGGCTTAGCCTCGAGGAGTGGTGGAAGGCTGCATCAACGCAAGAGGATGAGATTATGCGAATATTTAGGGACCAGCTTGAATCGTCCGAAAGAGTGAATACGGGAAGAAGCGTAACTGTATATGAGAAGAAGAAATGTCCCAGATTGAGGACATTTCAAGAAAGACCCATAAACAACACCAACAAGAAGTCAATATCAGCGCATACCCACGTGCTCTAGCTATCTCTTCTGAATAATATCTTCATTTAAAAAGGCACGTCTCTAACTTCCATTCCCCCATAGACGTTAAGATCAGCACGCACTACGATCCTCCGTCCACGAACCCCAGCACCATGATTGATTATATCAGCACGTGACAGAACCCAGAGGAAAGCAATACCTAGGTAACCTTACTACTTGCAAGCCATTTCAATACAATCAGAGCACGAATACATACTTACAAGCCTGTCTGAGAAACGATCATACGAGTCAAAGCGTACAGCAAACCACTACACCGAAGAGTCAAAGACCATTCCAAGGTTTCCCAAGACATGTGCTTAAGCAAGATTTTTTTTTAACACGGTGTCTCTATCGTGACATCGTCATCGTCATTTCTGAAACTTGGTTCTGGTTGTTTAATAGAGGATGCCGAATAACCTTAATGCACAACACGAAGACAAAGACCATGTATCAAAAACGCCTCGTGCGGAGATGAACCGAGTATGCAGACAGGAAGGACCAAGCATCGCAATAGATACGCACAACCAGAACACAACCTTCCTCAACGGTTCTTCTGAAACCCTCCCATGCCATGCCATGCAATGCAACTGCATTATCACCAACATTACCAAGTTCCAACTAACCCTTACCTCACACTCACAGACCCATATCCAACTATTATACAATTCATTCTGTTAACTTCAAAACAAAGAGGCAGAGAGGCAATATCGAATTTCGAATTACTCATTCATTAATTAACCGCTATATATATCTTTCTATCCTAATATCCTATCGTTGCTTCGCATGCATGCTTAATATATCAAGTAAATGCATCATTCAAAAGAACCAAAACCACCTCATACTCCATCAATCAATCCATTTAAAAGAGAAATGTGTCATGCCTCAAAGATCAAAATGTTCAACTCCACCAGCTCCGTCAGCTTTGCCCAGTTTACGCTGCAACTCTACATACAGTGATATGATATGGTAAAAAATAGAATCGTGAAAATGGGCCCGTATGGTACGTATGTACTTTCTATCGATACAGTTCAATGAGTCTCGTCTCGTCGCGTCTATATACTCCTCTCCTTCCCACCTCTTTCCTTGACTTGTCCCTGTGGACCGTACCAGACTTGGCTGGATTGGATTAGATCGTCGGGCATGTTATGGTATGCTAGCATTTATCCAGAGACGAAGAAAGCCCCCACGAAGATAACAGCCGTGAAGATCGTCACCCCTGAATACTGCATCTCATGCCAGAACGTCAACTTCGAGTATCTCGTCTTTGTCCAGTAGGGTTTCGGTCTCGCGATCTGGGTGTCTGGATCACGATCCAGAAGTTCCTCTCTATCAGGCATCGTTGGTGGCCAGAGACAATAGCGTACTGGTTCAAGACAAGCAGTTACGCAAATCAACCAGAGCATAGGAGGCCAGAAAGCGTGGGTGAGGAGGTAGATAAGTAAGTCGTGAAGACCATCGTTTCGGAGGACGCCGATGGTAGTTGAGTATGCGACGGCCGCGATGACGAAGAGGACGTACATGACGTGCATCCAGAGATTGCAGTCCCAGAACATGACTCTTATGCGACGGAACAGCGGGGCGCGATTCTTGACATTACGTTCGTCGAGGTCGGATTTAATGGATCCTGAAGAGGAGAATGCCATTGCTTTTCCGCCGAGCCAGGAGGGGAGGATGAATGAGCGGATGATGGTCATGGCATGGTAGGGAGCCATCCACATCTGTGCTCCTGCGTCGCGTTGAGCGAGTCTGTAACCGGAGGGGAGGTAGGTGACCCATTCGTTGAGGCGGGTGAGGACGAGGTTTGCGAATCCGAGACGGATTTGCCATTTCAGTTGGTCGATTGTGCTGTAGGCTACGAGTTGACCGCCGGAGATGAGGACGGTGGGGATGGTGAGGAGGGCGATGACGAGGAAGATCTTGAAGAATGCGTCGATGGCGAAGACGAATGCGGAGAGGCGCGCGAAGAATCCCATTCCTCTGACCATGTGGCCGTAGAGACAGAACTTTAGCTTAACGGCGGTTTGAAGCGTGCCGAGAGTCCATCGGGTTCGTTGTTTGAGATGGCCGACGTAGGTCTCAGGAACGGTACCAAATTGAAGAGCTTCGTGGCAGAAAGCGGTTTTCCATCCGTGTCCGAGGAGTAGAGAGGAGGTGAAAGTGTCTTCGGCAAGCGAGCCGACTGGCCATCCTCCTATATCCTCGAGGGCCTTGCGACGGATGGCGTAACCTGAACCTGTGCACCATGCAACTCCGTTTGCATCCTTTGTGGGCTCCATGACGTGAACAAAGGCATCGAGGGATTGGCAGAGAGGATCGTTGTCGGGAACATTATAGAAGAGCTAAGACAATATTAGCCTAAATCGCAAACGTCAAACGAAGAGCCTCACCTGTGGAGGGCAAACAAGTCCCATTTTCTCATCGTTAACCATGTGAGCCATAATAGCGCGAAGCCAGTCCCTCTCAGGAATCATATCGGCATCCAAAGCAGCAATAAACTCAGCGCTTCCATTTTCGAGTTGGGTGACACGTTCGGTTCCTCCTGTCAAGTTTCCGGCTTTGAAGTGATGCGGTACGCCCTTGATCTTGATTCTGGCGTGGTAAAAGACGTTAGGATATTCATCGCTGAGGTCTTCGAGGGCCTTCTCCAATTCGGCGGACTTTCCATCATCAAGAATCACAACACGGAAACGATCCTGTGGGTAATCAACGGCGGCGGCGGCACGGGCAGTGTCCAAAACAACGTCGACATCTTCTCCACAGCAAGTAATGAACACATCAACAGTAGGAACGTCGTTTCCTCTCAGGCGTAGCTTAGGCCGTGTTCGGCCACGAATGGAAAGCATTTGGTACATTTGATGCAGTAGTGCAGGGCCTGTTTTCGTTAGCAATAAATCGAAGCGAGGGATAATCACACATACAAGCAACGCAACCTTCGGCTGCAATAAAGAGCCAGGCCATAACGTATGTCTTGTGAAATGCTTGCTGGGCCACCACTGTGCAATGGATTCTGTATGCATAGTAAAGAAAGTACGAAGCGCAGGCGAGAAACGTGAATAATGGCGAGAACCGGTAGATGAACCGCTTCCATGGTACTAACAGATCCACATCATCGTTCTTGTTGAGCGTTTCGATCGTATATGCTTCGGGTTCAAACTTCTTGAAGAACGAGTTTGTACTCCCGTTCATGCGATTGAACTTGGCCCGTGACAGCTCCCCTTCCATCCATGGCTTCTCCATCGACCCAGGCGTTTGAACGATTGTGGCCCCGTCAAAATCGGACTGGAGCGAGGATGAAGAGGAGTTGTGATGGAGATATGTCGGTCGAGGATACTGCAGGAGATTGGAGGAGGAAGCCCCCGGTGTCAAGGGGAATGTTGACGAGGCGATCGAATCTCGATTCCCATGCGACATGAACGAGGGCGAAGAAGGTGATGTCGGCCGGCTCACCATAGGGTACGATCCATCCTGAGGGCTGTGAAGACTGTCCCCGAAAGTACTGTCTCGAAGACTCTCTCGAGGCTTCTTGATGAGGGGCATTATGGCGAGGGAGACGACAACCTGAAATCAAAAAACAAAAGCGAATGTGGTGGTTGAACGAGTGTATGAGGATCAACGAGTGAAGAACTGAAGAGGAAGAAAGATGGGCAGATAGGGAAGATTAAAAGATGCAGTACCCACGGGCTAGGGCTTGGAGGCACTGCACAAGAGCGATGATAAGGTGATATGGAACCTGCTTTGACCGCGTTCAAGCTGCGAACCCCTGACTAGATCCCACTCGGAGTCTAGAAAAAGATTCAAAGCCGACTTTAAAGAGGGTCCGCAGGCAGGGACAAAATCATATTGGACCAAATCGCCTTGCGCTGGCTTAAGGTTTGCTGCCCCTTTCACTCTAGGATTGGGTTGTGAGGGTCTGCTTTGGGTAACATAAGATTAACACGAACGAAATAAGACAATAATAGCTTCCATGCTGAGATTTTGAGCCTCCAGCCTCGGACAGAGATTGGATCTCCTCGACAGGCTCGAGGTGGACCATAGCGGTTGATTCGCGGTGGGAACCTCCCAGGATGTCGTGACTGGCGAAGCCTGCAGACACCGTCCAGCTTTTGTGACATGCTTGGCAGAGCAGCGATACGCCTAGTGGTCTTGCAGTCAAGTCCTTGTTATCGTGCGGGAAAGCGTCCAACTTGGGATGAACTGATTTCCAGAGATAGGACTATGCCTCATTCGACGGTGGCTGGGTGGGAGATGCTGGGTGTCGATCAATCATGTTCGATCGCACAAGAGGCTGGCCTGATAACTGTCCGCTCTCGCTCTCGCTCTCTTCGAAAGGAGAGTTGTGCCTCTCAGTCGGACTCAGTCGGATGCAGAGGGCAACGGTAGACAGAGTGCAGTGGCCGCACAAGATGCATGTTTTGATGGCACTGTGGGCGAATAACCTGTTGTTGGCATGCTGTGGGCTCCTGTGGGCGTGAGGTTGGTGGTGGTTGTTCAACGGTCGTTGGCGCGGCATGGCCAGGGTTTCCTGCAAAAGCAAAATCTCTGCACGTGCAGCATGGTGGTCATTGCGGGCCTGCCACGTACAGGACTCGTATCACACCAGGGGCTGAAAAGTGGAAAGGGTGAAAACTTGAAATAGATCTGATCATCGCATGGTTCGGACCCGAACGAGACACGGAGTCGAGTCGAGTCGATAAGAAGCACAGAGGACCCAGTGTGAAAATGCTGAAAAGGAGGCTGTGGGAACCATGCATTTGACAACCGTGATGGTCTTTGTCTTGGAGGTTGTCCAAAGGTCAAGAGTCAAGAGTCAAGAGTCAAGACTAGTCTTTTTCCAATACGACTTTGCGCAGGAACGACCGGGAGGCGCCGGAGCATTCATGTTAGCAGTTCGGCTGCTGAGTGCCTAAGCTACTGAACCGCTGACCAACCAATCCGAGCAAGTCCCGTGCAGGGAAATGGTCGAAATAAGGTTGCCCTAAAATGCCCTAAGATGCCCCTATCCTCGATTCTTTCGCCATTTCCTTGGCAGCGGCGACGACCACGATAACACAGATGGCCGAATCGGGAATTGTTGAGATAATTGGAAGCGAGTATAAGGAGAGGGGTCTGTTGTATTACGATACCACGTGGAGACGTGGATCACTGTTTGACGAGTACAATGTACTGTATCTGGACTCAGCGTGAAATGGTTGAGAAGATGCTGTGTCTTCGATGCACCTGGCTCACCGACTTCTCCAACATCCAAAAGTAGAGGAAACAGGCTCTTTCTCGTGATTTGACTTTGAAGCCCAAGACATTTTTGAAGCTTCATGTTGGACTGGGCACATGAAAGAGGAAGGCGAAATCTCCCCTGCACAAGAGTGCTTTTCATATTGGCCCACCCTTTTGCCCCACCAAGTTCGTATTGAATTCTCTTTACTCGGTTCCGACAATGCCGGTATCCGTGACCGGAACTTCATTGCATCATTTTCACAGTTGTTCTTGAAATTAGTGAAAAGGTAGCCTCATGCAACTGGGTCGCGTCCAGAAAATTGAGATATCGGTGGTAGAAACACTCGAATTGTGATCTTCTGGCCAAGTCCCGACCGTCTCACCTTACGGAGTACCACTTTTGATTTACCGACGATTGTTCGCCACAAAAGAAAGTAATCTAAAGCCTTATCGGATCTTTCCTTGGTCTTGGCTTTTGTCTTTCAAATGCCCAATTTTCTAAGGCTGAATTACTATGGGACATCAGTTGTGTTTCTGTGGATTGTCTTAAGTAAGAGCGAGATGGAAGTAGATCAACTTTGCAAAGTACGAGTACTTCATTTATTCTTGATTGCTACCGTATTCCCCTTTTGTAGGAAAGCACTTCAAGTATTCTTCCACGCGAGTCGGGCTCAAGACCATGCACACTTCTAGAACGCAATATCAGTGTCACCCATTCCGATAGCAGAGCATTCCAATTCATCATCTCCCCACACAGTGTACTCTGTCCTCGCTTTGATTTAACCCCACCTCGCTACGAGATGTCTATTTCGAGTTCAGACTTGTTGAGTCACGTGAAAGGTCCCACGTGATATGACATGTCGGATGTCCACGGGTCCTTCCAGTTTTCTTCGTGCATTGAGTTTCTAAAAGAAATCTTCCTCATTGTAAAGGGATCAGTTACATACCAAGCACTTTCACAGCTCAAGACTATACTCCTTTCGTTAACAAGTCATTTCTACAACATACATAAAGAAACTCCAACACCGACCCTAACAATCCAGAATGTAAGCCCTCCCTACTCCTATCCATTTTCCGTCTCATAGTCATACAGATTCAAGTCCCAAAATATTCAATTTCTCCAACCCACTCAACCTTACCACCAATCCCTCTACTCCTCCCCAACACCCAAACAAAACCATTCACTCCCGCCAACCCTCCTAAACCCAATCCCGATATAAAACCCCACCGCATTCCTCAACGCCCTCTTCTCCTCCTCTTCTCCTCCTCTTCTCTCTCTTCTTCTCTCTCTTCTTCACTACATCCCTCTCCGACCTCAAGATCTTCCTCAATAACCCCAGGCTTAACAAACACCCACCTCACACCACCCCTCTTATTCCCCGCCTTCTCAACCGCCTTCTGGATAAGCAACCTTGCGTATCCTCTCCCTCCATTTCTTCTCCACAAGTAGATAACTAAGTACCAGGATCCCTCCTTTGTTAAGTTCTTTTCCAAACACCGATTTACCTTCCGATCTCGATGTGGCTGTCACTGTCGCTGTAGTTGTAGGACCAGTTGGACGAGGAAGATGTCTCATCATCAAAGTCCCAGTCGGAGTAAAAAGTTCCTGAGCTAGCGCTAGACCGTCGGAGTCTCCGTCATTTAGGTTTTCGAGGGATTTATAGAATGAGGATGCGTGTTTTTGGTTTGGGTTCTGACTAGGTTTGAGTTTCTTGTTTTTGGATCGGGATCGAGACTGGTAGGTTGTGAGGGCGAGACGGTCGATGTAGCGGGATTGTATTTGTCCTATTTATATGCCTATGTTTTTCTCCTGCTGTATTGAGAGATCATTCCTGTTGTAGTTGTTGTTCTCTGTTGGTGTTGGGGTGGTGTTGAAGAAAACGCATATTCTCCGTGCGAAATGTTGGGTCGAAGGGGTGGTGTCGACGAAGTAGTCGATGTTCAGGTTGAGTTCCGTCTTCTTTGGCTTTGGCGTAACAGAAAGTTTGTCTGGAGTCGAGGAAGGTGTTGTTCCTGCTATACTGGGTGTGCTACAGTTATTGGCCGTTTCAATATCCCATATTAGAGTTCGTGGCGTGGAGCATGCGCTGCTATTGTCATATTGCGCTCTCAAGGAAAGACTCTCGAGTTTCGCATGAAGCTCAGTGATATTGGTAAGTGACATTTTGACTTCTGTGTATTGTTGCTTTTGCGTGCGTGGTGATGCTACTGTTTGTTATGTCTGTGACAGATATAAAAGAGATTCGGAGTGCGCACTGCGATTTTATATTGTGTAGAGCAATTTATATTTGAATTATTCATATCTGGACTGTTTCCTTCCAGACTACGTAGTCTCGTGAGGTTGCGCTTCAACGTTCGGTACCAATCCCATTTTCCATCTTCACCAACCCATTGGAAGAGCAGAGCAGTTATTATGTCGAATTTGAACCTCTACTGCTACAACATAATAATCCCACCAAGAAATCTTAGTAAGATAGGAGCGCACATTCATACGCTCAAGTTACATTAGAGACGCCCATGGCAGCAGGCTTTCAAACACTTGACGATGTTAGCCTTGGCGACTGTACGAACTGAAATGTTTTTTTTTCTTCTAGCCACTGTTGTTTGGTGCTTTCAATCTTTGCTGAGAGTATCTAAACTGCAGAGGTTGATCAGAAAGGGAACTCCAGTGCTGTATTGTTTGCACGTGATACCAAGAGCTTGCTGCTATGGCTCCCAGTAATTGCCATTATAGCTTTAAACTACTCGAAAACCATAAATTCAATTGTATTATACGCATTTGTAGTCACGTCTAGGAATACTTCTAGAAACTCTACTTCCATTTCTCAAAAATTGCAAAAGTCACGTGTCGTTCAGGTTTCCTGCTTCATGCCTCCAAGCACATCCCAATTCAGAACTGACGATGCCATCTCAGTCATGTAAATACGATACATCGTAGAGTCCCTCCGTATCAGGCTCTCACCAGACGTTCCGTGTCCTTATCTTTGTAGCTGAAAACAAGACATCCATGGCTTCCCTTCGATACGCCATGTTTAAGTAAGTATTCCTTTTTCACCTGGAGCTTCTAGAGATTAGAATGAATACCTCTGGCGGGGGCTTGAATCACTTTTTAATCTACTTCCTCCTTAAGGTTAGCACCTACGAAGAAGTTAGAAAATTTCTTCGAGTATACACCAGCTCTTGGCGTAAGGATAGAAAGTCAAATATATGCATTACTACTTTAGTTATAAAGTTCTTCGTTTCCTCGCCCAGGACAAGAATACAAGATTTTTGGAAATGCTATAATAACTATCCATGAGCAATTAGAGAGTTTGAAGATGAAAAGGTCAGTTGTTAAAGACGGTGTTGGTGGGTTCAGCTTCAACACTTCAATACCCTTCTAGATTATAGATGATCAGGCGAAACGCCAGCGCTGAACATTCATCCAAAAATACACTCGCTACTTTATATCTAGATGAAGATATTATCCTCATGAAATCTTCCAGTCAGGGGTATTCGAAAAGGGGTACAATTATACACCCAAACTCAAGCCATAACAGCAAAATCAAAAAGGCTAGAAAGATCCATCGAACACACTTCTCGCGTTAACAAAAGTCCTTATTCCTTTAGTATGGTTTAAGACAAGACCTAACCACGTTTTCCAAGAGATGGTAAGCTTCACCAGTTTCTTTAATTTCATGCCAGGTTATCAGAGATTCGAAAATATTGCGTTTTTAATCTGATCTCGCAGGACACTACTTATCATGAGAATCATAGAGTAATCTAAATCCAATTGCTCTTTGGCAAGGACGCGGAATAATCCAACATTGTTTCTTCTCCTCGGAAGTTGAATAGTTTACTCGTTCATCATTTCTATTGATATCAGGTCTCGAAAACCTAGAATTCAATGTTTTTTTCTTACAACCAAGTATTAGAGGCAATTCATGAGGTCTTTTGAATGAATGTAGGGAATACAATTTTATTAGATGCTGCTATAAGATATACCGTGGTGACCATGAACAAGTCTCAGTGTCTAAATACATCCCAAGAATGGGAAAACTCTCCTTAAGGAGTAGAGTGTTAAGACCATTCCAACGTTGGTCTAAAAACCATGTGGTTCTCTTATGTTTCTACAATATAAATATCTATTGGCAGCTTTTCAAATTTGAATTATATAAGGATACAGATTCTCTATTTCAGCTCGACCTAATGTTTGGTACCCTTAATATTAATGGCATCGGTATCTTTGAAGAGCCATCGAATACGAAGTTATTGATAAGTATTAGGTGCTGGAAATCAAAATATGATTTAAAAACTATTGAACGTTATAAGGACCTCAGTACAACCAATCCTCCTAATTAGACTCTACTATCAACTCCCGCACCACCACCCTCATCACCCTGCCCCTCAAACTTATCCGTACTCCCATCCCCCACAGCAGTACTCCTCTCCAACCCCTCTCTCGTCCTATCATCTTTGGCAAACAACTTATCCACATCCTCCAACTCCAAACCCTTCGTCTCGGGATACACAAAATAGATAACCGGTACCCAACACGCATTCAGCACCGCGAAAATGATATACGTCTTATACCCAATATTCTGCAAACTAATCGGTACAACTTGCACAATCATGTAATTAAAAATCCAATTACACGCCGTACTAACACTCGATCCTCTCTGTCTTAAACGAAGAGGTAGGATTTCAGATGGGTAAACCCAGACTGTGGCTTGGAAACCGATGGTGAAAGCCCCTTCGAAAATGAATAGCATTGCTGCTGCTCCGATAGCACAGCCGTGAGCGATGGAGGTGCTGTTTTCGACGTTGTAGATAAGTCCTGTCTGCACGATCATGACTGCTGACATGAGACTTATCATTGATAACAAGAGTGGTCGTCGACCGACGCGGTCGATTAGGACCCAGGGGATGAATGAGGCGATGAAGAACCATGTTTGTAGGAATCCTGACATGAGTGCTGCGAGATGATCGTCGAAGCCAAGGGATTGGGAGAACAGGGTGTTGGAGTAGTAGATTAGAGCGTTGATACCGCCTAGTTGTTGAAAGGACTGGATGGAACATGCGATTAAGAATCGTTTCTGGGATTGGATTTCGTCGTTGTGGAGGAGATCGGACCATTTCCCTGCTCCCAGGGAGGCTTCGTATTCGCAGGTTGCGACGATGGAGTGGTGGAGGGTGGTGATTTCTTGCGGTGCGCGATGGTAACTGTGTAGGCGTGTGAGAACCGAGAGGGACTCATCTGAGCGGGAATGTGACGCTAGCCAGCGAGGAGATTCTGGGACTAGGAAGAGGAGAGCGAGCATAGGGAGTAGGAAGATGCATTGTAGGATGCAGGGAAGGCGCCACGCGAACGAAGAGGTGTAAGATTGAGTGAAGCCGTAGTCGATCCAGTATGCCAGGAAGATTCCAAGATTAAGCGTGGAGAGTTGCATGCAGACGTCTGAACATGTCAGTAGGTACTTGAAGGATAGTCCGCAAACATACATAGTCCTCTCGTCGCCTTGGGACTGAACTCGGCTTGGAAAACAGGAACTGTCGAGTTGATGAACCCCATTCCAACACCAGACACAATTCTCGCAACGACCATATGAGATCTTGTGTAAGCAGTGGCTTGAAGTAAAGCCCCAATGATCATGATCACGGCACCTGCACCAATAGATTTCTTTCGGCCGATCTGCTCGCCGAAGATTGAGGTTGCGACACTTCCTAAGAAACATCCCACCTCATAGATGGCCACTATAAGGCCTGTGATGGTTGCACTCGGGTGGTTAAAGGTAGTTCCAAATGCCGTTGAGTTGACCAAGCTGGTTGGCTGTTAGCTATGATCAAGGCAAGAGATCAGGGGTCGCACCCTCCCATAAGGCCATTGTCATATCCAATCAGAAGGAATCCAAGACATGTTAGACTCGTGACTGCTGTGAAGAGCAGCCTTCCCTCGAGGAGAGTCATTGGTAAGAGTGTAGAGAAGAACGGAAGCAATGTAGAATAAGTGTATAATATCAAAATATTTCAACGCCTAGATGACGCAAAAAATTGCGCCACTAGGACAGCATTGAGTGCGGGATGGAAAGATATATACGATGCCACCCTCCCAATATGTCTCGCAGGGAAAGGAGATGAAAGGCAACGCAGGACGGCAATAGCAACGAGGGAGGACTCTTCTCCAGACCTGGGCGAAGATGCACCAACACAATACAATGCATGTTGTCCCAAAGAGCTTCACGGGAACTCGAAACTAAACCGCTTGGGTCAAAAACATGTCCCCGCGGGGTAAAGTGCGAAAGAAGACGCCCCACTCGATGATGAAATGCCGGGCTCGAGTGGACAATCAGCCGCCAAGACTCGGCACTTGCAAGGGCCTCGGGACCGGTGTGTTGGATGGAATATTCCGTACACGCTTCAGTCGCTCTTCCCGCATCCAGGCATCCCTCTCATCTCGTATCGCATCAGGCGCATCACCACATACTGTCCAGTCCTGTGTTTGCCTACAAAGACCGACCGACGTTCCCGCTCCCCTCCCCCGGACACAGGACAGCACTCCACAGCACAGCACAACATCAACATCCTCCCCGCACTCCTCCACGCCAATCCGGACGTCGTGCATCCGCAGGGCATCCGCTCATCCACACGCGGAGATCGCGAGCTTCATTCCTGCCTGCTCCAGCTCGCCGTCAGTCGCCGGAGATGGCGGATCCTCGAAACATGCTGCCTCCTCTTGGTCCGGGCGTGACCAACGTGCCTGCGATAGCTTCATTGATGCACACAACGACGCCTCAAACTCAATTGCCATCTCCATCAAACGCCGGCCCCATCACCCCGCAGAATGGGCCTCCCTCTCGTCCTCCGCCTCCTCCGCTGGATACCATGAGAGCATATCGAGCATGTCTTAACTGCCGGAACAGGAAGAGCAAGTGTGATTTGGATATCAACCAGGGCAGGCCGGTAAGCTATTCACTCAACAATGAACCCTCAACAAATGAGGGATATCTGTTCAATGTAGCTGGACGATGTTCGAGTGTAGTATCGAGACTACTGGGGTTTATATTGCCAAGAATCATGCTTCTTGGCTACGTGCTTCAATTGTGGGGAAGATAGCTTGTTGTCTCCTCCTTGTATGCGGAGAAGGATATCATCGAACCTCTATTGTCATGCCATCAACACGTGACAATCTCAAACTTCATCTCATCTACCCTACTTCCTCCTAGAAGCTGACTCATCTTCCTAGCCATGTCGTCGATGTCAAAGGGAGAACCGAGAATGTGTGTTGGGAGAATCACATCGAGGTGGACGACGAGTGAGGAAGAAACCTAAGCTCGAGGATGGAGCCACGACAGGTGATAGCAAGCCCAGCACACCCACTGGTCAAGATCAACATCAAACTTCATTTACTCCATCAACTGGGCCCTCTTCAGTACCACCAACTCACTTCAGCCCTCTTCAACCCCAAAATCAACTCCCAGCCCCTCAACCCTTTCACAGCCGGTATGACAACAGGCAAGAAGGAGGGTATGGCTGGCAACACAGTACTCCAGGTACGGCTGGTTCTGATACCACAAGCGTATCCCGGCATACAGAACAGACGAACGTAAGTAGCGCTTTAGGATGCACTGGGGTGACTATCTGACAAGCACGTAGATCACTAGTCCAGAGAACGCAGCAGCATATCGGCCCCGGCAAGAATCTACCATTAGCGTTGTTGCGAAGCTAGGAGATCGTGTTGCAAATGAAGGCATCGCATCCGCCGATCTACAAAATCCATCAGACGCCCTTGAGATCTTAGCACAAGTTGCTGATAGAGCTGATGATGACAACTCTTCCGAAAGGGATCAGACTCCAGGAAACCTGAAGAGTGCCAGACAACCACCGCGCCAAGATCCAAGTCCATCTAGGATGGATGATTATTGGTACTACAAGCCACTTCAAGATGGAATGATTAGCCCGGAGATGGTATACCAGTTATTCTCTACGTGAGTAACTCAATTTAGAGTCGACGTCCATACTGACCTTGCCAGCTTCGAGGAATTCTTTTACCCTTTCTTTCCTATCATTCCAAGACAAACTTTTGATAGAACACGGTTGCCATGGCTATCGCGATACGAACCACATCTTTTCTCTGCGATTCTTACAGTGGCATCGAAAGACAACGAACGAGTTCACCAAATATGTTATGATCATATGCAACAACTCGTCTCTGATATTCTGGCTGGCGCCGATGCAAATGTCGAAGCAGTTGAGGCGCTTTTACTTCTCTCTCAATGGGTATCCCATCGTCCTCAAGCATCCGTTGCTATTGGTCGAGGTGAGGAAGATCGAGTAGCATGGATGTACATTGGCACAGCTCTTCGATTGGGTTACTTCTTAGGTATCGATCGAGCCGCATTCAAGAGTGATTCGCATGAGGATCCAGCCAAATTCAATCGGAAACGACTCGTCTGGTCTGCATGCTACATATGCGATCGTCAGGTCTCTGTCCGACTCGGTAAGGGCTTCTGGGCTCGAGGACCCGGACCACTGTCTGGATTGAAGGCGAATGATTTTCCGACTCTTCGGAAGATGAATCCAAACGACGACGACTGGGCTTTGATCTTTCAAGCAAATCTCGAACTGACACAGATCTTCTCCAATGTTCATGACATTCTGTACTCATCAAAGGGTCATGGATGGAAGGAGATGTTGGAGGGACGGTATGCCAAGTACTTGGATGACTTCAGAACCAGCATTCGGAGCTGGAATGATATTTGGGGAACTTTGATATGCTCGCCAGGTCTCAAAGCCAGTCTTCTCCTTACCTACGACTATCTTCGGCTCTACGTCAACGCCTTTGCCTACCAAGCAACCATATCTCGCGCTGTCACATTCCATCGCGATAGTCAACATAACACCACCAGACCAATGCCACTCATTAGCGCTACGGCGCCCGACGCAAGGTTCATCTACGAAGCTGTCGACGCTGCGAAATCATTGCTTTCAACATTTAACAACTTCGTTGATCCTCAGACACTCCGCTACATGCCTTCGTCATACTATCTCTACATCATTTACTCAGCTGTCTTCCTCTACAAGGTATGTCCACCCTCTATCGAGTTTTCCCATGCTGACATGTCGCAGGCACGTTCAACGACAACCATGACAGAAGAGGAACGCACCGGCGTCCGTCACCTGATAAATCAAACCATTGATCGTCTCCAACGCGCTTCAGTGGGTGCAAACCACATGGGCTCACGCTACGCTCGTCTCCTCCAACTCCTCTGGCGGAAAGCTCCGAGAAAACCTCCCCAGCAACCGCCACAATCCATCGACTCACGACTCAATACCTCGAACCCCAACCCTGGCCAGCCCTCAGATCCTTCTCAACCTCCCCCTCATCCAAACTTCGACCCAAATACCGTCACCTATCCCCAGCAAAATCAATTTGGTGGGATGAATACAGGCGCCCCACCAGGATTTTCATGGCTAGACCTTGGAGCTACGTGGAACTTTGCGACACAAAATGGGAATACGAGCTCTAGTGGGAGTGCGGGTGATGCGGGTGATGATGGGAGCTTGGGTGGATTGCCCGGGGATCAGATGAGTCCGTTTGATATGACGCTTTTGACAGATTATAGTCTGTTGGAGGGCGATAATCCGAATTTGATATTCTAGTTGAGGTCTCGGATGGTGGATTTGATTCATGATCGGAGCAATATGTGGCATGGTTGCGGGAGTCTGGTCGAAGTTCCTAGGAAGGAAGGAGCTTTGAGGGATTATGAACTGAAAAACATGACGTACTTTCGCTGTTTATACTTTAACAAAACCGTTAGATTCTTCACGATGAACACATCGCTATCCTACACGCACCTGCGTTTTTTATGCTTCACTTGCTCATTTTGACTCCAGCTTGGCCCCGAAGCCTGGTAATCACATGACTTGCCTCTTGACGATGTCTTGGTCCGTAATTAGCTCTGCCATAATTTAGAAGGTCGCCTTCTACGATTCCATCATAGGAAGGGCAGATTTTGACGTACTGCATCTAGAATTGAGATTCGCCGTGTTGCCATTGTTGTATCTGGTAAAGGAGAAATGGAGAAAGCTTACCCGAATGAATCGTGTGGTGGGTGATAACGATATTCCTCCAGCTCTTGGACTTCTATTTCATGGATTCTTTTTATTGAGCTTAACATGGTCTCGGCTTTCTCGAGAAATGACTCCTCCTCGGCGCAGCCTTCAAAGTCATGTCCTGTATGCTTTGAAGAGAAGATCTGATGCTGTCTTGTCATTGACTAGAAGGTCGGAGTACTTTATTCGAGGGAGGTTAGCGGTGAAAACATCACCCGGAATGGTGGTGCTTTGTCAAAGTATTTTTGCGTTGGTATCTTGTGATACACGTGTAGCGGAGGATCAAAACTTGGACTGGAAGATTATTGTTGGGTGAGGATAGTGTAAGTAGATGTTAGTACGTAATATGCCTAAGAGTGGTATGAATATTAAGTAAGCTGTAGTAGTTAGCTTTTCGTCCTGCTTACAAAAAGGGTATGATGATTGATGCTATATCTTTTGTACGTTTCTCGCGTCAACTGTTGGGGTATGTAAATGTCAGCTCCTTCGGTCTTCGTCGTGCTTCGGGGTTGGATCCGAATAAGCGAGGGATAGGGGCGGCAAGCGAGCCACGAGCTACAGCATTGGAATGCTGTTAAACAAAGAAGCGCCTGTAGCTATACAGCTTGCTGATGTAGAAAGAGGCAGAAGAAGAATTACAATCAAAAGATGCCATTTTGTCATCTGACTGCAGGCTAGGCAAGGGTACGCGCTTTTACCTTTTCTCCTCGCGCTTTGAACTTTACGGCTTGATCTCTGAAATCCTTACAACCAACGACAAGACTTTGAATGATGAGCTATCCAGTAAATAAGCTCACCGAAAAGAGGGAAGAGCAATACATCGAACATTGGCAAGATTATTCACATGATCATATGATCTACCAAAATCGTCCTCCGTATGCTGCTTAATTCAACAATTTGCCGATCCCTCCATACCAGCCGATGACACTCCCATACCCAGTCCAGAGCTCGATTACTACTTGGAACAGCCATTCAGATATCTATTTAGCAGCAAATGACAATCTTGGTTCAACAACAACAAACACCATGAGACCAACATACCAAACGATGAAAAATCCACCTCCACAAGAGTCCGAATCTGCAGTACATTACCAAAATCGTTCAGGTACATACCCTGCTCAACAAAATTTCACCCTCTTCTCTCGACTCACGGATCACAGAACGCCTATGTACACCCAAACACCACCCGGCACCGCTCCTCCGATCCATGATTATCAAAAGCAACTCGAACAACTCGAGCAACTTCGTCCCAAGCAGCCAGCATCTTTAGTCTTACCAGCATTGTACAACGTGATCGACAAGATGAACCATTCAACAATAAGAGGCATACTCACTGAATACTGTGAAAAGATCCCAAAACTACGGCAGGGGATTGAGAAGCATTTCTTAGCGAAAGGGAAAGATATCATCCGGTACCACGGAGGGGATGAGTCTTAGAGTGATCATGATAGTGAGCTTGAGAGTGAGGGCGAGATTGACGACAAAGGGGTGAAGCGGTTAATGCCTATTGCGGTCGCGGACGAGGAGTTTATCGAGAAGAATGCTATATGCTTCAATTGCGAGCAATGCTTCGATCTCACGGATAATAATTGAGAGTGTTGCGAGTGGCACCCAGGTAGCTATTCCCCATCTCCCCTTTCCCTACCCAGAACCACTATACAAAGCTAACAACTCCGAGGCAAAAAACACCTAGACCTCAACTCCAGCACCTGGGACGACCACGACGAGCGGATCCACGGCCTCTACGAAGACCAAGAAGACTGCAGCGAGTACGCTGGCGGTTTCATCTGGGATTGTTGTGATAGAACAGGCGACAAGATACGTTGCAAGAATACGAGACATAAAGCGAAGGAGAATATGCTACTGAAGCCTTGGAAGAAAGCGGCTGGGCCGAAGAAGAGGAAGGCGAAGGATCATTTTGATTTGATTGAGGCTGGGAGGATGGAGCAGAGACGAAGGGCTGGGTGGAGAGAGGAGTGGGGACCGTTGACGGGACGGTGATGGATGGAGAATCTACTTGGACCGTTTATTATCATATTGAATGCATTTCATGAGAGAGAAGCAATTAGAAATGGAGAGTTCAGGAGAACACTATCACCTGATCAAAAAGTCTCTAGCAGGGATACGCGTCTCCCTACGTCGCGTTCCCAAACTTCAATCTCTCTCCATCTTTTTCCAAGTTCAACACCTCGAAAATCCATCACCCCAGAAACAATGACTTCCGTAGTTGATTTGACAGAAGACAGTCCCTCAGAAGGGCATTCTCCAAACGAAAACTATCCTTTCCCTCTCAATGCGAAATCAACCGCAACAGCGCCGTCATATCAATCAACGCGTCTCCCGCCTCTCCGCGAAGTGGTCAATTACGCACGAGCTCCAGCACCTCAATCAAAACGAGACACCTCGTCTGCCTTACGCGATGCAATCGATGAATTGGACGAAAAGCTTTTGCGAGGGCTGGTAAAACAATACTGCGAAACAAATCTGCAATTGAAGAACACCTTAGAAGCGACGTTGTTGGTGAAGGGCAAGGATGTTGTTCGATACCACGAAGATTCAGAGGACGACGAGGAGAATGATGGCGAGGACGATGACAAAGCAGTTGCCTGGGAGCCGATACAAATAGATGATGATGAATTCACATCGCGGTATGCCACATGCGAGAATTGCAAGCAGAAGTTTGATGTTACTTTGAATGATACTCGCGAATGCTATTGGCATACTGGTACGAGCTTGCCGTCTCTTGATATACGCATATCTGACATCAATATGTAGGAGAAAAAGAACCCGATTTCGACGGAGACTTCTGGGCTGATCATGATGAAGACTGTCATGGTAGGATCGAGGATCTTGATGATGAATTTCCGGAGGGCTTCAAGTGGTCGTGTTGCGACGAGGATGGAACTTCGGAGGGCTGTCAGAATACGAAACATAAGGCGAGCGTGAATATCGTCGTCCAGAAACCTGCCATCGCAATGGCATCTGCTTCAACATCGCTCAAGCGGAAGGCAGAGGTGGATCTTGCGGGTCCTCTGATGAAGAGATAAGCTGCTCAGCAATGCTTGAGTCGATATTCAATGGAGAGTGCTGTGTAAAAACACAGATCTGTAATATAGAAGGAGACCAATCAGTCCAGAGACGCGATACTCATTCTTACGAGGTCGAAATCGAAAGAACCGGCGCCAGAACCATAACCAGAACAAGAATCAAAATCACCATCAGATCCACAATTAGAATCATCTGCTTCTTGAGATGAGTCAACTTGAGTATTCCACTCATCCCACTTGACCCACCTCTCCCCTCTCACTACAACGACTTCTAACACTGCCTCTTCACCAGACGCCGCCTGCCAAAGATCCGACCTGAAGAGGCCGACGCTCCAATACTCATTAATCATCCTCTCCATCATCTCCCGTGGTATCTAGATACTGGCCTTCTTAGTATGGGGGTTGAATTCAAATGTGGTCCATACAAGAACGCCGTTTTCCTTGAACAGCAGCCATTCTCGACCTCTTGCTCGTGGATCGAGCTCGTCAGCTGGAGATGGATCGAGAAGAGTGCGGAAGGTATATGTGGGATCGAAAACAACTTCCGGTGTCTCCGCCTCGCGAACAAGATCAAGGATAGCACCATCCCAGAAGACCAAGACAAGGCAAGACCGCTCAGGCCTGACATCAAAGTAATTGTGAAAGTCGATCGTGTATTTGTAGATTTCATTCATAGGTGGTAAGAGATCCGCAAGCAATGAGAATGGGATGAGAGGTGCGAAAAGTTGTGCTAATGTTGCCGTTTCTTCTTTGAATGAAGTAATCGAAATACGCTTGAAGTATTGTGATCTTTTGAGGTCCGCTGGAGTTTCCGGAATCGACCTTGGTGGGCGAGCTGCGGTTGTTATAGTGTTGGACTGTATGGCAATCAGAACTTCAGACATCCAGTGTAAGGGTTATCCAAAAGTCCGGATATGGACCATGAGATGGAAGAACGTTGTGAGGTTCAAAGGCGACATCATGCTATAGGAGTAATGTCTTGGGCCGCATGGAAACGGGATGACCAGCTTGAAGAATATTGCAATTAGCCAGCTGCTCTTCTTCGCAGAGACCCAGTAGTAAGAGGAGATTGAGAGTCTGACATGAAAACTTCGATACAGAGAGTTCCAGCTACCGAGATCCCAAAAGCTACAGCCTCATATATATAGAGAACATGTAACTATAGACCGCGGAAGGAAATATGTTGGATGTTTCATCCATTGTTATCTACGAGGTCAGACCTCTAGATGCACCCTTCTCTGTCAGAATTAAGGTTCTTCAGAATTGCCCGACCCTAACATGCTCGTCTCGCTTACACCCCTCCGCACCAATCTCACTATTACAACAAGGCCACAATCATTCCGTCCCTCGAAAGTCGGATCGTCAATGAGAGTCTCCATCACACCATGGCATCGCTCATCATGGTCAGCCCAAAAATCAGTGTCATAATCAACTGTCTTCCCACCTGTGGTTTGTCAGTGACCCTTACGCTCTGGCAAGATGTTCAGTTGGGACATACTAGGATGATATACACAAACCAATGACTATTCTAATACACCTCATACCTATGGTAGCAGTTCCCACATCTAGCTATCTCAGGTCTTCGAGTCTGATCTTCCGCCTTGATCTTTCTGCTTGCTTGATACGTCATGAGGTGTTTCCTTGACAATAAGATTGACTGGGGCCTTGTGTTTTGTAGATTTGCAGCCCTCGTCATCTCCTGGTTTGTCGCAGCAATCCCAGCGAAAGCCCTGCGCCATATTAGGATCATCTTCAAAGTTGTCATAAGCTCCATGAATTCGAGGGTCGTGGTCGTCCCAGACAGAATCATCGAAATAGACTTCTCTGGCTCCTGTTTGCTATTAACATTCATCGAGCCTCGAAGTTGCCTAGAATATTGCTCGCCTGTATGCCACATACAGTACCCCTTCGCATTGACGGTCACGTCGAAATCTTCATTGCAATTGTCACACTTAGCCATACGAGGTGCAAAAGCCTCGTCTTCAGTTCCGATCGGCAATAGATCTTGTTCCGATGCTTCCTCGCTCTCATCTCGTTCATGATCGTCTTCCGATGAAGCTTCCTCTTCCTCTTCCTCGGCATCTTCGGAATCTGTATCAGCATGATACCGTACCACGTCTTTCCCTCGCGCCAAACATCCTCGCTCTAGAGCTTCCCGCAGATTCGTCATACTTTCGCAATAACTCGCAATATACGCTCGTAAATGGGACTCGGGCATGGTGAATATAGCTTGCTTAAGCGCGTCTGAAACGACGGGCTTTGAAGGAGCGGCCATGGCAGATGGCCTACTGGCTGGTTTGGGCGGCATGACTTAAGACAATTGGGACTCTCCTGGTGGCTGTACTGGGTTTCCCAATGGCTGTGGGTATGATATGGCTCGTGAAGGAGGAAAGATGAAGGACGCGACGTATTTATTACTGTATCAAACCCTTGCAAGCGCGGGATCAGCTGGCCATCCACTATCCTCAATGAGGAAAGCCGACAACTCCAAAGCTTCAGCTTAAACTGTCCCAAGATCCAGGAATTTGAATCGAAGAGACTAATGGACTTCTCTCACCATCACTGCTAGCAGACATCGGAATTTCTAGGTTTGCCGCTGACGTTTGACCCGGCATAGGCTCAACTTCCGGAATCTCAGGCAAGATATCAACACTCGGCTCGACCTTGATAAATGGTTCCTCTCCAGTCGCAAGCTCGTAAATTGGCAGACCATCCAAGTCTACATGAGGCGCATCTCCAAAATAAGGTGCTTGGAATACGTATCCATTGATTCCAGTATCATATCGGCTTGACGTAGGATCGGTAGGAGGATCTTGCAACAACATGCTCGGATTTCCTATGGCACCAAGCATATGTACCAAGTTCGCTCGCACACTGGTCTCTTGAAGTATTGGTCTCGGATAGAGTTCCAACCCCGGGGAGGCGGGCTGTGCCTGTTCAGAGTAGTATGGAGTCGGAGCTCGTCCGGCTAGTGAATATTGATTCTGGGACTCGATTGGGTTTGAAGACGGTCGCGCGGGTTCGGAGTAGTACGGTCTGGGAACTTGTGGCGGAGGCAAGGGAGTCCGGGCTTGAGTGGAGTATGGTCTGGAGACTTGAGAGGGGTACCCATTTGGATCTGAATATGACTGCGAGCCCCTATGTTGAGGAGTACTGTAACTGTAGGTCAAAGAATTTTGCTTTGGAGCTTGAACAGATATAGACGAACCATAGCGGGGGTATTGGCTAGGAGTTCTTGTATCGCTACCAGGTTGTTGATATGCTGGACTCGAATAAGCCGGGCTCGAATAAGCTGGCAAAGTAGCAGAATGGCTGCCTGCTCTCGGCGGCTTCTCATTGGGCGGTGCTGATGGTGGCACGACGGAAGAGTCTCCATAAGTTTCGCTGGCTGATGTGTAGCGATTCGGAACAAGACTGGAGTAGCCAGCCGAGGGAGTTGACCCTTGGTATGGTGTCGTTTGCGGTGGTGCTGTTAACTGGAGTGGCGGATAGGACTGAGGAGGCTCGTAAGACTGATGAGCTGCGTAGGATTGAGGGGGCGCATAAGACTGAGGTGCCGTGTAAGACACCGGCCGGGTAGGACCTTCGAAGTCATCGTAAATATCAGATGGCTCTTGAGTCTCTGATAATGATATTTCAAGCTGCTCTTCATTGTTTGCAGAAGGTTTCTTGTAACAGAACCTATCGATGTACCTCGCTATTTCAGGATAGCCTTCCTGCGAGGCAACGTGCATGGCATTACCTTCTTCCTCAACCACGATCGCATAGCTTTTCTCAGGATCCAGTCTCAGATATTGCTTGTATGACGACAAGGAGTATGTTCCAGACGTACAAAGAACCTTGACAGCTTCGAGCCATCCGCATGACGCTGCGATATGTAGAGCCCTGTTTCTTCCGGAGAGTGTTGCACCATTCATACCGAGCATGACATGCCTTCGCCCTGTGGATCCCAGTAGGTTCTTGATACACTCGGTGTGGCCAAACATAGCAGCATAGTCCAAAGCTGTCAGACTCAATGTCGAGGTCTCAGTCGATTGCCGGGCCCCTTCCTGAACCAGATATTCTACCGTATCAGAATGACCACCACGGCAGGCGGCATGTAGAGGACTTCTACCCATATCATCTGTCAAGTTGATACTCGCTTCAAGTGAGAGGAGATATCGAACGGCATCCAGGGAGCCAGTTGCTGCAGCATGCCACAGGGGAGTTCTACCATATTGATCGACGACATCGACAGAGGAATGTCTATTGTACAGCATAATGATTGTTCGAATGATACTGACTCTGTTGCATGCCGCAGCCCTATGAAGTGGGGTTTCGTCGTACTTGTTCCGAGCGAAGAGAGTGGCATGTGAGGCCTGTGCAAGGAAATCGTTGGCAATGTCTTTGAAGAAAATGTTGCTTCCAACAACGCGGGAGACACAAGCCGCTGCTAGATGTAATGGTGTTTCGAGATGATCCTTCGTCCGACTATCTGCTAGAATGCTGAGGTCATCATCTGAAGCATGTGCGCTGATAGCCTTCCAGACCGATTTGTGATATAATGCGGAAATATGCATGGCAGTCCATCCGTTTCTTGTGGTAGAAAGTGGGTTGACCCCTTTCTCAAGGAGGGAATGAATGGCACCATGAGAACCTCCTGCCACACTACAGAAAATTAGTACTATGCTTCTGCTCAGAAGGAACAGGCGAAAGGATGAAACCCTTCTCGGAAGGGTGTAGGAAAAGGCGTTCAAAGGTAGGAACAAAGAGATTTCCTGCTTACGCCCAATGAAGTGGTGCGAAGCCATATAAGTCAGACGTCTGTGCTTCAAGATCAATATCCAAGGCGAGTAATCGGAGTAACTCAGTGGAGATTATGTGGTCTTCCAATAACAGTGCCAATGCAAGTTCTTCAACGGGATCGACCGGTTCCAGCTTTCTCTTTCGCCCTCTAATGTCCTCAAGGAAATCGAGTAGAGGTTTGGCAAAATCGTTTGCATCAGTACCAAGTCGCTGAATCGCGTTCTGGTGGAGCGTTTGCGCACCATCAAGCGGTAATAAACCACCTCGGACTGCTGAATGGCCTGTCTTCATGGTGGCGGCATCTATTGTAGAGTATCGCGTACAGGGCTCTGTCAACGTTCTGACCTGGAAATCGTGGAGAAGAGGAACCTGTATTTTGTTATTCTTGGTAGGGAGTAGCAAGCCTGTCTGCTCCGAAAGTGGCTGCGTTTCATTGGATGTCTGTATCTCAGGCTTTAACGTCATAGATATGGAAATATAGAGCCTGCCTTGAAGTTGCATTCCCTCAACCGTTGCGTCAGTCAGCAGACGGAAATCATCGCCAAGGGAATCTCGAAGCATTCCCGAAGATATGACAGACCTCCTTGTTCTCGTCAACTCGGAAACCTTTTCGTTGATTCCAGTTAATGTCACCTCGAGAGATTCTCCAGAATAGGATCGTTGAAAACACCATCCTTCCCACTGCATCGCATCCAATCGTCTTAGCCCAACAACAACATCCACCTTTTTGTCATGCGAGTGAGGACTCTGGAAGCGAAATACACCCATCGCTTGTAGCTTGCGTGAGTATTTGACTTGCATTGTCATGGTTGTAGAGTTCCACTGGCGAGGAGGAAAGATTCCCGTCAGCTTGTAGTCTTGGCGATTCTTATCGTTGAAATCGTTGTGCACATGAAAAGGGGAGATTCTGAATTGCGGGAGGTGATAGTACACTGGCTGCTGTCTGACGAAGATGGTTCTGTATTCAGATCCATCGTAGTCAGGGAAGTCTGCTTGCATAGGGGGTAGAAGCTTTCTCGACTTGGTCTGGAGTCTCGCGTACTGATCCTGTGAAAGGCGTCTCAACCGAATCACCGGACACTGGTAAAGATCTCCGACCTGGATGAAACAGTCCAGTATTGCGTAGTAATCCTCTTCCATTGGAACGCCGTCTGCCTCCAGTATTGGCCGAAGGTAGAACTGAACGCGAAGGCCGTGATTCGTCATTCCAGATGGAGCACTAGCATATACAGGTGAGGGTGGCAACGGTTGGATGTTACCGGCATCCTTGAACTGCCTCGGAGAGTGTGCAAGCAAGCCAGATAAGGCATCTGGATCCTCTTCGGTATCGTCGAAGGAGTTCCAAGCGTAGAGAGATTGATCATCGGTTCGTTGGATAATCTCTTCTTGCAGCCTCGTGAAAGCTCTATGACCTTCGCCATACAGCAGTGGCATATTTACCTGTAAGGTGACATCTTCGAGTCAGTGGATATCTTGAAGACTATGTGTGGGCTTCCTCGGGACCTCTCCCATATCTACCACTGAGAAAAATAATAGAATGGGGATATAGTCATATTGAAACACATACTTGAAAGAGACCCATCAAGCAGTATGCCGTATCTTCTAGTCTGGTGGTTACCCGATCAGACGCCCATTGCATTCGAGCAGAGACGCTGAGCTGAAGCCGGTCAATTCTTCCGTCCAAGACCTCTCCATTGATACCAGTAAGCTCGCTGATGATGTTCATGAACTGAGGTGATCCATCCTTGTGTCCGAGTAGACTCCAGTCTTTCGCGTAAAAATGGACGGCCTTGGGTGCGATAAGTTCTTGCAAGGTCCAGCCTCTTTTGAACCATCGACTGCGGCGAAAACTTGAATTTGGCTTCGTCCAGTCAGACTCTTTGGCCGGATTGACGTCCGAGAGATAGGCATAGCATTCCTGGGATTGCTGGTACCAGAGATACATCGAATTAATAGCTTCGGACAACTCAGCACTGCTCGACTTGTCGATGCAGCAGGTATCAACCCAGATATATGAAAAGCCTCTCTTGACTGCTAAAGCAGCGGCATCCTTCACCTTGACGAATCCCAGCTTGTCTGCAATCGTTCGTTTGCGCTTGTCCAGAGTCTGTGGTAAGCGGCCTTTCATATGTCGTAATTCCTGAAGCGTGATCTCTTCTTCTCCCCAGGTATGGGATAGGATAGCATACGGTGGGACCTCATCGTCCCGTACATCGATGAGTTCGAGTTTTCTTGCGTCGAGCAAGCGCATCTTCTCTAGCAGCAAAGTCACTCATTGGGAGATGAAACCCTCAAACATTGCGATGCTATAGACGGATACTGAAAATCAATGAGATTGATGAAGAAAAGAGGGTGGGTAAAAGCTGCGAGTCCAGACACTATTTGTGTCTGTGACACTTCGTGATAGCCAATCTCGTGTTCAGGAGTCTCAGCCGCAAACGCCACAAAAGTCCACGAATGGAAAGGTCATTCTTGCGAGTTCCCTCTCGTTGGACAGCACCGAAATTCTGAATCTTGGCCAGTGAAAACATTGGTGAGCGGGATCGCCGGGTGGTTTGGTGGCTACAGCACAATCACTGCGGGGTCTGAACATACACATTCTTGCACTCCGTGTCATAGGACAATAGTTTCTCCTCGAAATTTATATCCCCACGATATCGTATCATCCATTCTTACTCACTGCCAAAGATAGATGCGCTATCGCTTGTATTTCGAACGCAAGGGTTTCTGTAGATGAATACGTTCGAGGTTGGCATGTGTGAGAATGTAGTATGGTGGCATAGTCAAGTAGGTACCAGAACCGTCTATAAGCAGTAAAGTTCGAATAGATCTGCACTTCGCGGGATGTCAGTAAGTATCCACGACAATCTGATGATCACAAGGGCTCACCTAGCTGTTTTGCCATCAACCTTGGAGACCTTGACTAGCGTAGGTAAAATATTCCAACCAAATCTGTGAAGGGATCTCGAGAGGGTTTTGGTAAGCTGGAGAAGTCAAAGGTAGGGACGAGGCATAGTAGCAAGTGATTAAAATAGAGCACTAGAAAGTTCTCTATGGACTGCTGTAGAAGGAATACTGTATCGACGTTGCTAATCTTGTCAAACGCAAGATTTTTGACATAACAGCCTGCTTCGGCGGCAGGTAGGTAGCTCCATGGGGGTCTTCGTACTGTAGTCTTCAATGCAACCTAGGAATAAAGCATTACAGAGGTGATGCTGATTTTTTTTTTTAAGCTCTGGTGAAATCCTAGGAGCGGCTTAGTCAGCCTACGCCAGCATACAGGGACCAGGAAACGCCAACCATGCAACTCGACTCTCACAACTCCTCTAGGTACAGTACTCAGCTATTCTTATATCACCTCGTGGAAGACATCAATATTCAATATTTTAAAGGTTCTCGCCAGGGACACCATGATTGAAGCCTGGGTCTCGAACTCGTCCTCTTCCCATGCACACCTCCATGGCCAGCGTCAGATCAAGCTCGCCACTCAATGGAATACACTCTTTGACTTAAGGTTACTCGTCTTCTGACTCTCCAGTCAATAAAATACAGTAGCCACTCATCTGGTGATCAATCGCCCAAAGGACCAGCAGGACGTGGTGTCGGACGCTTAAGTGTTCTTGGAGTTCAGGAGCCGCCTTATGGCTGGCCATTTGAGGGATGCTGTCGAATCCACTTCCATAGACTTTGGTTTTGTTATCTTGTCAACCTTATTTCTCTTGTCTCTTCTAAATTTACTTTCTTTTCACGTCACATAACGACTCCATTTTCCTAGGTACATGGACACATCACGTGCAGGTTCGAGCTGCGAAGGTCGAGAACCCGGCTGATAGCAACCTGGAAGTATGCTATCGTGAACTGTTGCTTTCCCTTATCAGATTGGTCCTATGGAGACCCAATTTCTAGTAGCGTGAAGTCTTTGTTTATCTGATCGCGCTACTGATGCGGGGTTGTGGCGAGGTGGATTGTGAGAGTAACGGCCAATGATAATTAATATCATGGAAAACCTCGTTCTTGGCATATATTCATTAATGGTCAATCCCCACTTCTTGTCGATGTTGTTGGATCAAGCTTCATAGCAGCAAGGTGACGAGCATGCGTACAGATCTCTTTCCTTTGTTTCTCTTCTTGTCGACAGCCCTCACAGCTCAAACCGATGCATTCAATGGGATTACTACCGCCCTCCGCAAATTCACATTCAACACAACATCCTCCGATTACTATTACAGAACTTGCCAGGATGAAAAGTATGTCAACTCGCTGTATGCGGCCGCAAAACTTTACTGCACAGCGGAGGAGATCACAGCCGGTCAAGCTGAGATTGATAGCAGTTGCATGGAGTATGGCTCTGTGCATCTGACTCCATACGATGCTGTCTTACCAAAACTCACCGATACCTTGATCGCAAACTTGCCCATCGTGAATTTTGAAGATGTAGAAACACAAGTAGTTTGGAACACCTCAATTCTCATCTCAAAATCGCTATATAAAACGGGCGTTGATACTTATGTATGACCTTGGACCACCCACCCAGCATGCGTCTTGTCACTAACCAATCCTACAGGCCGGCTTTTACCAACAATATAAACTTCATCAATATTACGGGTATGGATTTGTGCCTTCCTTCTTTCAAAGTACTCATTCGTTTTAGATGGGGTGTCTACGTTTTCTGGGGTGGAATTCTCCTCATCGGCATCATCACTCGAGTGATCAAATTCTACTTCCACGATGGCCTCAATCGATATTGGTCTGTCCAAGAAGCTGAATATCAACTGTTGTCGAACAAGATGACGCCTTATACAATCACCCAAAAGCTCTATGGCTGGATTCAGGCAAATCTAATCATACCGCCAACCTTCGGCACTCGTCACCGAGAACTGCTGTGGGGCTTCGCCATTCCAACTCGTATTGAGACAATTGTGGTATCAACATACTGGATCTGGTCGATTGTGATCTGCGCCATTTCGTACCAGGCACTTTGGCCGAATCTCTAGTATGTTATTCCAGTCTTTTCCTCGTATCTCAGCCCCTAGATCTGACACGGCCAGCTACACATCAAGCGAACAAATGTGGCGTTATTTCTCGGATCGTACTGGCACGTTGTCATACGCAAATCTTCCTATAATATGGATGTTCTCTGGTCGGAACAACATTTTTCTTTGGGCCACTGGCTGGGAATTCGCGACCTTCAATCTTTTCCATCGACATGTCTCAAGGATCGCTACTATCCAAGCCATCGCCCACTCTGCTGGATATACTGTCATGACCTTGAAATGTGAGTATGTTCAACCCTGTGGTGGTTGTTAATTGACGTGCTCTTTAGCAAAGACATATACATCGAATTGGCGAGAGGAGTATTGGTATACCGGCGCTATTGCTACCATCACCATGAGTTTGCTTCTAGCAGCCTCTTCCGTTATTATTCGTCAGAAAGCCTATGAGTTATTTCTCATCCTCCACGTCGTTTTGTCGATCGTCACCATAGTGTGCCTCTTTCTGTAAGGTTCCCAACCTCCTTTCCCACACTATTCTGACGACTACCTAGCCATACGAAGATTTTCCGTGGAGAATTGGACAAGTATCTATGGCCCCTCATCGCCATCTGGTTCTTCGACCGCTTCGCCAGAATCGTCCGTCAAGTTTACTGCAACTTCCACGTCAAACTCTCTGGAGGTGTCTTGACAACGAAAAGCACTGTCGAATACATCAAGGACGCTGATCTTCTTATTCTAAATGTCGCCGTGGGATCTCGTCTGCTAAAACCGAAGCCAAATCAACACTACTACCTCTACCAACCATTCAAGTGGCGTGGTTGGGAAAATCATCCATTCACAATCGCGAGCTGGTCCTCGAGCAGTCGCCAACCAGTGGATACCTCTCCTGCGCATAGTATCACCAGCACACCTTTATTACCGTTATCAAGAAAAGAGAGCACCACGCCACCAGATGCTGCTTCCCAGTGGCCATCCCAAACAACACTAACGTTTTACATCCGCCCTACAAAGTCACCAAGCAGCTCATTCACAGCTCAGCTCCGTACTCTAGCTTCCAAATCCTCGGGACCTGTACCTCTAACCATGCTCCTTGAAGGACCATATGGCCACAGCGCCCCAATCCACGATTTTGACAACGTTCTCCTCATCACCGGTGGCACTGGAGTCGCAGTCGCACTACCATACCTGAAAGCACATCTCGAAAGCCCACCAACAAGAACGAGGAATATGAGATTTGTATGGGCCGCAAGAGAAGTAGCCACGGTCCACGAGATATTCAAACGAGACATCGCCAATCTCCCACTAAATGAGACAGTTGGTCTCCACGTCTTCGTAACTGGGAAGCATGCTTCTCAAGCCGCCGTAGCACAAGATTTGACAGAGGGCGTGAAAGAGGATGAGGAGGAGGCGGCTCAGGAAATGATGGCGCTGAATATGAGATATGGCAGGCCGAGTGTGACGGAGGTGATTGAGGAGATGGTTGAAGAGAAAGGGAATAGTAGCTTGGTGGTTGTGGTATGTGGACCGGTGGGGATGGCGGATCAGGCGAGGGCTGCGGTGGGGAAGTGCTTAAAGGGGAGAGCTAGGAGGATTGAATATGTGGAGGAAGTTTATGGGTGGTGAGAAAGTAGAGTTGATTGAAAGCTAGTTCGAACTTATCGAGTGAAAGATGTGTTCGTACTGGACGTGAGACGAAGTTTCAAGAGCATCTGGCAATATCTTCAGGAGTCTAGCGACCATATCGCTAAATTCCAGGGGTTGGCAGCCTAGCGAGCCAGGCTTCTGCTGTCCGAAGAAAGCGACACAGCAACAGCAAACCCATAGTCCCCGGCAAGGTCGGACAGTGAGCAAGCTTTGAGTCGAGCATAGGTTCAGTCAAAGTGTTATTATACCACAGAGTCAATATAAAGACACAAAAAAAAACAAGAATGCCGAGTATGTCCTACGTACCGGGACATTTACGAGACTCTAAGTACGGTCCAAAGTCCCGTCACTGATATGCTTGAGTTCACGTCATATTCAAGAATCACATTCTCACACTCAATAGTGTGGAACTTCACAACTGCAGTAGCTAATATGTCCCGAAAGAAGAGTTCGTATTCTTAAAGAAAGTCATCACTGACAATCTCGCAACCCTCGACAGACACCCAAGAAAGCCATCTTGAAAAGAAATAGAAAACGCAGCTCATCCAAATTCAAATTCAAATTACAAGGAGATTCGTCAACAAATTCGTCATCACCATCACCGCCCCTAAACCTCGAGCTCCTCTCATCATGCCAAAGCAAGACGTCCACTCCCAAGCTGGACTCCGCCATCAGACTCGCTTCACATAGCCCAGATTAGCATGCTTCTTGTAAAGATGCTCAGCTAACTTGTCCTTTCGCGTGTACCCTGGTCCAAAGCTCTTTGGGCAACCCTGGACATGGCAGTAGTGGCGGGTTGCGCTGATGCCATGGACGGAGGCTTCATGGCGAGCACGATCAGCTGCTCGTCGGGAAACATATTGGCAGCCGGCTTGGGTGCAAGGGAACAGATTTGCGGGTGCTGCGGGAGCTTGAGCTTGACCCTGAACGGAAGCCTGTACCGGAGTCTGCTGGCTGGCTTGCTGTTGAGCACCAGGCTGGACACTGACACCAGTGAAAACAAAGTCCTGAACCTGAGTCTGCTGGCTGACTTGCTGTTGAAAGTCAACACCAGGGTGCTGGACAATAGAGCTAGGATGGCCATTCGCGTCCTGATAATTAGCACCTTGGTGATTGATTTGGCCTAGTAGATTGATTGGGTCCTGCCCATCGAGGGTCCATTGGAATTGCTGGTCAATGTGGCCCTGGAAGTTGAGTTGTTGCTGAGCATTGTAATGTTGCTCTTCTGACAAATCTCCGGTTCCGACTCCAACTCCAACTCCAACTCCAAACGGATATTGAGATGTTGGGATCCCCGCATCATCAAAGGATGAACAAGCCAACTGAAAGCCTGGGTCCTCCACGAAGTACTGGACTTGCTGACCATATGCTGTGTCGAAAGACAATCCTTGTCCGACGGCAGCTAGACCATGTTGGCCGCCAGAAAGGACGTAGCCGGCATTGATTGGGGGGACGAATATAGAGCTAAGGCTCGCCGAGTTGTTAGCGGGAGTTGAAAAAAAAAAACTCACCCAGCCTCGACGCCACCAAATCCCAAGTTGAGATCCAATGGCATCTCTGAGGCAGGGGTTCCCATCTCCTTCTCCATCTGAGCGACCCAATCGTCGTCGTTGTTGTACATGATGAGGGCGAGAGCTAGTGCTGCAGGATAAGGTGAGAGGGCGTGAGGGCGTTGACCAGGATGCAAAAAGTTAGGCTGTCGAAGGTTACACACAGCAAGAATGTGTGCTTTGAGTGCGAGATTTCCCTTCTTCGAGGTCCTGGGAGTAAGCTGTCTTTATCTCCTGCTGATGTCTGAAACCCCTTGCTACGTGGCTTTCGACCTCATCGAGGATTCGGATGCGGGTCAGACTGACGAGGGAGTTTATGGTCACGGCTGAGGCTGAGTGTGAGCTCGCATCCCCATCCTCCAGATGATCGAGGGAGATAATGACATCTTAAACCTATCTCGAGCTTCAGTCGTTACATCTCGAATGGAGTGTCGACGTTCAAGAAACAAGATTGCCATGAAACGTCGAGCAGCTAAGGTCGGAAAGAACCTTGGAAGTTGGACGTTACGCATGTACGTGCTCCGCAGCACGTGCTTCTTCCCCATATCATCTGGCGAGATCAACCCCCCTCATACTTCGAAGAATTCCGACTTTAACATCTGATATAATGGCACAAGAAGCGAAGTCCAACCTGCAGGCACAGCCGCTCCTCAGTTTATCCAGCAATTCTACACCGTCTACGCATTCGCTTGACACCCCCCTATTCTCACCTCGCTTGCCATTCAGCCTCTTTCCACGTAATCTAATTTGTTGCTATACGGGTGGAATCGTCTCGGCTGTGCGGCTAAATCCAACGAGATATAGTATTTTGTACGAAAGTATAATTTCGAATGTGGCTCAGCTAGGCTACTCCCCTTAGGCTTCTCTCTAGGAATGTATCGAATGTATTTTGTTGGTTTTGTCTGCAGGTATCGTGAAGTAGATTTGTTGATTTGATCACTAGAGGACGCGTCAATATATGTCTAGGTCCCAACATGCAACTCAATCTGCATTTGGACATGTTGCAGCTCATTTGTTTCTCTCCTGATTGATTTAGAGGATGGGGTATAACACTCCCTATATCTGCTCTTTGAGACATCGTTCTCGTTCCTTTGTGCAATCGCTTGTCTCTCTTTCAAAACCCGCCTGTCTATTCCTCGCGTCAACCTTGCCGCTTCGCGATGGCGTCCACTTTTCGAGCACTATTCCTTCAGCTTCTCATAGCTACATGCTCTCTCCAAGCAACAGCAATGCCAGCACCAGAGTTGGAATATAAACCCACCACAGAAGCAGGCATGATGTCCGGTATGCCACCCCTTCCTGTCTCCTTCCCACATCCCATCCTCTCACTGCCCCCTCCACTCTTCTCCCATTCTCCATCCAACCGCTTGATCCCCCACTACCATCCTAACAACCCCAAAGCCTTAGTCTGCTGCCGCGAAACCAGCAACTGCGCTAGCGCGGCAACAGGGCAATACAAGTACTTCGCTTGCTGTTCCTCTTCGCACTGCACTGATGGGAGCCCATTCAATACCATGGGGGAGTGTGTCGTTAGTACAGCTACTATCAATAAGTGTCCTGGGTAGAGGATGGTGGTGATGATGGGGAGGACATAGGACAAGAGGGGTGGGTGAGTGTACTGAAAGTAAGTAGAGGTGTGAGTAGGTATGGTGGGCGAGTTGAGATGTGAGGATGTTTGTGGTAGAAGTCGAGAACAGGGGTTGGTGTTCTGCTGATTGGGGTGGTTCTGAGTCGGTGTAGTGTGTACAAGGGGGGCGTTGAGAGGTGATGTACATAACGAAAAGTCAAACAATTGTAGGATTAGAGAGCGTCTTGTATTCAATCTTGGTAGCGTAATATCATGACAGGTTCTTTCAGTATTGTCATCGAGATGAAAGTGACTGGAGAGATGTCTATGTTGCTGCCGAAGCACGATCTCTACAATAGAGACAAGAAACAACAGCTACTTTGAAAAACACTAACAACGGAAACGGCCATGATCAAAGAAAAGAATAACTTCAAGAATCATACGGGATGGTACACAGACTAAGTGTTCGGCCGCATATTGTGCAACCTTTCACAGCATTTTGGACGACAATCTCGATCCCTCATCACACTTGCAATAAATCAGATATAGAACCAACAGATGATATCATTGAAAAATACAGGGTATCGCAGAACTAAACAGCATCTAAAGTTTATAAGCCCAGTTCTGAGCTACCATTAACATCTTACGAGCCAGTCAGCTTATCCACCACAGCATCCATTTTCCCAATCCACTTCCTTCTCGATACTTCTGAGCCATCAATCTCTCCAGGCCACAACAAGCGTCTCAACCACAATGCTCTAACCATCATACCGAATACAAATATCCAGACAACGATAACAAAGACACCGAGAACTGTTCCAAGAATCTTCAGACCTTCAGAATTGAGGGATTTCCCCAGTGCAGCGGTGGCTGTTACTAGCGCTGTATTAGGGAAGACAAATGAGAACCTATGATTATTCATCAGCTCTAAAACATTGAAATATTGGAGCAGGGGGTAGCGCACCAAGTCATATCGAACTGAATATGATGATCCGGATTATTCGGTTGCATGAGCTGCCAATGAGCTCCAACACTGACAACAAAGAACCACAGACATAAACCCCACATCCAGAGTCCTGCTAGATCGGCGAGGAGTTTGATGACGAATGCTGCGTCGCTGTTACCTTGGAAGCCGGTGGGTAGGACTTTGGGTACGACGGTGTTGCCGAGATGAACTATGCCGGCGACTGTAAAGCCCGATGGACCCACGGAGACAAACTGAAGGCGTCAGTAGTATACGAAGTGTGGGGCTTGAGCTTCTTACTATTCCAGGTCTCGTGGTCTCGCGAGGGAGCTTTTGCGTCATGAGACGATATATAAATGCACTATATATCATCAAGCTCACAAGGAAACCTGTTCCTTGGATACAAAGAGCAGCAAAAGTTATAGAAATGGAATCGATTCGTGCGGCTGCAGCAGAGTCGGGTAACGCATCAATGAGGTTCGCCGCGAATGGTGCAATGAGAAGCAGAGGATATGCTGGAAATATCCATATAGGTGTCATGGTGTGTATTGGAAATGTTCTGCGCAAGCATCAACATGTGTTCAGGCATTGAGGGGAGTGAACATACTGGGTTGACCAGATGATGAGATATAGCCCAGAACTAGCTAGGAAGCTCAAAGCAGCATATATCCAGAAACACACTTGCATGACTGTTTGGAGCCATGGTCCGGTTCCTGAAATTCCATATTGGCTTATGTTGATGAGTATAGTCCCAATTCTAGAAGCTGGTCAACATCAGAGACCTTCTAGCGCGGAGGTCTCAACTTACGATACTACCTGAAAATGTGTAAGTAGCTGCTGTATAGGATAGGGAGAAAGACCTTACACTGGCAGGTATGAACAAAGACTCGGAAGGACTAGTGAAAGTGCCTTTGAAAGAACCAGAATTCCACCGAAATCTTAATGTGATAAGAGTGCAATTCATCAAAAATAGGACAAGGTTGAACAGAAACACGATCACGCCAAGGATTCGAAGCCATTCAGAGCGGTATGGTACTGCGCACAGTCAAAACAATGTCTGGGTTGTAGGTATGAAGTTGTATTACTTGAATGAAGTACGTTACCGATACCGCCAGTAGCCATTGTCATTGTGAACCAGGTCCATGTAAAGCAACCTATACGATCGCGGAAGCCAACCTTCCTTCGCATTGGTGCATCTTCCTGCTCCTGCTCTTTCTGCCGGCTTTCTACGGTATCATCCTGCGCTTCGTTGATATCTCCCACGGTTGTGTCTGCGCCGCTATCTGCGCTTTCGCCAAATGGGTTCCTTCTTTTCTCCCCCTCCTTATTGATGCAAATTCCAAAGTATCCGCTGCTCGCCGGTGATAAAGGTTGTAGAGGTGATTCGTAGCCATTCTCCGGGATAATCGCTCTCATCCTTCTGGGTACAGCTCTTTGTGCTGACATCTCGCAAAGATGCCAGTCTCGGGTGGAGTGACGAAGATCTTGGAAATGGCGTAGAGGAAGAGTAGAAGCAATGGCTCCATGGACGTGAGGGCGTAGGAGAAGTTAACGAGGGTCGTGATGAATATTAGGAGATTGAGGACGATTGATCCCACATTGCTGAGCGCCATCGTGAAGAGAGGAGGGAATGAAAGGGCCTCTAGGAGCTTGCTGGTGGTGTGGGCTTGGGCGTGCGCGTGCAGGTTATCTTTCGGGGAAGACTCGTTGTGTGCGGGTTATCGGCACAAGTGCAAAGGTGCCAGAGGAGCGTCATAGTACGGACTTTTGGACGGCGTCTTGGATGGTGCAGCAGGAAAGCACCAATAGGCACTGGAGTCGCGTGCTCTAGCGTGCTTTTAGGTGCGGTGTGACCAGGCAGTATATCTCCCCGAACATCAAAAAGCATCGGTGCCTTTCCGCCAACACCAGAAAAACATCAACATCAAATTGGAAGGCCACCACTAGAGTCTGCCGCAACTCGCGAATATGCTATACTATACTAACACAGTGTGATTGACAGCCTCGAGATATCCTCCGTCTCCAGTCAATTGATCCTTCATACATTCTGTCTCTATTTGGCCATATTCCTTGGTCGTCGGCTCAAGGAAGTACTCGGCGCATGCATGTATCAGCAACTACGAGACATTTACCATGTCATTGCATAGCCTGGATGTGGCACGAATCCTGTTGACAGACTCGACGAATAATCTGCAGCTTTCAGCGATTTCTTATGCATCCTTCAAGCTACCACAATGTATTGCTACTTCGAACCATACTGATATTCTCAAAGCACTAACTTCTGGACATATCTGGACATCTAGAGGTATTGCATGTACACTGGACATCAGTTTCCTTGTCAATGGCAAGCCTTTAGACAAAGTCCAGAGAGCAATGCTTCTTGAAGGTCTTGGCAGACATTTGCGAGATACCAAGGTGAGTTACTATCTTACGGATGTCGGAACTAGGCTAAGTACTGCAGCTCTGGCCACAGCTCTCCCTATCACCTGGCCTCAAGCTCAACGTCGACCCAACACCACCGGTACTGGGGCCTGACATATCGATTGCCATTAAGTATGGACTTCCTGACGACACCGCCCCAAAAGCAGGACCACGAGCTTGGCTTCTGGACAAAACAGATATCTGCCCATCCAAAGATATCCCACGAGCAGAGGTGGAAAGGGTACAAATGCAGCTGAACTTCCTATCGATTGATGATCGGAAGCAAGCAGCAACCACGGTGGAGGAGATTCTTCAAGATAAGGAGCATGAGCTACTGCTTGATCACGGCTCCGTTGAACCACGGACCGGCCATTTACCGCAACTCGATAATGCAGTGAAAGCTATCCAAAACCTCACTCGGTCCTTTGCGCTCCAGTTCGGTCTTCCTCAACCAAGTCTACTCGACCATGATACCTCAGCGCCCGAACACTCCGCCTCCATTGCCTTGGACCATAGCTGTCCCACATCTATGCACTCGGTATCGAGGAAGACAGGGAAATTTTCCAAGCAAGTCACAGATGTTCTGGAGGAATGGTTGGAATCGCATGCCGCTCATCCATACCCAACCGAAGAACAGAAGCAATATTTGATGCGTTCGACAGGCTTGAGGAGATGTACAATGCCGCATCAATGTTGGTAAATGCCTGGCTAACGCGAATGCCAGCACAACTCAATTCTTGGATGACTAGGTGCAGGCCCAAAATATCCCATATCTCATCACGTCGCAGCGAAGAAGAAATGCTGTGGCCACTCACCTTTTCCGAGCATGAGCACCTAACTGAAGATGATGACGATCCTTCCGACCTCCTTTTCGAACACAGCAATGAACCTTCATCTATCCTCTCGCAAATGTCCGTCGGCACTTCGATTATAACACAGTCTGGCTCGAAAGCGGCTCTCGTACCCCGGACACCAGAAGATGCAACACACCAAATGCCAAAACTCACATTAAATGTAGACATAGCTGGGAAACTGATCGATAACGTACTACAAACCTTGATTGCTGGCTACTATCCGCGGCTTCGAATGCCACAAGGTGTTCAGGTCGAGAAGCCTACACCAGAAACATCCTTATCCCAATTGGTCCCAGCAATGTTCAGCCCAGGGTATCGACAGGTACATAACCACTGCCCAAAATAGATTGACAACTCTAACAATCAACAGATCATGGCACACAATTCACGCTACATGCCAACAATCACCCACGCCCTAGCAGTATCTTTACCGAAAAACGTTCAATCTCCAGCTCTAAAGAAGAAAGTAGAGCAACTCGCTGCGCTACCCCTTTCGCCGCTCACGGAAGACACCGAGCCGAGCGAGGAGCTCGGCACGAGCCAACACTTATCCCGAGTCGTAGAAACGAGATTATTCGCCATGATGCAACAAACCCTTTACGATCCCTCAGCGACTCGAAAGATATGGAGGAAGATGAGGAATGAAACAGACAATAGCAACGCACCAAATGACGAATATTCAAGCCCCGACATATTCGAAGAAAACAAACCAGGAGAAACACGGGATACGTGGGATGACATGCTGGCAGAATTCGTATCAGACGACGAATTCGATGATCTTCTGGACGGGGAAGATGATGATTTTGATTTGCTTGATGGAGCGGATCGAGAGAGGTTGGCGATTGAGAGGAAGATGGATGAGATGTTGTTTGGTGATGGTAGAAATGAGGAAGAGCATGATGATTTCCTGTTATCTGGTGGTGAGAGTGAGGACGGCAACATGTTGCTCTAACTTTGGCTTCTATTTAGTTCTGTGAATTGAGGTTGCTATACCTTCATAGCTTGAATGTCCCAGTAGATGACCATCATCTAGCAACAATATTAGCTCAAAGCAGTTCCTAGACAATTTCCGCTCCTCAATGTCCCACCTGCTGTAGAAAGTTCATCTCCACTGTTTTCATGTTGCTGAGATGCTGCCAGAGTCAATGCCCATCTCCAGCAAATCAGCCCTCCTGCCTATGCACAAGCGTGCTTCTCTTTTCCAGTCATTAATACTGCTCAAGCATGATCTTTCTCGTCCACACAGATCCTTCTATAATTCTTCGTTCCTACATTTATGCATGCGCAAAAGACTTGGAGTCAGACGAGAAGTTCATGGCCGTTCTAGACATTGCCTTTCAAACCACATGTCAAGTTAATTTCGGGGTTTGAGAGGTCCAACAATGCATCTCACAGTTTCAGTGCTTGTTTGCGACTTTGCGCTCATTTGTAAGGAGAGTATAAGTTTGTTTTGTTATCTAGTAATGAGCGTACATGTTTATCATCAACGCAATCCAAAGCATCCCAAAATACCGAAGACAAAGGGAAGTCAATGAAAGCAGAACCAAGTACATAACCAGCAATTTTCCAGCCCAAGAGTTCTGTAATGACGGTCTCTAATTTCGGTCCAACGACGGAACAACGCAATCATGAAAGCAAAAAGTTTGGCTGTGCCCAAGAGCTGTAGCACAAACTAGAAGGAAACAGGCAAGATTCCCCACATCACCTCCCGCTGAAGATCATCAGACACATGATCAAGTTCGAGATACCCGTCACACCTTCTTCCACCCTGCTAGATGCTTTAGATTGATGATCCTTGAATTCGCAGCCCTTCATCCTGATGCCTTTTCAAAGACTTTTGGCTTTGCTATTTCCAAGTCGCTTCTCGCATTTGTCACAAGTGGTTTTCGGCTTTCGCACCCCAGATCTGTCCTGCTGCCAGGTATAGTACCATACCACCTCGAGGTCGCTGACATCCATGAGTGTGATTGTCTTCTGGCCAGGCTTCAATAGCTTCATGAATGACATTTCGGACTTTTCAAGTCTGCTTGCATTGATACCATGGCCCCACAAGTGGATCACCAGCCCATTTTCTGAAAATGATGAGCTTGAACCTTCACAATTTCCAATAGCACATTCGTATTGCCCATGCGCTTTGCCCTTCTCATGCTTAAAAACGTCTTCTTTCGTGAGAAGGCCTCCATTTCCATTTCCTTGGGAAGCACAACAGTGATCGTACTGACAATGGTTCACGCCATGCGTAAAATAGTTTACATGCTCTCTGAACTTGTCCTTACGACCAAAGGGTTTCTTGTGCCAGCAGTCTGTGTTTGGGCACTTGAACAAACGTCCGACTCCATGCTGCGAAGCGAGATGACGATCGAGATCACCCTTTTTGGGAAATGGGCGTCCATAAGAGCAGCCTGGATGGGTGCAGTAGAGAGGATTGACGTGGATGTTTTCAACATGAGTGTCGAGAAGCTTCTGTGACTTGAAGGCCGCTGTCTTCAGACAACCGGGCCAAGCGCAAATCAAGGTCCCATCCATATGAGATCGGCCTGGGGCCAGGAGCGATGTATGACGCGTAGAACTCGAGATTAGGCGACTTAAAACCCCAACCTGTTTCTGGTTGGAACGCTCTTGTGCGTTGCCACTGGGGAACAGAGGGCAAATTAGCGTCAATGTCGAAAAAAAAAATCTTACTCCGATTCGTCGATATTGAAAAGGGCGCTGGGGTCTCCTCCAGTGAGCTGCAAGCCTGCTGTTGTGTGACTCGAGAGGGCGTTCTGGCCGACACCGTTCGATACCCAAGCCGAGCCACTCAAGTCGGTGAGCGATTGCGTGGGAGCCTGATCGTTGAAGGAGGTGCTGGCACCCCAAGTTGGTATGGTGGTATCGTTGTTGGTCAAGTCGGACCAAGGAAGAGTGCTGGTGGGATTGTTGAAGTCGAAGCCGAAGGGGATCGTGACTGTTGGCTGAAGAAGTTCGAATTGATTGAAAGAGTACTGGCTGTCGAGCATCTGCTGGTAGTTGTCGTTCATCGGCTCCCACACCTGAGTCGTAGTAGGCTGGGGCAGTGTCTCGTCGCTGAAGGCGTAGTAGTTGAGCGCAGTGTTGGAATCGATGCCACCTGAAGCGGCCACGAACTCGTTGATCGGATCTTGTTCGTTGAAGTTTCCGTCTGGAGCTTGGGCGAATGAATCAGCGCTGTTCTGGTTGGGATCGAATAGATTCATTGTCGGACCGAGGAGGTCGTTCTCATCGAACGCGTAGGACCCGTTGTTGCTGTTGTTGTTCATGATTTCGGAAGGTGTGAGGGGTGGTGGAAAAAGGGCGAATGTGGCTTATGCAGGTCGAGACAGGGCGAACTAGCGTGATTGATTGTCTGTGACCAGGCTGTGAAGGAGGAGGAAATGTGCGAGAGGAGGTAGAAATTCGGGTTGGGGAACGGTCCTACTATATGCTTTTCTACGCTGTTGATGGCCAGCTGCTGCTAGAGGGGGCGATTTTGATGCCAGGGTGTGTGCCCTTTGCTCCTTCGTCATCTCTGCTTCTTTGGCTACCACTCTGATTTTGAGGATTGGTGTCCGGAATCTTGAAACTCCACGGGATGCATTTTCCATACTTTTCAAATTTTTAGTTCTACCATTTTGGCGTGCAAATCAAAAGAGCAGTCAAGACAATCCTGCCGGTCACGAGCGTCTAGGACCGCTGAAGAAAGAATACACGCAGTTCAGCTTTTCAAGGAATCCAACCACGCGTTTGAAAACATCGAGTTCGGCGCCCATGACCCCGTGCATGTTGGCTTCTCCAACTAGCTGGAAGTACTCCTCGCCTTCGCAGCGGCCGCAATACAACAGGAACACTACAACCGTGTAACATGCAAATCATATCGCCGAGTTGAGATGCTTTTAAGGCGAGTCCCATCATTCCTTGCTCATCGATGAGGGAATCGTTGGTGACAGATCACGCTCCGGACTCGGTGCAAGAAGTCTACCACTAGAGAACAGTCGAACATGCAATTATCTTTCCTGTGTCTATAGCCTTACCAGGGAGACTGAGCTGCATGGAGCGAAGAAGAGCTCTTCTGTACCACGTTGGAGTGTCTAGGCCATCTGGACATCGACCAGCAACAAGGATACAAAATCCTTCGAGGATATCTCTATTGTTGGATGTAAAATGACTAATCTCAAGCCAGTCTTGAGGATGTCTTTGGTCGAGGTCTTGCTAAATTTTGGTGTTACACCAATTTGAAAGCATACTGCTAGCATGAGTCCAGGACAATGGACAAGGACCAAATTCGATTCGAGACTTAGTGTTTGCATATGCTTGATAATGTCTGCTGTTTGGAAACCCGATCAAATTTACTGCCTCCACGACTCTATATGATTTCACTTGGTGACTGAGCTACCTGGAAAGGTTGTACCCGGGTGATAGTGAGCTCGCGTTGGTAGCGACTCGCGAAAAGTGAAATCGAACCACATGTGCAGGAGGCTAAGGTGCATATTTTTCAACTGACTCTCAAGTCGCAATCGTTTTCCACAATTTTGCCTTTGTTTTTCCCTTCAAGGTGTGAATAACCATCACGGCCTAGACTTTTGCAGAAAAGCCAAGCTTGGAAGCCACTCATTCCTGGATTCGTTTGTCAATGTTTATGTTCGCCGCGTTGTTTGGTTTCTATAATTCTTGTTGCAGAAGTTCCGCCGAAACAGGAACTACTCCAAGTATTGTTACTCTTCTTCTGGGTTGTCGTTGGGTTGTGCCATGCGCCAAGGGTCGCCAAGCAGCGCCCAATGTGACTGGAATGGAGTATGGAGGAATGTAGATTTATGTACCTCTTCGGAGTACCACATAGGTTGCATACTTCTTATGTCTCTGCTTCGTGAGTACCGTATGCAGCCTCTCCTCCTCTTGTAGGCGTAATCCACATATCAGAAATTGCTGGAAATCGCCGTGAAGCCTCTGTTTTGTGTCTGAGATGGAGTCTTCATTCCTGTCTATGTCCCTATGGAATTGCCGGCATGTTGGGCTACAAATACATAATCACACGTTTCGAGTTCTTCAATCATGTTAATTGAATATCTGGCGGTCTTTGTAGTGGCCTCTGCTTCTTGATCATCATTACCAATTATGAGGCTCTTCTATCAACCACTTCTTTTGGCCGCAGCAACTGTTGCTCAAGATCTCCCAAGCAATGCTCCTGATGTTGCAGTATTATCAATTGAATCAGCAATCGCTGAACCACCACCGCCCTCAGAAGTAGTCATTCCACCACCGCCGCCTTCTGAACTCGCTGAACCACCACCACCCCAGACTGTGGATGGTTTCACTCCAACACAAGACGTGCTGAGTACAGTACCACCTATCGAAACGTTCACACCAACTTCCAATTCCCTGATGATCTCAGTGACATCTATCACTGCAACTGGTGAGCTTCCTGAGGAGACGTCACCACCCAATGCAGATCATGGACCATTACCTCCTCCCGAACTGACTCCCGAGGAGAGCATCAACTCAACAGCCTTGGATCTCCAATTCTATGCTGGTCTTTCTGTAACATCACCACTAAGTGCCGTAGACGGAGAAGAGCTTCCACCAACTGTGTTGCCAGCGTGCCCAGACATTTCGACGCTCCAAAAACGAGGATTATTTGGCAGCCGCCCAAAACGACCAAAGTTTTACCCTTGCATGCCGACAACCATTAATATACCAATCGTCTTCACCTACGTTGCAAGTGGGCTGTTTATAACATTTCCCCCAATACTCGCAACGAGAATACAAAAACAAGTGAGCTGGCGTTGCTGACATAATCTTATCGTTGATCCGAACTTTTCAAAATACACATTCCATGGGAACGATCTCGACAAATCAAAGACTCCTCTCACTCAGAAAAATAACAAACTCATGCGTGATTCCAGAAAGGGTGCTGCAGATTCCTTGAACGTCTGGATCGTCGATTCTGTCTATGATCTTGACCGCAAGCTTTCCATCGTTGGGGTAAACTACCCTTCATTTTGAGATTTATAACGCATACAATCTGCTAACACTGGTATGTACATAGCACCCCTTTTTCCCAGCTTGGAAATTGTTCAAGCACGATGGTATGGTTTTGGCTATTGGCGCGCTGCGCACGTCCAGCGATGCGTTGGCAGATGCAGATCCACAGCGACGAGGCGGTACCATACTCCACGAACTCGGGCACTGGATGGGTCTCCTCCACCAGTTTGGGGACTCTGATTGTGGAGCCGATGATGGCATCGCAGATACATATCAGTTTTCGAGCAAGAACAATCTCGAATGTATACAGTATCGCTGCACCGGACCTCGAGAACTCTACCGCGTTGAGAACTGGATGAGTTACTCGTCTTGCGCCGGGACACGAGATGGCTCTCCCATGCCAGTCAACTTCCGTGCCTTCTCCCCAGGACAAATAGCAGCTATGTTCTCTCGCTTCTACCAATTCCGACGAGATTCCACAACTTCAGGCACATTTTGTGCGAATTCAAAACGAGATGTTGGGAAACGTGCAGAAGAGGGAGCAAATACATTGGCGGACATGTTGTTGCAGAATTGTTCCATGGCAACCCAGGATGTGTTTGAGGAGAAGTCCATTCCGCTCGCGCCAGAGGTGCTCAAGAGTATCAGCTCTGCCGCAAGCAGTATGTCCGCGACCCCTAAACCGAAGAACACAGACCCGGCTGCGCTGGTGCCGAAGACGGCAACTTTGGGCACCGCTAAGCCGACACCAACAACTGGGGACACGGATTCGACATCGACGTCAGCATCCTCGCCGAAGAAGAAAGGAGCGGCAGGCAAGGTGGAAGCTGGAGTTCATATGAGCATCTTGCAATTGTACTTTTGTTCTTAGTGCTTCAATGATTCTGAGTAATGCTTCTCGATTTCAGTTCATATCTAGGAACGCTTTTTAATGTTATTATATTACTTGCTCACATCAAGATTCGCACTTGCATAGAAACCAAGTGCGATATAAGTATCTTTTGATAGCTCGTACTGCTAGACAAACGCTTCAACAGCGTACAAGTAAATGGCAAACATTAATGGTACATAAAATACCAGGCGCTTGTCTCGCTGAAGCTTTCCAGTTGAGGTGTCACGAGATAGTGGCACAGCCCAGAGTCTTTGCAACCAGAGGAGTATTAGGATAACCAATGAAGTCGGGATGACTTTATCACTCTGTAGTATGTTTGTATCTGTATGAGCGATCAATCCAGCCATCCCTTGAATCGCTTGCATCAGACTGATGAGATAGCAAAGGTAGTTTACACAAAATACTGCAAGCCCCCAGGTTGTTTGTAACCTGAGGAAGGCAAGTTGAGGCGGAGGACATGTGAACAGCCGTTTGATTTCAGTCTCTTATGCCCGGTCTCAGGCTGATCATCGCTGAAGATCAGGTAACAAAGATAGGAGAAGAGAAATGGCAGCGGAATGGCTGGCATGCTCACCTAGCTCTTGACTTCCTTGAGTCAATGATCTGCAGCTTCAAAAGGGTGGTAGAGCTTGAGATGTGTCATGTTTGAACTGCCATCAAAGCACCTTGAGACGAGTAACACTAGTATTATTATGCAGAACCTCGAGTACGACAGTATCGAATGCCAACATCCAATATCCAATGCTCCTATGCCCAATATGCAAGACACAATATATAACAGACATTACACTATGGTGACACAGAGGTCTGATTATAATTCAAATCACAAGCATGTGGATGCTGTAAACAATACTTTGGCACCAACGGACTGGCCCCGACCCCATTCGCGACCAGATATTCCCTGAAATTGAGAATCCGTTGAGTCATCTCAGTAACTCTCTTCTGTCCCGCTGCATTCTTGTTCCCGCTCCAGCTCAACTCCGCAAGCGCAGCTGCTCTTGGCCAAATCTTCGAGCTGATGACCGTATCATCAACTTGCTCAGACCAGAGAGGAGCAGTGACTCCAAGGACGTGCTTAGCTTCGGATGAAGTGAGATTGGTGGTGAAATCAAAATCGTAGATGCGTTGCCAGGTCTTATATGGACCGCACCAAGATCCTCCATTTCCTCCCCAGTTGAAGTTGGGAGTACCGTCCACAGCATCCGGATTCTCCATGACGTTGTATCGAGGATCGTTGGTTACCCATCCTCCGAAGCCGCAGTCGAGGTATAGCCAATCCGAGGATGAGACGATGATGTCGTAACCTGCTGACGTGAGGGTTTTGATGTTTGTGAGGCCTCCGTTCCAGGTTTGAAGAACGATGTCTTTTGGTACGGTGTGTGCGTGTGGTGTTGAGGTGTAGACGTCTTCCCACATGATCAACTTCCTATTTGCAGGTTTTTGGAAAATCGGAACTGCTTTGTCGACCCAGTATTGTACCAAATCATCGTAGGTTCGGGAGGTATTGGCGGCGAACCAAGCCGTGGTGAGGGAGCTGAAGTTGTAGCAACCTGTTTGCAATTCATCGGCTCCAACGTGGAAGAAGTTGTCAGTGAAGACGCTAGAAAGTTCCTTGTAGACTTTTGACACAACCTCGTATGTTTTGTTGCTTAGGATCTCGAGTTGGCCGGGGTTGGGCTCGACGGCCGTGTGGAGGGCCCAGACGTCGTTGGACCACCAGGAGTCTGCACATGCAACGATGCTCGGATCAATCTGCTTCCAGCCAGAAGAGGAGTGACCTGGCATATCAACCTCGGGGATGACTCGAATTGCTCGAGCTTTGGCGTATGCGAGGACAGCTTGGATGTCAGCATGGGAGTAGATTTGGTATGAAGCATATGCATCTTTGGTCATCTCTGGATAGGTTTCCATCTGCACAGGCCATGATTGAGCATCGTCCAAGTGCCAGTGCAGAACATTCAGTTTCGACAATGCCATTCCATTGAGTTGTTCGTAAATTTTCGGCAGACTGATAAAGTTTCGTCCACTATCGATCATGATTCCACGGTATGGGTATAGAGGTGCATCATTGATAGATACTGGCTGTTCCACCAAAAGTCCGCCTTTTCCATCTGAAATTATGATTTGTTGAAGGGTGGTGAAAGCATGTAGAGCTCCCCAAGTTGTCTTCGCTGTGACAGAGATGACAGGCGAGCTTGCTGTGATATCTATGGTGTATGATTCGTCCACGCCATGTTGCAGATCAGCATTTGCATCTGCGATCTTGATATTGATATCCGTGAGCAGTACGGAGGTTGTTCGTTTCGTTGACGCTGCAGTTGTCGGGAAGACAGCGTATGTTGCAATCGGGGCTTCGGTAGCTTGAGGCACCCATTTAAGGGCTGCTATTGTGCCGAACGCACGATTCCAAGCATCGACAACCAGTGTGTTTGGTGCTCCTGTCAAGACTAGATATCCTGCCACTGATTTCGGACCTGTTGTTCCCCAAGTTATCGACGTGGGTGCTGGAAGAGGGTTGACTGCCACCGCCTCTCCCAGTCCCAGCAGGCATGCGAAGGTTCCTATGATTTGACTGAGACGCATATTCGGAACTCTGGTGACTTGGGTTGAGAAAGAAGGAGAGAACGTCTGAAGAAGTATTTCTCCATCGTAAGAACTTTGGGTCAAGAGATCAGCACTTGCTGGCTCCTTGGTGAAGCCTCCTGCTGCGGTCAGCAGCGTACTTCGTACAGAATAAACAAATTAACGTTCTCTATGTAACATCAGGGGTTAAGCAAGATCGGGCGTCCCTTTGATGAGGTACCAGCATGTGAGCCAACCAGGCCCTGTGCAGACAGTGCAGATGCCCACAGCATGCAACGTGATGGACCAATGGCGGGAGTGTTTGTGACCGATCTTCTGCATGTTCTCTGCAGAGCCGGGTCAGCAAGTGAGGGGATGCGCAGTCGGGCCTATCTGGGGCGCCTTCAGCACTCCTTCATTCCCTCGGACAGGGGATTTACGTTGTTCCGGGCTTCTAAAATTAAGGTCATGCTAGCCTTTCAGCTGAGGCCCGTTCCATAACCACCACCACATCCTTTTGTGTGTGCATGTTAAGGATTCCGCATGCAAATATGCTCTGGAACGTTACTTCAAGCCTCCATGCTCCTGTCAGCCGATGCCGAGATGATATTGACGTTTGCTATGCGAGAACGCGAGCATACAGAGCCTCATCTCGATGTGCTGCTCGGCCCAGAGACGAGAGAGAAATGAAATAACATTGGCGATGATATACGAGCAGTCAATCTTGACAGTTGCGGGTATACCCGACCCGGTCACCTCGTGCAAACTTCGGCTCTGGACTTTGTCCAACATCGCTACCGGACGAATACGTTTTGATAGATGCAGCTGTCCGCCTTGCCACACCAGAGTCAGCTGATGATTCCACCAGCCTCAACGTCTGGTCGTCGGATCCCGATTGACATACTGACCTCTGACTGAGACTCCGCCGGGAATGCCATTGGCTCTTTGACACGATGTCTCGCCTTGCTGGACTGGAATAGATTGCGATCTGGGAAATCAAGCAAAAGCCTTTTCCAAGGACTGTTAGAAGTTTTCGGCTATGTCTTCTGTATTCCTCCTACTCTTACTTATCCCAAGAAAATACTCATACTGCTCCCAGAAGACTAAGCTAGAGCCACCACAGACGCACTTCACCTCACTCAGATGCTGTCTCATCCGTGTTCATGACGGTCACATTCCAGTCTTCCGAGGTCACAAAGCATCTGAAACAGGCATCAACGACTTTTCAACAATCAAGTGTCTACCATCCAGCCTTCCCAAGTACCCGAGATACCTTCCTGACGACAGCTCTTCCGCTTGATCAGCCCTCGACAGTAACCTCATGTATCTCCCTACTCAACAAGGTGCAACATCGGTAGAAGAAAAGTGGCAGCTATTAATATGCTCTCCCTCTTGGTCCAAACGCGACTCAAACGGTGTTGCTAAATCATGAGCTCTGAAATCATTATCAGCTCCAATCATGAAAAGACCAGACGACTCTAATCAGCCTACAACATAAACTTTTTCCCAGCGTTGTTCCGATAGCCAAGCGACGGAGCTCTCTTACCCAGGGACTATCTTCTTTTGAAACATGACTAGATCCTGTACCTAGCTAGTATGACAACTTTGGAAAAGGGCCTAGAAAGTACATATACGAACGACACTGGCTCTCGCTCAAAATCCTTCCTGGTTCAGCCGGGCATGAAATCGAGGGTGATGAGGTTCCTACTCATTTGTAGGAGGAAAATCGATAACCCTTGGGAAATAGTTAACCGGAACTGGGTGACTCAGAGGAACACCAGTTCTCCATGCAACCACATTCAGCAAACGACGACTGTCTGCTATCAACCCCGATCACAAGGACTCTCACTTCAGTCAACTCCAGATCATCTCATCATCTAGCATGGTACGTCAAGAATTAAAGAAGTCTACAGCAGTTTCTTATACCAGTTATGAAATCGGTCAGCTTGCTCCATGGACAGCCCGGACAGGGTACACCAACCTCGTTATTCCTTCTGATTGGAAACCCCCAGAGCTCAGCCTTACGACTGTCATTGGCTTCATGAATTGCCCTTTCTCTTTGTTCATCATCACGTGGCATGTGTGCGCAACGGCTTGACATTGGCCGGAGAACGCAAAGCTGCTCGGACAAGTCTCATGTCAGCATGACTTGAGAGCCACTCACGATCTCGCATCTGAACTCGATTCGCTCGGACACAATATTCGGAGACATTGTATCAATCAACTTGGTAAGCAATCTCTGGCCGCCCGGCGGACATCAGATCGGACTCGCAGGCGCCAGATGTCGTGACAGCCGTAAGCCTCCTCTGCGCGAGCCGCAGCCCACAGCCAATGTTGCATCAAACTTCTCATCATTTCCCCAGACTTTCTCTCGTATCATTCCTCTGGGGTCAATTCATGTTAGATATAGTGCAATCCCTTGCAAGTGCATTATTGGTTTGTCATTTTCCGTGCCGTTTCGGCATTGTTTGTGTCCTCCGTCTCGGTGCTTGGGGTATTTTATATACTCTCTCTTCCCATTACTTGTATCCACTCTTCAATCTCGTCTTTTGATCATTCACGAAAAGTGAAACTTTCAGCCAAGTCATCTGCAACCCTCTCATCTTAATCATGGTGAAAAACATTCTCATTCTTGGCGCCTCCTACGCAGGAGTCTCCACCGCCCACCGCCTTCTCAAACAATCCCATGCCGACTTCAAAATCACCCTCGTCTCCCCAAATACACACTTTTACTGGTCTATGGCATCTCCCCGCGGTATTGTTCCAGGCCAATTCACGGACGAACAACTTTTCAAGCCCGTCGCTGAAGGTTTCAAACAGTACCCTGCTACCAAGTTTGAGTTTGTCCTAGCTGCTGCAGAGAGTCTGGATGTTGCCGCAAAGGCTGTGCTGATTTCCGGCTCTGCGGGAAAGAAGACGCTGTCATACGACATACTCGTACTGGCTACCGGTTCTAGGGCGAAGAGCGAATTGCCCTTCAAGTCATTGGGTACTGTAGAAGAGACGAAGGTGGCGCTCCATGCGCTCCAGTCCAAGATCAAGGAGGCAAAGACAATTGTGGTTGCTGGAGGTAATGCAACAGGTGTAGAAGTCGCCGGAGAAATCGCGTTCGAGTTTCCAAAGAAGAAGACCACACTAGCAAGTCAGCCTACAAAAATCTCAATCACCTGCTAACATTCCAGCAGATCGTAAGCCGTCCAACAATCCTACCCGAAACACCGACCAGCGTACAATCTCTCGCAACCAAAGAACTCCTCAACCTAAAAGTCGCCCTCAAGACCAGCACAACAGTCATCTCCTCAACCACTCTTCCAAACGGACAATCAGAACTCACTCTCTCCGGCGGCGAGAAACTCGTCGCAGATCTCTACATCCCGACTTTCGGCCTTCTTCCAAACTCCTCATACATACCCTCCACCTTCCTCAACGAGCAAGGCTATGCCATCGTCGATGATTATCTGAGAGTCAGGGGCGCGAAAGATGTCTGGGCCATAGGCGATGTCTCGGCACTTCAACCTAGCCAGTTTATTACTACTGATACGGAGTCTGCACATCTTGCTAAGAATCTTGGACTTGTGCTTCAAGGGAAGGCACCTGTGGCATATAAAATATCTTCGAGTAGTAAGTTCTGCATCTTCGAGTTAAGAAGGAGATAGCTAATGAGTATCTAGAAGTTCTGGGCGTGCAGATTGGGAAGAAGGCTGGAACGGGACATTTTGGGACCTGGAGGTTCCCAAGCTTTATGATCAAGTACTTGAGGAAGAACTTGTTCCTTGAGAATCTCGACAAGACTGTTAGTGGGAAAATGTTTTGATTGGACTGAGCTTTTCTTGTAAGGATGTCTGGAAATGCGGAGAGGAGGGGGTGAGCGAAATACCACGTGATTTGGGATTGATATGATCTGATTGAGGAGCGAGTCTTCTTGAAGACTATAACTTCAGACTATATAATATGCTAATATAAATTCGAGGAGCAGTGATGTCTTCCTCTTGTCATGTGATGCAATTTATGAGACTCCTCCAGGTTGTCAAGATCGACCTCAGACAACGCGTCATATCCAACCTTTGCATATTTTGTAGGAAAATGACAGCAAAGTTTGAAGCAGTATATGATCACGGCATCTCACCTGCATCAACTTGGAAGGTCCTTATCGTGGCCAAGGTCACGAGGCGCACATGCATGCTAGTGGGTTGTGAGCCGTGTGTAACCAGGTCATAGCTGTTGCCTAATCTCCTCAGCCTTATCACATCTTCCATATCTTTGAGTTCTCAAACTCCATCTCAAGGACGCTACAGCCAATATGGTGTTGAAAACGGGGGAGCTGTGTTCCTACTGCTCTCAGCTACTTGAACCTTCCGAGAAATCTCACGTTGTACGACCACACTACCCCAACCTCGCTCTCCTGATAAATTCTAGCCTCACTTGCTGCATGTGTGAAAAGTTCTCCGAGGTAAGGCTAGGTGGTCTGCCTGAAGGATCATTGTCCAAAATCGGAGACGCAAGCCATGAAACTATCAAATTTACAGTAAGCCAACAGGAAAAGCAAGTGTCTGACAATGGACCAACATGGATTTACTTCATGTTCTCGTTACGTCTTCCATATACTAGGAAGGATCAGCAACAGGGACATTTTTCCGTCGCCATTTGCAAAGATACATGTTAGTAACTAGGGATCATACCGATATTCATGCTCGCCTGAGTTCGATAACTGACTTGGTGATAGCCAACGCTACCCGGTTACCTTTCTGGAGTGGAGCTCCGAAATCGTATCCGTCTCAGATCGCGTGTTTGAAGTATTGGCTCAGGGAATGTAAAGAAAAACACCCAAGTTGCCATCCATCCAGCAGCTATTGGCCCAAAAGACTACTAGACATAGGCCTGCCCCATTACACTACTTGTAAAGTAGTTTCTTCCAACAGCCTAGACAGTACAGCACTTCAATATGCTACCCTGAGCTATTGTTGGGGCGAATCGGACTTCAAAATAACGCACGCGACTCTTCCATTTTTAAGCCAGCCAACCCCAGATCAGCATTTCCCAAAGACCTATCGGGATGCCATAACCGTTGCTCGAGCATTGCACATCCAATATCTTTGGATTGACGCACTGTGTATAGTACAAGATGATGAACACGAATGGGCGAGTGAGGCAGCTAAGATGCAAAATACATGCGCAGGAAGTGTATTGACAATCGCGGCTACTGATGCAAAGGATACATCGGTTGGTTGGATCTCTTCCAGGGTGGAAGAAGAATTATCTGATAATACTGTCAACCTCTGGCGTATCACAAATCGAAACGAGACCAGCACTGTTATCAGCGTTGAGAAGGGCGATACAGAATTTCAATTACTTTCTTCGCACCAAACAGCAATAATGAACACAAGAGGATGGGTCCTTCAGGAAATGCTTCTTTCACATCGCGTGGTGCATTGCAGGTCGCGATCGATATCCTGGCAATGCAAACATGGTACCTCGATGGAGTCAGGTGTCGAATTTCCCAATGACACGAGCTATCTGCCATCACTCCAAAACAAGTCAGCATATGATGGAGTTGGGCATGACTTGGGGATGCAAACCAGTAGCAAGATCTGGTGGAAATGGATCGAATCCTACTCGGAACGGCTATTTACCGTCCCCGATGATAGACTTCCAGCTCTAGCAGGTATCATAAAACACTACGAAGAGGTAAATGAAGACGAGCATATTCTTGGGCTGTGGAGGAAAACATTGGTATACGATCTTTATTGGAAAAGATCAGAAAAAATGAGAAAGTTCAGCGATGAATCGCAAGCTATGCTAAGTGCAGCACAACGTCAAAACATACCGTCATGGACCTGGCTTTCTTGCCCAGCTGCTGTTGAGAATCAGTGTATCACCCACAGCATCGCTGCCGACCCCAAGTTGATGAGTAAAGTGTCGGGCTGGCATATTCTCTGGGAAGGCGAGCCATTGATGTCGAGACTGCAACATGCTTGCTTGATGGTTGATGGGCCCGTCAAGACGTTCATTCTCAGCATAAGGTCTGATGATGATGAATATGATATGGTGGGGTCCGAAATCGATTTGGTGTGCGGGACTTGTGCTGCAATATTGGACCGTGAAATAAGATTGCAGCAAACCCGTTCTTTTTCATGTATATTTCTCGGAAGTAAGATAAATGATTCCTGGGTAGCCGAAACATTCCTGTTGTTGGAGCCAGTTGAAGAAACGAGTGGTTGCTACCGCAGGGTCGGAATAGCTACAACGTGGAACGAGGAAAGTATACAATCTGTGTTCCACGACGCCGAGAAAAAGACAATTCGATTGGTGTAGCATAGAGGACAAGAACTAGTTGATTTCTATGATAAGGTAATGCGTTCAGCTCAGACTTGATCTTGCGAGGACATCCAAATTAGCAAAACTAAAAAGCATATTGACAAAACCTTCAGCCGAGGCGATGAAGTAAGTTGTTGATATGAAACTTACGACAAGGAGCATGTGAATTTTTCCCTCAGAATATTTTGACACTCATCAAGAGCTATCAGATAAGATGCTGAGTCGACCTGCATTTCGAAGTGAGAAGACCCTCCTTCCCAATGTTGCCCCAATTTTGTACCACGGAAGCAACCCACCACCATGAGAAATAGTGACTCTAAGACCTTCTCATGAGTGGTAGAGAGATTATACAAAACTACCGCGCTCCAAGCGAGGTGTATTTCAGTATCACTTCCAATATAATCACAGACGACAATTTAATCAACCAGAGTTCGTTTCTGTCTTTAAACCTGTTGCTCCAATCTGAGCCGAGCCCCTGAGTCCTGAGCACGCTGGCATTTGGAACTGTGGCTTACGTAAGATCACGCCTTAGGTATTACATCGCAACATACCTAGGTATTTGTACATCTTTTCTTGTCATACTGTCACTTTGACTCGTACAATGCTACAATGTCGAACGGAGTCTCCAACGAGGAACTTGTCACCCAACTTGGCTTCAACGAAAACGACGTCGAACGTATCTCATTCCGCAAATTCAAGCCCAGTCTGGACATCGTGGACCCGGATCCCACCTGGCCTTCAATCTATGCCATCTTCGCCTCACGTATCGTTGCCGCCCTTGGCCCACCATCATCACTCAACGGAGCGGAACCTGGAACAAGCCACCTCGTTTCCGTCTCTCACATAGGATCAACCTCAGTCCCCGGGCTTCCCGCGAAAGCTATCATAGACATCGACGTCGTGGTTCCAGACATCAATGACGAGAGCGCCTACGTGTCAGCGCTGGAATCTCAGGGCTTCCAGTTCATGTTGCGGGAGCCCAAGTGGTATAGCCATAGGTTCTTTACCGCTACCGAGCCTATGTTCGCGAATGTGCATGTGTGGGGACCTGCATGTGCGGAGGCGGAGAGACATCGCGTTTTCAAGGAGTGGTTGATAGAAAATGCAGAGGATAGAGAGCTGTATGGGAGAATGAAGAAGGAGTGTAGCGAGGCAAGCAAGTTAGGTGGGGAGTCGATCCAGGACTACACTGACAGGAAGGATGGCGTGGTTAAGGATATTTTACATAGAGCTTTCAAGCGATTCGGCTACGTTGTATGAGGGCAAGATAGCTGAGCGGAGCGGTGATGGTTGCTAACCGTGATGGATGCGAAATGGCAAAAATGTCGTCTGGGAGTACCTTGGCAAAACTTCCAAGTGAATTGCTCCACCTATCCACTTCTCACATTCACTCTCTTGAGTCATAACACCCTACCTCTTAGGGCCATATCAAGCATCTCATCTTCCTCTACAGATATTAGATCGAGACACCTAGCTGTTCTTCAACTACCTCAGACATGGCAGTGTTGCAACCTCGATTTCTGGCTTATTGTTGCCTACCTCGCGTACGGAGGTTCCGAGGGGTAGCAGTATTTCCTAAAGGGCCAAAGAAGCTTGCAACTTTGCCAGACTCGCATCTTGTCATGATCTTCCATTCCAGGGGTTGACAGTAACGGAGAATTGACAACAAGGAAATTGTTAGCAACATCCTCAAAGAATTGCCTCCGAGGCCAATTATAATAGTTCAAGATGCATACAACAAAGTAGCGCTGATCAAGCAAAATAGATATACAATCGAGACAGCCGACGCAGAGCAGCTCGTCACTTGGAGCTCCTTCGCATAATATCGCGGATGTTGCTGATTATCTAGCACTCATTCCGAGACTTATTGATAAAAACCACCAGATAGAATGAGCGTAAGGCTGCACAGACAGAGCTAGGAAGAATCGAACTGGAGGGAAAGAGTGAATGCAAGCTGGAACCAAACAGCCATTATATCAGAACCAGCTGCAAACAAATGATATATGCCAAGACGAAGGCTACATAGCGATGTACTCTATTGTCTGACACCTTGATGTAGAGAAAGCTTCGCTTCAGCTGCAAACTCTATCACGTTTTCCCTCCCTAACACCCCCAACTCACGACCTCCCATCCTCGCCAACACCAAACATCCTAACACTATTCGCCCAAGCAGCCTCTGCAACCTCTTTGACTGAGACCCCCTTGATACCAGCAATAGCCCAAGCCACATGGCCAATCATACAAGGTTCATTCCTACCCTTGATCATCAACCCCTCCGCCCACCTCTCTTTCTTGACACTTTTCCATTCTTTCAATTCTCCATTCACGTCCTCATGTTCTTCAATATCTTCGACCTTTCCTTCCTCCGTTCCATTGGACTCGGCTGCCACAGCTGTATCGTCTCCCCGCAGATCCTTCAACACCCCCTCAATCCTCTCCGCAGTCTTCCTATTCCTCCCCGCCTTCGATTCTTTCAAATTCTTAACCCCAACACCCATAGCCAACAAATAATCAGAACTTGAATGACTAGGTCTAATCTCACACCAAGGCCCATCAGTCTCAACCTGCAACCTCTCCAACGGCACCGCCTTCACCACCTGACAGTTCTCAGCAGTCTTCATACTACACCCATTAACCCCAATATCCCACCCCTTCTCAACTAATTCCTCCATCTCCTCTTTCGAGCCGGTGAAACTGTGTACCACTCCCCTCTTCGGTAACCTGTCCGAGAATTTACTGAGTATGGATATGAAATCGGAATGTGCGGCGCGAGAATGCAGGAAGAGGGGGAGTTGAACGGAAACAGCTATTTCCAGTTGTGCTTCGAAATATTTGAGTTGTGTTTCTTTGGGGCAGAGGGTGAGGCGGTCGTAGTCGAGGCCTATTTCTCCAAAGGCTACTGCATGAGAGGAGGCTTTGGCTTCAAGGGCGAGATCTCGTAGTTCGTCGAGGAGAGTGCTGGGAGGGGGAGAGGTAGTGAATTGGGTGCAGTTGCAAGGGTGGATGCCTATTGTTGCGTATATTGTTCCTGCTGAGGAGAATACATCAGTATGGTATCAAGAGGGAACGGGTGATGTGGGAGCGGCATACGATGTTCCTTCGCAAGTTGTACAGCTTTCCTACTCTCCTCTAGATCACTACCTGTAACTATCAATCTCTCGCACCCTGCTTCTTTTGCGCGTTGTAGGACGCCCGAGAGGTCGTCTGGATGCCGTTGTGTGCCATGATAGAAGCCGCGGAAGACTGGATCGGTGAGGTTGATACCTATCTACTGTGCAGAAGGTGGATTAGCTTGACGATCTTGCAGAGTGGCATCCATGGCCAATGAATAGATTGAGAATATGAGACAATTCGTACATCAATGTATCGTGGTTGATAAGTCTTCTTGACTCCATTTGTGACTTGTGGAGAAGGCTGAGAGCTCGAAGTCGGAACTTCTGGTACTTTTTCAGTCGCCATTGCGAGAGTTCGAATGCTTGCTGGACAGTGTAGCAACTTTGGTAGTATTGAATATGATCTTGGGAAGATTTTGGAGGTGTGCGAAAGAAGAGTCATTGAGTTGAGTACATTTGGTAGATTATGATGAAAGGCGCGAGGTTTTGAGTCAATAGAGGCGAGGCTGCAATGCAAGGCTGACATTCTCAATGTTCAATGAATCAGCGGCTTTGGGGTTCTCAAAACTGGACGCATATTGTTAAGTAGAAGAAACCACAGAACATTCTTGCAGAAGTAAGTCACGGTCACTGACATTTTGATCAAATACTGTAATCTTTCCCCAATATCTTGCTCCACTACGCCCTTGGATATCTTCCCAATGCAATACCTTCCTTCAAAACGCCAAATCATGGTACTCGTACACCGTCATGCAACAACAAGAATAGCATTACATACCAGTTCCCTTGAACCCTTTCATTCGTCCATCTTTAATCACACCAAGACTCGCACCCTCTTCACCTGTCATCCAACCAGGCATCTTCTCCCCATCAATAATCCCAGCTTCAACCAGTTCTCTGATCCCAGCAAAGACATGCGGTCCATGAAATGTGAGACGTACATCTGGTCTCCAGCCATCAGCTCGAACGTCGTCATCATTTGGTCGGTCCAATTCGGCATTGATAGTGCTTCTCCTTCCTTTCCGCTTTGCACGTTCTGTGTTATCATCTCCATGATCCACGTCCTCATCCTCAGTAATCGTTTCTGGAAAGGGGTCTTCAACTCGAATGTCAAATCTTTCAATTCCTTTCCCATCATCAGGTTTAGCTGTCTTGCCGAATCGTCCTTTGGCAACCAGTTTTCTTCTTTTGACAACTCCTTCATCCTCTTCCCGCTTTCTCTTCAGGTTGACGGTCTTGTCTTCTATCTTTTGATCATCAATATCCTCCAATATCGAAGCTTCAGGAGTAGGAAGCTGAGCATTCAATGGGTTGTCTTTACTACTCTTCTCTTCAGCATAAATACCCCATCCACCACCAGCCGCATTCGTCCTTCCTCCACCGCGTTTCTCAACCAGGGCTTCTAGATTCCTCGCGGCTAAATTTGTGCTCTGCAATCTATATCTCTCCCTTGGCTTAGAGAATGCTTTCGGTATTCCATCCAAGACCATCTTCCTCAAACTCCTATTGTCTGTTGAAGGACCTCGAGAACGTTGTGGTGCTGCTTGTAGCGAAACGAAGATATGAGGCGATGAATCGGGAAATGCAACGTAGAAGGTCTTGCTGGAGTCGAGAATAGCTTTCTGCTTCACAGATTGCAGAGCTAATGCAGTATTATAAGGACTTTCGAGGACAAATATCCGAAGAATGAGGAGAGGTAGAGTTGCATGTCGATCGAGGTTATAGTGTGCTTTGACATCTGGTAGACCTTCTCGTTGAAGATTTCGGAGGAAAGTTGCTGGGTGAAATCGTGGTACAGAAGAAATAGGCTTCTCTTCATCATTAGTAAGGCGGGCAAACTTGTACGCATTCCATTTCTGTGATCCTGGATGGTCGTAGAGGTATTGCATATCTGCCATTGCAAGCTGGTACAATGATATGCCATCCCGCCAGTCCCCTTCAATGACTCTATCCACCACATCTCTCTTGCTGCCTTTACGAGCTTGGAGGTCGGTGTAAATCTCGCGCAGTGATGCTAGGGAGGATGCCGGAGGATAGAGATCGTCTTCATCGTCTGGATCATCGTCGTCAGAGATTAGATATGGTGCAGCATTCTCTTGATTGCGTTCATCGAGCCAATCCAGTACCAAGGATAGCAGGGATGGTCGCGATAGTCGATGCAAGAGTTTATGGACTGCGGGGTGTGAGGAGGGGACGAGTTGGGAGGACGGGAGGGCGGAGGTGGTGGGAATTGAAAGAGTGGTCATGTTTTCAAGGTAATGAGGTCAGTTGAGTATCATGACATGATTGTGCTGCATAAAGGAGCTGGTGATGCCTGCATAATTGTGCAGTCTGGAATTGTTGACTTGGAGTTGTCGCGTCCAAACGCGACTCAATGAGGCTCACAAAGCCGAGTCACCTGATCCTGTCTATTTTCGATTGAAATGCCGACATTCAGCCATCGATCAGGCTAACCGTGGCCTTGTCCCGATCCGGGGAAGCCGGTCCTTTGTTTCTCCAATACGGTCGTGTGATTCGTTCAGCTGAGAAGATTGTCTCAAAGACCCCCACATCACCTCTGCTGATTCGAGACAAAGAGTCCCGAGGTCAAGACGGCGAGCCAACTCCGATTTTCGCTAAGGGGTAGAATTGGCAGTGAAGTCATGAAAGAAGCTCGAAACATCATCAAAATTTGATATGTCTGGATTGAAAGATCAAGAAACAGTATCAAAGATTTCAAGATCAAGTTTCGTAGACTTTATTTGAACCTGTGGTCGTGGATTGCTCACCAACACACCCTGGATCCGACACACGCCGCTGCCGCGGATTTTCATCCCACGCTCGAGTGAAAATTGCAATTCTAAGCGAAACGAGGGCGTGGGAACTAACGCTTAATTGTTGAGGACGATTCTTTCGATTCTAATTAGAGGTCTAATACATTTGCGTTGCCCTTAATTCAGTTCGCGCTGGGTTTTATAATGAGATGCATCTATAAAGTGGACAGTTGGGGAGCGGTGGTCATAACCTGAACTTTCATGCTCTCTCGGAGTCTAGGGGAGTAATATATGGAGGCGGGGTTGGCTGGCTGTCTGCACTTATCTCAATGAAACAAAAAATATGTTCGCTCAATAACCCTCTGCTCCTTTTGATTTGACATCATGATGCATAGAAAGATCAGGTACCGGCCTTACATTTTCTCTGTAGTGCAGGGCAATGTCACTTCCTTCTACATCTTAAGTCATGTTTGTTCATTTCCAGCTGGAATGAACTCAAACGTGTCACCTCGAATATCTGCTTTACTGCTGTCAAATCATACATCACTGTCAATCTCTACCAAAACCTTTTCCTCGAAACCTTAAATGTACTCCAATGTTCAACTCGGAGAACACAAAGAATGCTGGGCTCAAGATATCACGCAATAGGGCCATAAATATAACACCTTGATCAACAACATACTCGAGGGAAGGAAGGACCAATTCCTTTTCGACGACGTAAGTCCTCTTTTGGACTATACGGCTTGAGGTTTCTTGAAGACCTGCTTATATACGACGTGTACTCAATACACCTCGGCCCATGCAAGCTTGCATAAAAGGAGGTATTCACCTTTCCTTCTTGACTTTTTACATACTTCACTGCTTTGTTGTTACCTGAAGTGTCATGTGACTCGACAGGCATCAACAGCACATGCTTCATTCACTACACTGGGGCAAATTGGAGACTATATAAACAAATCTTGGACTCTAAAAAGACCATGCACCTGGATCTCAGAGCAAGTCACTCCACCTCCAGAGGAGAAGGACTACATGCGTAGTGTGCTTTTGTAGCATTTTGCAAGTCTAGGTATTTTGGAGATACATTTATGTGGAGATGTGGGAAGGTGTTGGATTACTCAAGTCACTACTCTTTTCGAACTCTTCCCAGATCTTCTGCGACTTGTCTTTACGTCTAGTTGACAACAAACGAACCCTTCGTATCGAAGATATTCTCGGTCAGGGCTGGGAAGAAACCAATCTCAATCTCTATGGCCTACAGAATCTAAGCATGTAGTAAAGCATATACACAAGATCCAAACTCAGTCATCATTGACCCCTCCCCCCCCCTGTTACCTCCCTCCAGCACAAGCCTCTGCTTTTAATGCTCTTGACCGATTGCTGCTAACTGGCTGAGGGTAGTGAGAAGGCAGCTATTTATACTCGAAGCCAGGCAAGATTGCTCCTTGCTCCTTGTTGGATGTGAATAGCAAGACTTACAAGGTGAATAGTTCTTTTACAAGTGTTTGCTACAGTTTGTAGCAAGTGAATGTGATTATGTAACACTTCACTTAGCTGCGAAATTGACTTCCTGGATTAGCCATAGTATATAAAGCGCCTTCTTCTATCTCTTTATACCTCATGTCAAAGCACTCCTGGCGAAGCCTACTTCAGACATAGGACTTGGCGTATTTTGGGTGCTGGATGTTGTGTTGACATACACTGCATATGCTTTCTTTGTCTGTATGTGAAAGTCACAAAGTAAAACTGTCGAATGCACAGATCGTTGTTTGATTTCAGGAATCTATTCGACTTTGTCCACACCTGACAGCAACAACTTTAGCTCCCATAATCCCATGTATATGACACTCGGAATACAAATATTTGTAGTCCTGTCCTGCTTTTACCTGACACAAGCACCAATTTTTTAACCACAGACAATCCACACTCCTGTCTCTAGTTCCTGGCCCTGATCCTTGCATGCTTCGATCCTGATCACAGCTGTACTGATCCGTGGTTATCTTGTAGTTTCTCTTCTTACCAAAAGTCGTTTTATATACAGACGACAGATACCAAGAGCAAGGAACAAAAGCGTGAATGCTCAGCCTGATGATTCACGTTTTCGATTAGCAATCGTCTGAAGGTGAATCCGACACAGCATGCTTTAATTCTGCATGTGAGCCTAGAACAAAAGCGTGAATGTTCAGCTTGGTGATTCACGTTTTCGTTTAGCAATCGTCTAGGAGGTGAATCCGACCTGTTTGGGTTTCAGAATCTATACTGCATGTAAATAATGGTCAAGAGCGGGGTACTACCGCGTGAATGGTTAGCCCAATAATTCACGTTTTCGTTTAGCAATCGTCTGAAAGGTGAATCCGACCTTTGCAAATTCGCATGTAAGTCGCAGCTATATAACGGACTGCATCGATCGGACATTGCGAAGTCACAAAATGCTTAATGGGTTCATGCTTCAGCAAATATGGACTTTGAGATTTCGGAGCTCTTCAATCGGAGCAGCTGAGCAGGCGAGATAGCGGGGGTTGGACCTCTACCCGCACCTGGTCTTTCTATTCTTCTGAACTACGAGGTACTACTTTGGCGACAGCAACAGGAGATTCGACAACAGGAGCAGATGTTCTACTCTCTATTCAGCGAGCAGAATAGTTACATTTCAAGTCTGTAACCATGTCGAAGTCGTCAAGCTTTTGGCCACGTATGCTTGCATCTAGCAACAAATCAAGACTATCCACCACTTTGTTAGAAGCATCTTTTCTTCGACCGCAGCATCCGCAGCGACAATAGCGTCTTTAGAAGCTTTGTTCGGATCCAAAGCAGTAACTACACCATCATCAACTAGTAAGACTAGTCGTGATGGATAGATATACTCCCCCTTGACGCCAGCAAAGAGCATCTGGATGGTTTTAAGGCGAGACGCTTGTGTTTGAATAGAAATATCAAGTGTCGAGTCTGGTGAATCACTTGTTGGAGTTCACTCACTTCTTATTCGCATTCACTTTTGTACAGAACCAGGCTCATTTGCTCATAGGTAGGTACACTTGAGTATTTATACTTCCTCTTTACAGATACAAAAAAGCGCAACACAATACGCGTTCGCGGCCGTGACTAATTGAGACGTGTGTTGGATTGGTACTCGCAGTTAGTACTTGATCTCCCACCTTGGTTCAGGTCTTGGAATCCCATGATTTGATCAAATGCTGCTAGACTTGGATGCACCATGCCGTGGTTACATGATTCAGCCTTTTTTCTGATTGATTATTTAGAGCTCGTTGACAGCATCTTGAGACTTGACAACAACAACACTACCCCGCATATCAATCAGAACATTACTTTCTTCACAGGCACTTCCAAGTACCCAAACCCCAAGCTCTCCAATCAACGCCTGTCTTGCTCCAAACCAAGAAACTTCGAAGAACAGTCCCGCACCACAAATGCTGGTCAAAGCATGTTTAACACTTTCATGCGCCTCTTAGAAGAGTTGATCAATAGAGTGTGTTACATGCTGTATGAAGGGGAGGGTATTATATACCCGCCGAGGTCTCGTTGAACCAACTCTCGAGGTCAATATCACAGAGCAGTGAATCCTTAGCTTTACCCACGTGAAACTTTCAAACCAGTCTCTCTTGAGTGAAGTCTCACATTCACTTCCAATGAGAGTAAAGCACCTTATCTGAAATTTATCTTGTCGGAAACATATCACCGGTCCTGAGAGATACTATAAGCTTTCTAAACATGTGATTTTCAATCTTGTTTGTCCTGGAGAAGAGAAAGATGAAGTGTTTCTTTTGATACTCGCGGGTGGTATCAGAGGGTTAGCGCAAGAGTGTATTCAATATGGAACGTAGAGTTCGGCATCGGCAACAACGTAAAAGTTGATAATGGGTTAAACTTGATTTTGACGATATCTTAAACTTGACAATAACCCATCCCCACCACCGAAAGTTGTAGAACTCGTAACGAGATTTCAACTTGTGAAGGAAATGTATAATCGTCTCCTTTACTTCAGTTTTCATGTTTTCAGCTGTTGATCATCGCGATTTCACAAGGCAACTCTCTTGTAATATCAACGTGGATGGAGGTCATGAAGTAGTTTGGAGTTCTCACCCCTTTGCGTGTTCTTAATATACCCTCTCTCTCTCTCTCTCTCGTCGT